>OY365807.1:15391374-15991374 GCA_959347315.1 Bimastos eiseni
CCTTTTCAAGGTTTCAGCGTGCATTCCGTCTATATCGACGATAGTAATTTTTCGGATAGCAGGGTTCGAACTGAAAGAATCTTAATAAAGGATGAGGTGGGAAGATATCTAGGTCGCTATGACGTCATTGAACTAAATACTAGCGATCAATCCAATCAATCCAGGCCACGAGTTCCTAGTAGGAAAACGTGTGGGCATATATTCCTGCACATAAGCTTATTGCTCATGCTTTCTTCGCATCCCTGATTCTGTCTCTGTCTGTCTGTCTGTCTGTCTGCCTGTCTGTCTGTCTCTGTCTCTGACAAAGACAGACAGAGTGAGAGAGAGACAGAAAGAGAGACAGAGACAGAGACTCCGATCACATACAGCTTGTGTAGAGAAGCAATAGAATAAAAGCAAGTCGAGTAAGAAAAATAAGTGGCCATAGTATTTGGATGGGACCGGCGCAGATCTGACAAGAGACGTCGTCTTGATTATTGTCTTTTCAGGTGACCTTTTCCTAGTCGTCTACGCTGTTGACTCTCGTGAGAGCTTCGATGAGGCGATACGACTTCGGAATCAGATCTACGAGGCCAAACTGGGTCAGGTGACGCCAACGATGACCCCGGTCAGCGGCGCCCCAACCGGTCACTCACCGCGCGTCCGTCAGAAACGCTTTGTTCCGATGGTCATCGTCGGCAACAAGTCTGACCTCGAGTCCACTCGAGTGGTCGAAACGACCGAGCTGCGGCAGCTCACCGACATGCATCCTGGCCTCTGTGACGTCATCGAATGCTCAGCCAAGCGGAACATCAGTATCGAGGAGATCTTTCTGAAACTCTTCATGTTGGCCAAGGTTCCGACGGAGATGAGCCCCTCGCTCCATCGGAAGGTTCAGCCGGCCTATGTCAGTCCATCCAGCCCACGCAGCAGCAGCAGCCTAAAACTGATGTCGCTAAGACGCAGATTAAGCGATGCCTGTGGGGCTGTTGCTCTGAATGCCCGACGACCCAGCATCCGGACTGACCTCTTGAACTTACAGACACGCAAGAATCAACCTAGCGACGGCGATACGGATTTCAGCAGGATGGACCTCAGCAGGTGCTCGCTTCAGTAGAAGGCCTACAGTCACCCAATGCAATTACGACAGTCCCCTTCGTCATAATTATATGCTGTCTTGAAAATAAAAATTTCTCTGCATCCCATTCAGCTGATGCTTTGGAAATAAATTCAGCATGTCTGCATTCAGGCTAGACATCTTAATTGATATGGGAAATTGAAATTCATATGTTCATTAATTATTATGGTTTGATTTTCCTTCAGGTTCTGTTTCGAAACAACTATTCCTCCTTTCATGCTTCGATAAGTTATGGTAGTCTCCAAAAGAATTACTGACTTATTCACCCTCAGAGTCACTAAAACGACTTTAGTTTATGTTTTCATTCAGTTCACCTAGTACTACAGCACTTAAATTTCAAGAAGCAGCGTGACTTTCTTCTGGATCAATAGTCAACTATAGCAGATGTTGTTTTCAACAAAAGTTATAAGCGTGAAACAGCAGTAGCTGCTCTGAAACTGTTTCCGTCATCACATTCTGTCCGATTTATAATCACTGTCTTTAAAAGGTTATAATCTCTGCTTTCCTAGACAGCACACAAATATTTAGCTAACAGTTTAACCGATGACATTATTATTTCTCAGAAAATTTGCATTCATGTGTCTCGTCGTTGTCTTCTTCTGAGATGGAGCTCTCTTGAAACAATATCAACATGTCGTTAAGTACGAAACAATCTTTTGGCATTCTGTTTAAGGCGCAATAGAAGTCATTTGATTAGAAGCTTTCAGAAGGTGCTTTTCTACAACAATAAATTTTATATATCGACATTAAATAACAGCAATGTTGATTGTAAGCAGATTAATGGAGGACATTGACGAATATGAAGTAGAAAGCGAGGAGATGATGATCGATGATGTGACTGACATGTATCAGAATCATTGGACTCCCGTTGTTTTCTGTCCAAGGCGGATACAAATCAGGTGGGACAATAATTGTGGTTCTAGCCTTTCTTTTCTGCCGTGTGCTTTTAGGAAATTCAAGTCAGATGATGTGTGTTCACATTATTCTTTAACTGATATCTAACAAATGCTACAAAGACTGATTAATTATCACAATTAATCGTCTAAGAGGAAGGCTGCGATGAGTCGACACCAGCGGTGAAGCGATCCAAGCCGGACATTCAAACTTGGACGTGCATTTTTTATTGAAAATTTGCTATTAATTAATGACATTTTATATCGCACTGTTTCTATGTGCTGAGTAAAATAGCCTTTTATTATACTGCATTATTACATGGCATATTCTAAGTTACACTTTACTGTAGTGCTCAAGTTTGTCCTTGCGTCGAATTGAGCAAGGCCTTACAATTCCTCAGTCATGAAATCAAAGTGCTTCATAGTACATCAACATAAGCTACATGTAACACTACTACCACTTCCACCCCACTACCACTACCACTTCCACCACTACTTCTACTTCCACTTCCACTACCACGGGTCTAGGACACTACCCCCGGTCATTACCCCCGGTCATTACCCCGGAACATTACCCCCACTTAGGACATTACTCCATTCCAATACACAATAAATGTGCAATGTCTATGATGCCAATAAATCGAAATTTATCAGAAAGTCATTAGAATAGACATTGTCTGATGTTAAAGGAGTCTATCACATCGTCTTTAGCTTTTATTTTGCTTTACAATCACTCGTGCTCCACCACTTCTTACATTCATAATGCCATTTGCCAAATCTTATTGTTTGACATACAGTCATACACGTACCCTCTATGCATAACTTTCGTTTTCCACGAACGCTTTCCACTTTGTCCACGTTTCCGCTATGGAAATATTATGGCATTTAACAATTTTAAACTGATGGGGCGCCTTATATACGATATGCACACACTGTGCAGCGATCAAAGAGTTATTGGCAAATATTAATATTAATTATGCTCGTTAATTAATTTTTTAATTAACCTCAATAACGCTTAATTTGTTAATTAATCTTTCACCCCAAATTTGTTTTGAAGCACAGTTCAAGCTATCTTAGCTATGGGGAGGTCATGTCCGGAGGGTAATGTTTGGGGACAATGTCTGGAGGGTTAATGTCCAGGGAGCAATGTCCTGTTCCCCACTACCACCACGAACAATACTTACAATAGCAACAATAACTCGAAAAATAATATTGCCATTTTAATCAGACACTTATAGAACACATTTTCACAGAGGAATTTATTCTGGCGACAAGAAACCGATTACATTACAAAACAATGTTTACAAATTTTCCAGTGACACAGCTAATATTAATAAATCGTTGTCTCTGTTTTTCCTATGTATAATGGCCGTTACATCTATACAGTCACTACCCATAGCTTCCCTTCTCTGTGAGGAAGTTTCAGGATCGGTCAAGCATTTTCGGCTCCGCCTAGGAATTGAAGTCTGCCACTCTCAAACGACTGAACCTCGAATGTTGATTTCCCCGATCAATGGCGCAGTAGATCAACACGGGTTCGAATATAACGATGTTAAAGAGCCGATGCAGCGCAACTCAAGAACAATCCAACAATCGTAGAATTTTTGCTTGAGGCTTACAATGGAAGACACCAATCATCAATTTAACCGGAAGCTTCAGTACTCGCAAAGACAATCGAATGGAAAGTGCATTAGCGATGAGTCATCATTAAGTCTAACTGGTTTTAATACTCTTATGCGTTCACTAAAATATTTTTTGCATAATATACTAATTATTAATAATAATATTCATGTTTAATAATTAAAACTCGCAAACCGAAGTAAGATGACATTTAAACATTGTCCACAGTATTAGCAGATGATAGCAAGTTTAGCAAGAGCCCGATTTAACTGCATACCACTACCAGTCATGCAAGGCGTCCATCTGTACGTCCTACTGCTCAATTTTCACTTTGGGAGTTGAAGGTTGAATCGACCTATGGGGTAGATGGCATCGATCTTGGATTGACTCCAATTGAGCAAATTATATCTCAAGCAATTGCGATATTACGATACACTGTATTACAAAATGTAATTATTAATGTTACCGTATAATAAGTAGGCTATAATATTATTATCTAACTTGAAGTACACTATTAAAATCGAGATAAATGGTAAGCATCAATATTCAATCTTTCTTTTATCAGTATTAAGCAGAAATATCTCGTTTGAGTAGGCGATCGTACCTATAGATGCTCAGCCAGAGTCAAGCCTGAAACAAAGTCTGTGCAAAGCGTCCGCTTTCACTAGTGATGCACGGGAACAGTGATAATTACGTTTCGCATACTAATTATACTTACCCCCTCCCCCCAAGCGAATACCGATAACAATTCTTTGCAGACTCGTCGTTCAATGGCAGACAACAACGGGCGAACAGTTGGGAGGGCAAAGAGATAGTCGCCGTCTGTGTAGAGTGCAGAGGACGCGCTTCAAACGAGCTTCACGATAGACATCGGTAGGCCTGTATACACGTGAAGCGCCAAGAGTGGTTTTATTTCACGATCTCTGCTCCGCTAGCGCCTTCTACCGAACTCAAATATCGACCATATACTAATCCATAAGACTAGCTGAGGTACCCAGTGCCCGGGTAAATACAGATTTTTGGCCCTGGCGAGGAGGAAGACGACAGTCGCCCACTCTACTGGGTGTCCGAGGTGGTCCCCGAGCGAACGGCGAAGGTTTGGAGTGAATAGCTGTAAAAGTGTGCAAATGCATAAACGGAGAGACAGACACATACGCAGAATCTAGATATACATGTAAATAAGTAGTGTTTATAGTACATACCCACGTGACCAACTGTGCAAGCGATACTGTATACCTGGTACGTGCACGATATGTCGCAGATGCCATAGTCGCGATCTTGTCAAATATGAAGGAAACTTTGCTTTTATGGGTGTGTGAGAGGTGCGCCGTAGGTTTTTGGCCCTGGAGACCTGGAAGATGGAGGCTGCGGGATCCAGGAATCCCTTTACTGCGTGTCCCAGGTGTTCCACGAGCCAACGATGAAGGTTTCGAGTCAATAGCTGTAAAACTGTGGAAATGCATCGCCGTACAGAGGGACACACATAAAGTCTTCTTTATTTATAAGATAATAAGGCAAGGCTTTAAAGTGGTTCATTGAAGTTGACATGTAATACTTAATAAGCCATTTCTCTCCCAGCTTCCTCTTAAAAGCTGTGTTCGTTTAGACCGAACACTCATTCTTGCAATTGTGTGCGATGGACTTGCTCAAGGTCTCTACACACTGACTCCTCGGACGCGGGTCGAACCCGCTCACTCAACACACACTCTGTGGTTTATATTGCTTTCATTTCCATCTAATTAGACGTAGGATAGACTGGATTTTATTAGATTACTATATCACTATATCACAGAGAGAGACATGACCAGTGAAAGCGTCCATGCAGAGAGGAGGAGTTGGGCATCCAACTGTTCCAATCCTCTTTGTGTGGCGTATGCATCCCCTCTCGATTTCACATTTTAAGATAATAAGAAAGATAAAGGCGATATCAGTGATTATCATCACCAATTTCTATTATCAATTATTTCATAGATATACATCTATGTTGTTATTTGCGTCATCATTATTATAAAAATTATTAGTGAAATGCGAAATCGAATTAAAGCGAGTTAGGCCTAATCGTTTGACTATACTATCAGTTGATTGAATTACTAGTTTACCAAGGTTGAAGATCTCGGCCCATCCATCCATCCATTCATTCATCCATCATTCATTCATTCATTCACTCATTCACTCACTCACTCACTCACTCACTCACTCACTCACTCATGAATCAGTTAATAGGGGTCTAGATATTTCTATTCAGTAGTCACACGACCAGCCAACAAGTCCTCTTCAAATCGCCTCACCTGCAAAAGCATAAGCAATAAATTATTACACACGAATACACACAATCAGTCAAAGGGTCTGTGTGGTTAAAAATGTAGGTTTGTCGAGGCGTAAAACTTCGACCTAAGTCGAGTTAATGACTATTTTGGAGAGCTAATCAATTAAGACAAGGCCCTCGTAGAATTTCAATGAATAGTTGCCGGATATAAATTATTACCAGTAACACCGATGGCCGAAGAATGGTCGATGGATTTGGTCTCGATGGTCTGGTATTCAAACCACATCGAACATTGTTCTTTGTTGCTTGTTCTCGTCTCGCTAGGTGCTACCTTCGTGCTTTGAGTCGACAAACGAGTCGCTAGGTTCTGGAAGAGGAGTCAGTAGGTCGTAGGACTTGGTGATTTTTTTAAATTTCTCCTATCACGGTGATTCCAATTTTAACAGCACAACATTCAAGAGTGCAAATCAGTTAGGCTAAAGGCCTACAGGATAGTCACCCGGAGTCTGTTCGTCAGGTTGAACCCGCGACCTTTGTATCAAAGACCAACCGCACTTCTGTATCAAAAGGCATCGTGAGCGAAATAATAAATCGTGCAATTACACGTTGGTCAACTGTTATCGATTGAGATAAGATATCGAACAAGATGCATCCGTATGTCTGGTCTTACGTTTTTATTTTTGCCTCTTTTCTTGTTCCGATCATACCAGACGTTTTTAACATTGAAGAGTTCCAAGTTCCAATGTCCTCTGGTACTGGGAAGGCGTTGTGTAGCTCTGAGATGGCGAGTGAGACCTTCAGTGTCCGGTCTGTCATCCAGTGTGCCGCCCTGTGCAACCGTAATCCAAGCTGTATGGAGTTTAACTTCAGGAGCGACACCAAAGCTTGCGAGTTGTACTATTGCCGAGCTTCGCATGACTTGCAGACGACATTACATTGTCACAATCACCAGGTAGGACGACCGTATGAAAATGAACACCGACATGATTTAACTCAGGTCTTTGACTCAGAAGTATGTATATACCTTTATAACATTTAACACGTATATACGCAAGGCTACTGCGCAATCGTGATTTCAATGATAATCCTCCAAAATAGGACAGTTACTGAAGTATAAATTAATTATTAAGTCATCAACCGAGAACGAGACAGAGCATTTACTGTCATGAATTTGCTAAACAAAAGGACATTTCCTATAGTACGTGTAGGTACTTGTAGCGTTTGCGAAAAATTACTAATGAGAAGCTTGTTTGAAGCACTTCTTATGGCGCAACATGTATGTGTAAAATTTTAATCAATCTACAATTACTGTTCTAAATTAGCACACCAGGCTATAGCTAGACGGACTGCATTTTATACAGCTAAACCGTCATTCTGCGTATGTTGAGCCTATATGTGAGGGTTGGTCTGAGTCCAAAACGCTAATTGCTTTCTCAATCGGTTAAGCTTAATCATAATACATTATTGGTTGTTGCATCCTTTCTGCTGCCTCGGTGAGGAGAATTAAATTTTCGGAGTTGAATATTCAGTCGGATGTCTTTTGCGATACAGGAATGATTCTTGTTCTGCGTTTACAGAGTAAGAAGCTCTTGAGTGGAATTTACGGAGATGCATGCGGTACGTTTATAACTACTTTGGTGACTTTACAGTGTAGGCCTACAGTTATATTTACTTTCATTTTATTTGAGCCAATAAGTTACTTGAGGCGCATAGAATTTGTAAAGCAAGCAATGTATTCGCAAACGAGGTTTTAGAATGTTTCTACTTGAGCACTATACACTAAGACTAAAATCGTGATTTCAGGATTAACATGAAAACCAATATATCGTACATTTTGTATAGAGGAGTATGTCGCGCATGGATCTGAACTCTAGAGCCGTAGGGCAACCGCGGATACTGCCAGCTTACATGGATTATGGATTAAATTACTATGTACCTCGCCCTGTCCTATTGGCCGCCTATACCATAATAATACTAGCAAGGCCGAAACTTTACCCTTGCTACATGAAGCTTTATACTTAGACAAGTATTCAGACCTACTTAGGCCTACTATGCTACATAGTCATAGGCCTACACCGATTTCTCAGTGGCGGTAGCTCTAGGGCTTAGGTTTGTGCATGAATTGTGCCTCATCATCGAAACTATTGGAAATTTCTCGGACCTATAAGACTGTATTGGTTGATGTTTAACCTAGGACTTACGTTTTTGTAACCTATTAGGTGGGTGAATTGACCTATATTATGGTAAAATGAGCCAGATAGCGCGATTTCCTACTACTAGTGGCGTTGCGTTGGGGGTGCCGGGGGGAGGAGGAGGAGGATGCGGACCGCACCGGGTGACACCATCTCAAGGCTCATTTGCACAATGTATATCGGTTAACCGATCCTCACGACGCAAACGTAGGTTATAGATAATCAACGAATGTACACTGTGATGTATGTTAAAAACAAGGAGAACAATTGGTGAAATGTGTGAAATGGACACATAAGGACCTTCGGCCCTTGGATTAAATGATGATGATATTACTAATACTAAATAAACCGAACAGATGGACGCAGGGCCGCCGACATAAATTCGGTGCCCATAGCCTTCATAGGCAAAGCAGTGACCGAAATCCAAACCCCAAGGCCTGGATGGAATCAGATTTTATATTCACCAAAACTGATCAAATTGGAAAAGACAGAAAAGCACGACGGCGAGGAAGTCGGAGGATGATTTGATTGTTAGTCTGCCGTCTCTTATGAGTGTGATGAACGCAATAATGAACAGAATAATTATGAGTAGTAATGAGTTAATAATGAGCTGTAATTCTGTGTAGAAAGTTTTTCGTGTAAATTTTTTAAGGGAAATACCAAGGCTGAGAAGGCACCGGAAAGCAGTAGATATTGTTTTTGGAGAAGCGAAGATTGGTCAGTTTTTCAGGTCGTGAAATTCATTGTTGGGTGGGACTTTTTTTAATCTCTTCCAATCCTCTCATTACGACTACAATCATTTCTCACAATCTGTGTTTCAGTGGCTTCAAATGAGAGGAGTTTTTCAAAGCTAAAACTTATGAAAAACTTTTTGCGATCTACCATGCGACAGTCATGGATTTCAGATCTTGCGATTTTCTCAATTGAAAGTGATGTAGCAAAATGCATTGATTTCGATGAGGTTATTAGTTATTAACAAATTCGCTGCTTCGAAGGTAAGGAAAGGAAAGTTCTGATAAGGGCTGGTAATCGATAATCATGCAGAACAGTCATGGACTCTCGTACATTTCATGCTCCTGCTCCTGAGGATAAATTTAAGTTGTTATTTGGGCAGTTAATATCAGTGCAATTTCAACAGAAAAACTCCTATCATGTAGCGCTAACGTTTAATGTTGAATTGAAAACATAGTTTTGACTTTTTGATGTAGCCTAGTTCTTAAACGCATTTAGGCCTACCACGGACTCTATTGTTCTGTTGCTCTGTCCTTCGTAAGTGTAGGCCTACCTTAGGGTTTTTTGGTCCTCAATTTACAAATATTACTATGGATTACGTAATCGTCTGTTAATGGAAGAGTCAGAGTACCGTAGGTTCTAGCGCTTCACGGAAGAAGTCGGGAGGGGTGACACCATGATTTACCGCACCGGGTGACACCAGCCCTTGCGACGCCACTGCGATTACTGTTTATCTTTCTAACTACCCCAACATGTAATTTTATTAAGCGTGAATTTAAAACTGCTATCCACATTTCAAATTTGCTTGATTACTATATATAGCATTGACTATCTGGTACCTTAATTCTGCCTTAATTCTGCCTGGTTCTGAATGGATCAGTCTAATTATTAATAAATATTCACATTAGCTGGCAGAGTCAACAAAAAACCCTTGTCTTCAATGTATTTAATATTCATCGGACAGAAAATCGACATCGGTTTCAATTGTCAGCGTAGCCAGCAGTCGATGAATGTTCCAAGATCAGTTTGTCATTGAAAAAAATACACAATATAACACTCCTGCTCTGACTGTTCGGTTTCTAACGGCTGCGTTCCATTTTATTCAAATGAAATTTTTTTTCCATACAACGACATGTTTTTCCGTCAACAAGTATATAGAGATAATTAAGTTTGTATCGAGGTATTTAGAAGGCAATTAATTTATTTTGAACTGTATGACTCTATACCACTATAATATTGTTTGGCAACTTCTATAGCACCTTTTGCCTCTATCATATTTTGTTTGGAAGTGAGAAATGACGTCATATCGTTTGGTTGAGTATTTTGGCTGTTTCGAAGAGGAACGAAGAAGGAAAAAACAAAGGTAGAAGCAGAGGAAGAAGCAGAAGGATGGGGACCAGTCATCTGCAATTGTTACGTGAAATGAGAAGAACTAATATTGAGCATGTTTTGTACGCATGCTTAATGGTCTGTTGTTTTGAATTTGTGTCAAGTGAATCAATTGATACAGCCTGCACAGTGCAGCTTTCCATTTTCCTACAACGGAAACCGATTCTTAAACTGCGTCAGAAATTTGACAAGTACACTACACGAGTACGGATGTTACGATGAAAATTACACTTGGAGAAGCTGCGGCCTTCCTGCAGGTAAGGTAATCATGGGGTTATTGGTAGGTCAATAGTTTATTAAGATACATGTAGGACTATAGGCATTGCAGAGATTTTGAGATTAGTTATAGAAACTGTAAACGAATGCATTGGTTTTTTTCGCGAGATGCCAAGGTGAAATTCAATTAAAAAAATACTTTGGTATTTAAATTTGACATAATATGTTGCAACGCAATTTATCTGCAAAACAGATTACGTCGTCGTTGAGACTGTGAAGAACATCACGATTCCCAATAATCCTGGAGTGACGGCGGCTGTTTGCATCAACAACTGGATCATTTTCCACCGCAGAGCCGACGAGACTCTACAGTACAACAAACCGTGGGCCGACTACAAGGTAGGATTCGGCGTCTCGAGCAGCGACTATTGGATGGGCCTGGAAAAGCTCTATCGCATGACATCGCACGGAACGTGGAGGCTAAGAATCGAGATGAAGACTCTCAGTAGCGGTAAATGGGTATCGATTGAATACGATGATTTTCAGATCGATTCTGAGGCGAATGGTTACGCTATTCATGTCTCAGACTACTCCTATGGTGAAACAAATAACTTCATTAGGCCATCTGGGCAAAATGGAGCGAAGTTCTCGACCGTTGATAAGGAAAATGACAATTGGCCAGGTGGCAAATGCAGCCAAGGGGACAACCAAGGCGGATTCTGGTACTACAATTGCTACATGATTTGCCTGACATGCGTCCGCGACAATACATATTCTTATAAGCTGGTTGATCATACGATCATTAAACTCGCCAGCAGTAGTATGATGATGAAACAAGTGTAGATATTGTAATACAATCTGAAATACGACCAATTACGCACTAACTTGCAGGCATACATATATGTGATCTTGGGTACATATCGTCGTATACTCAGAGCACATTGTTCTGCCCATAGCACATTGTTCTACTCAGAGCACATAGTTATACTCAAAACAGTTGTTATACTCAGGGCACATTATTATACTCAAAGCACATTGTTATACTTAGAACACTTTGTTCGACTCAAAGTACACTGTTCTACTCAAAGCAAATTGATCAGAAAACGCCCCGTTTTTCTTCTGCAGTTGAACGTCTCGTTGCCAGCATGTCCTCCGGCGTTTGATGAGACCCTATTTCCTTCGGGAATTATAGTATAGAGAAAGCTGGGTCTCTGAGTCAGCCTGGAAAAATTCTCCAAGTTACCGCACTTGATTCCACGTACAGCCAAGCTTTGTTATGAAATGTAACGGTGCTGTATATATGCCCGACGTAAGCTTGACTATGCGTGTACTTAGTTTTTACACCAAAGTGTGGTCGGCAATTGGTCTATTAAAGGATATTCCTACATAGTTACTGTATTGAAGACTGTAGAGTTCGTTCAGAACCCAAGGTTCGTCTGCTCCAGCAACATCTGAGGTTTTGACTACCGGGCTGCCAATCACGCGTAGCATAAGACTGACAAAAGAATTATCCGTCAGATCTATAGTTTAAGAGGTATTATAGGGATTTCTTACACTATCTGTATTGCGTTGAGAAAGTTGATAGCGTAGTCTACAGCAGTTCAAGGCTACATGGTATCATGGTATATAAATATTTGCCATGCCACCAGATCTTAGGAGGACAAAGATTCGTCTGTATTCGGACTGTTTGCATGGTTACTGATGAAATAATTAACGTTCTATTTTACTCCACCTATCAGATCAATCCTTTAAATCGTGTTTGTGTTATTGATGGCATGCAGAGGCCGTCAATTAGCGAATTGTCGGAGCAAATTTACTTCATGTGTAGGCTTATATTCACGAACATTTTACAAATTTTCTGCATGTTTCTGAGTTTCTTTTCAACTATTGTAATTATCATTAAATGTAATTTCGATAAACTTGCGTTTCTATTTTGATGTATTATTAATTTATTAAGAAAGATGGTTGTAGCCCAACGTATTTTAATGGAACATCCACAGTCCAGTAAATCTCTTCTCATAGGTAGATATCTTCTATATATCCTACACGATTCTGCGCTCTGGTGTCGCTACACCGTCCTTCCATCCTTACCTTTCCGTCTCTCCGTCGAAATGCCCTTCCACTTCGTTCTGTTGGACCCTTCATCATCTCCTATCCATCCAACGCTCCATCCCCATTTCCGTCTCTATCTCATTTTCATTTTGACGCCTATACCATTCATTCTTTTCTTAACTTCCTCCTGTCTCCGTTTGTCTTTTTCTCCACTCACGTTGTCCAGTCCCTCAGCCCTCTCCATTCCCATATATTTTCTACCTAGGCAATGATAATGATTAGCCAATACAATTGTCGTAGGCCTACTGTGTTAGAAATATTGTTGAAAGGCAAATCACAAGTCACAAGGAGAATCAGCCAATATAACAGTTTACCACTCAATTGCCGTGGATTGCCTAGATGCAAATATTTTCCTTCTTCAGATTAGGAAGGTGCTCACTAGCCAGCATCTATGATCGCTGAATGACACCATACAAAGTGTCTATATATACCGTGTCCGATAATAAAGGGACCCTCTAATGATAATATGAAAATAAATAGCAAATATGCCTCAATTTTTAAAATTAAAAAACAAATTTCATTCTGACATATTTAACTAGTAGCGCACGAAATATGATAGCCATGTCATCCATAAATGACGTCATAATGACGTCTTTTTCTTCCAAATTCAAGTTTGAAGAACTGCCTAATATATCTGCAGAATTTTCAACTTTAAAAAATTGTCATCTATAAGCCGCCATAAATTTAGTTAAAATTTATTCTTGCATTTGAATAATATTAGACTACAACGTGTCTTAAAAGTGACCGCCTTCTGCCTCAACACAAGTTTCAAGACGCGTGCGCCATTGGTCAATAGCAGCGTCAATGATCAGCTGATCATATTCCTCCATGCATTGACTTTGTAATTTAGCTCTTTAACGGCCAGCAACACAGGTTTTCCCATACGTTTTAGTACACGCTGATCGTTAAAGGGCTGAAGACGTCACTATAACGTACTTTTTTTACCAGGAAGTCTATAAATTGCAGATTTGTGGATAAACATGTCAGGATTAAAGCGGTTTTTGAATTTTACAAATCGACGAATACTTACTATTTGTTTTCATATTATCATTAGGGTTCTATTTATTTCCGGACACAGTGTATGGATGCTTGTCGCCAGAATAGACGACGCCTCCACATATTTCGCTTAATGAGCAACAATGACGGCAACAGTAAAAACCAAATGAAGAGGAGCTGAAGAATAAAAGGACATGGAATATTTGCAGACAGATGGACGGATAGATGAAAATACGGGCGGTAGGATGGATGTACGGATGGAAAGATGGAAGGATGGATGGATTAATGGATGGATGGTTGGACGGACAGACGGACGGTTGGATGGATGACCGAATGGAAGGATGGATGCTTGAGTGTATGGATGGACGGTTGGATGGACGGACGGACGGATAGGTGGATGGACGGAAAGATGAATGGATGCTTTCGAAATTAAAGAATAACTACAGTTGAATCAATTCGTCTGAATCGATGGACAGATTTTCATTAAACGCTAATAGGTGTCTTTTTATCCTGTGCCACGTCCTTTTCACTTCTTCCTAATACTCAGACACGATTAGAGGCGTTGAGTGATGCGACGTTTGCGCTCTGACTTCGAAATTACCTTTGGCATATCAAGGAAGTGCAACAGAATCACCCGTAATGAAGTCAAATTCTGGACGGCTGGAGAGCGGAAGTTGGCGCAGGCGGCAGGACGGAGGAAGGACTACCATGGGAAAAGTGTTCAGACCCCCGTGTAATGAAAGTAAAATTGACGTCCGTGCATCTTATCGAAATCTCGCCTCATCTAAGAGTCAGTTTTCTTGATTGACGGATGGCTTATAGGGCGCTAGAAAACGGCGAAAACGACTTGAATTACGGATGAGTTATGACCTCGCTCTCGCCGATGTTTCTGGTTGAAATAGGCTATGAAGGTTTTCACTGATTTGACTTCATTGGTCATCCAATCAATCTTACTTCATTTCAAGGTACTGCAACTCATGAACGCTATTTGGCGAGACATTTTTGTCCGACGGCATTTTTTAGTACGGTGCGAACAAGAATCATTTAGAAGCTTTCATCTCATGGGTGCTAAACATATTTCCAAACATGATGCGTGTATGATACCTCCTTACCTGTTGGTCGAATAGATAGTCAGATGTGGTGCGTACGAGGGGATTATAGTCAGATGGGGTGGATATGAGGGACTGATAGTCAGAAGTGGTGGATATGAGGGGTTTATAGTCAGAGGTGGTGGATAGCAGTACCGTACCAAGGGCGCCCCTTCTACACTGTGTCTCGATGAAAAGTAGACCCCAACATAAAGTGTCATAACTCGGTAAAAACTTGTAACAGTTTACTGAAATTTTCATAACAATAATAGTGGGCATAGCAACAAGAAATCCTAATTCCGTTTGGACATGTTGGTGATTTTGTCAAGTTTATGAACATTTGAAATGCAGCACCGAAAAGAGGAAGTATCCAACATGGAATCCTACAACAGCTGTAAATGAAGGAACTGAAGTTTAGTCACAGCTGGCGTTCAAAATATCCTCCTTGCTCACGAACACACGACTGCAGATGTGGGCAACACTGTACAATGGCTTGGTTGATGATAACGTGGTCAAATAGCTGACACTCCTCAACCAGACGCGCCTCTGATGATCGATGCTACGAATGCGGGAGCGATTAACGCCGGACAATTCGGCTCCGGACAAGTTTGTAGGTGTATTTATACTCTACTTACATGGATGTCGGCATAACATCACCATGTAGTCTTAGGTGACGATTGGGCCTACATGTTCTCCGTGTAACATTTCAGCATTAAATGTGGACATGAAAAGATTGGCCTGGATTGAAATCTGCGATTTTTTTAACAATTGCATTCTTCTTTCAATGTACTACACTTATCCATTGTTGAATAGTTCAATTTAAATGAAATAAAACAATTATTTGAAATGGGCCTATATGTGTGTTTCTTTAGGCTACTACTACTTGTGCGGCACGGTGACTGATCGGTTAGAGCGGTCGTAACACTTAGTGTGTGCTGAGTGAGCGGGTTCGACCCTCGTCCGAGGCGTCAGTCACTGTGTAGGGACCTAGTTCAAGTCCTTCGCGCACAATTGGTATGTATTGCAACTGTAATTGTGCCGTGACGCGTGTGTGTGCACTTCAGAGCAAAAGATGTTGGAAGAAGGACGATATCAAATGTCAGGAATTTCAATTTCTAAGCTCGTCAGCAGGCAGGAGGCAGCTGGAATTGCCTAATAACCACTAAAAACGATTACACGAAAGGCGCATTAATACAGTGATTTCGGTTACTAACTCACAGACGTGGTAGTCATTGTATTTACTAACGGCAATAGAAGTTGTTGAATCCTTGTCTTAATGTTACTGTATAATCGCAATTACTCAAAGTGAGTATTTTTGGACTTTTGTCTTCACCAGTCTCTACAATAATCAGACTTGCGCAAGATAATATGGAGAATAACTCGTTATTTCACTGACATTCAGAATATTTTAAAAATACAAGTTACTACATACTGATATCTGGTATAAATACACTTACAAACTCATCCGACGCCGAATTGTCCGGCACCGAATTGTCCCGGGGCCAAATTGTCCGTCGCCAAATTGTCCTAGAACCGTTCCACCAGCAGGCTACGCTCCAGATTTGATAGTCGACTGGATGGTTGGGCGGCCACATAGGGACCTACATCTGCGGGGTATGAAGTCGTGTGTCTCCCGAGATAGCAGGGCAATGGTCTCACATTCTCGGTGTCCATAATCTTTTCTTGCCACAATAATTAACCTAAGTTTTTCTTCTTTTGTAAATGCCATGTTTCTTTTTCCTTTTACACCAAAACAAGTGACGTTCCATAGATATTTGCGTCGCCAACGTATGATAAAGTAGGGGCCCATGTTGGAAACTTCAATTTTACATGGTATGCTAAAGCATTCAATTTCTTTGCTTATGCTGAATCAATTTCAGCCAAATTTTGCAGATTTATTCCAAACTGATGTGGAATACTGCACTTGTAATTTTATTGATATAAGTTTAATCTTCAAGCAGTTTCTGACAAACGTTTAGGAGTCTACTTTCATCGGGACACAGTGTATATTGATCCAGTTTTCACATCTGTTTTTAGAAAATAAGAAACAATTTATTTTCAAATGGCTTAAATTAAATACTTTAAAGTAAAAAATAATCTCTTAAATCTATGTGAACTCTGATTCTGGACGGAAGTAGAAAACACAAACAACAAACAGAATACAAAGTTTTTCCTGTTCTACAATTGGACACCTATATTAGTAAGACGCAATTTTAAATAAAAGTTTAGAACCACGTTAGGTTCGTTACAAATAGTTATTTCGTTCATAACACACTTTTTGAAGCTAACATTTTGTCAAAATGTTAGTATATTCCGATGAAAAGAAAATAATTATTATTTACGCTCATTAGTGTTTGTCGTAACTGGTCATTTATAGAGCGCCACCACGGAACACTCTATAAATAACCTCCGATCATAGTCGCTCTATGCACTAAGCTAAAACAGCGTCAATGTCATGCAGAGCTGGAGATTGTGTCATGCAGAAAACTAATGCATAGGAAATGGGAAGAGACACGTCTTGTTGGCCCTCGCATTCACATGGAGCCCAACCAATAGAATACCGCCCTCTGACAATGCCATAGTAGTCGTAGTTGCAGTTAAACGACACTGTGTAGGCCTAATACAGCAAGGATCGTTAGCGTCGCTCTCCTTCTTTATCCATGCTTGGGACTGGCACTGACAGAGTGCGAACAGTGACGGAAATATAGAAGGGGCGCACATTTCAGGATGAAATAGTTTTAGTAATTCTATAAATTCATTTTTTTTCTTGAAATAATGATGTTATTTTTATTCACAAATAAAAACTAAAATTACAGTTGAAAAGTGCAACTAGGAAAGTGTTTAGTGGCTATTATATCCTGTATATGAAGATTATATCCTGTATATGAAGATTATATCCTGTATATGAAGATTATATCCTGTATATGAAGATTATATCCTGTATATGAAGATTATATCCTGTATATGAAGATTATATCCTGTATATGAAGATTATATCTTGTATATGAAGATTATATCCTGTATATGAAGATTATATCATGTATATGAAGATTATATCATGTATATGAAGATTATATCCTGTATATGAAGATTATATCCTGTATATGAAACATTTAAGTTTATATTTACATTATACATTTACATTATAGGCCTATTGCATCATATAATCTATATTTGTTGCTTGATAACTTTGGTATATAACATCCATGCTTTCATAATTTACATCATTATTCATCACGAGTTGTCTTGCTGTACGAAAACATTTATGCCGACTTCAATATTATCATTTCTGTAGATGATTATATCTAGTTTCTTTACACAAATATAATTATCTATCCAAAATGAGATCTTTGGTGCAGCATTTAAGAACCTGCGAATCGAGCGCGATAAAGGACATCGTCAATTAAAACATCAATGGGAAAAAAAGTCTGACTAGGGTTCATTCTTCGCATGCCATTGAATCCATGTCGGAAGTTGAAAACTTCAAGACAGTCGTTGAAGGCCAGCTTTAAAAATGCTACTCCGATAAAATGACATCTTGCAAGAGATTCACACTTGTGCACTGACAAATATTTATCCAAACATTTCAATTGTACTTCGAATCTTTTAACAATCTCAGTTACCGTAGCTAAAGAAGTTTCAGTACACTGAAAGCGGAAAAAATTATTTAGGATCAACGCTCGAATAGCTAACCAATGTTTCAATTGAATGTGATGTCAGTTCTCTTAATTACGATAGTAGGCTATTGATGCTTTTGCATCATCAAAAGCACGTATAATTATTTAGAGCAGCAAGTCAGTGTAGAAATAGTAGAATAACGATTTGTACCAGTGATTGTATCACTACTTGTAACACAATTCATTGTTTTATTTGTGAAGAGAGATTAACTTATCAACCCGAGGGATATAAAGAAAAGTTGAGCTTATATATACCAGTCAAATCATTTCTTGAGTATTAATAAATTTTATATTAATATACAGAATTGTTATATATTATGTTAGAAATTTGGATAGGCAACAAAATGTTGGAGCGCCAGATTAATGCTAGGCACAGGACGCAATTAGCCTATAGCTTGGCACGGCGCTGAACCTTAGGGTTAGCGAGCTGAAGTCTGCACGCCAATGTGTTGAGTTGCAGACTGGCATGGTCTGGTACGCTTCGTTTAATTATATTCCATTGTACAGAATCACGAATTCACCCGACACAACGGTGTAGAACCTTTTCAGTGTAGTATTTAAAAAAAATACTTATTTGAGTTATTTCTTACTGTCCGGCCTCCGCCCCTCCCTCGATGTACCCAGACATTCTGGGTCTCCTCGCGATCATCTTCGAAGCGTGAGGCTGCGTGTTAGTGATGTGCGCTGTAGACTGATTTCTGAGCATCGGTAGCACAACGCCAGAGATTAATTAGACGAGACATGTGTTCCATCTCGATTGGAACGTGAAAAAATTAGCTGTAATTGAGATGAATATGATGTCATGCGCAACTACGATATTCGGGCACCTGTCTTTCTAAAGAAACGTCATCGTCTAATTAGTTCTTGTCCATTAATATGCAGATAAATATTTGCAAATATCCGAATTGATGATTCATTTGGTTGAATTATTTATTTGACACAAATTACTGGTTAACTTTCTCTGAGTGATGCATCGACTTCCGCAGAGTTTGTACGACCTCACCTAGCGAACGAAGAGTCCTGGAGGGAGTCACGGATATGCTGCAGTCGACCACTAAGAACCGCTCATATTTTGATCATTTATATTTCAGTGCAAAAGTTTGGAGGCCCATCTCGCTACGAGAAAGACCACAGTTATGAAGGCGCAGCTATCCAGATCACTCTGATTGGGATAGCCAAATTGTGATTTAGATTTGACTATTAATTTTTTATATCAGTGCAGCGTTTTGAAGTCTGTTCTTGTTATGAGAAGGACCATTAATCCTAGGGTGCATCGCTTTAGATAAAACAGATAGCCGTGTATACAGAGCCCATCAGATTCCTTGAAATTATATTATGTGGATACCATAGAAACGCTTAGGTACGCACACCGTTGCTTGATTTGTGTATCTGAATATCCATGTAGCGCCTCTCTATTTCATCATGGGAACTGTTTTCTTCTGGTGTTTTTCTCTCAAAATTTCAAGGTGGGTGCGACAGAAGCTTATCAGTGAAAATTTTCATCAACATCCGAGTATTACAACAGCAGCAGACGAATTTCTTTCTCGTTTGCTCTATTCAGTTGGCAGCTTGACTTCGAATAAGGACTAGCAGATGCTCATTCAGTAAGATGGTTTACATTGGCAGTGGTCACCGCTCGATGCCTTACGGAAATTGAAGCGAAGATTGGCTGTCTTTGCATCCGGTCGACGTTCTATGGACGTCTGACGACCACTTTCCCTGCGTGGAATGCATCCAACCACCTGCTGATCGACGGAAGGCCAGTCGATGTAGAAGGAATGTCGACCAGAATCCGAAACTACGTCCGCTTCAGTGCACCTTCTAGCGCGACCAATATTCGTGGCATCCGTCTGTCGCATTCTTACTTCCGTCGAATACTTTCGCTTCCTGTTCAGAACCGGAAGTTCCCTAGATCCCGTGATCGTGTCTCCTCTCGGTCCGAATGGCCTGAGATCGGATCGCTTATGGCGCCTGCAGCGGCAGCAGCCGCCACGATGGAGGCAGAAGAGGTCGGTGAGGATTCGCTTGAAGCTGCTGCGGAATTTGTCTCCTAGCATCGTATAGACGAAGGGGTTGATGCTGCTGTTGGTGAAGCCGATCAGATGCGTCGAGAGCATCGTGAAGAGGAAGTTGGACCTTCGAAGGAAGCTCTCCTGCTGGACCTGGCTGATGAGGTTGACCAGGTAGAAGGGTGACCATGAGAGGAGGAAGGTCAGGGCCATCACGATCACCATCCGGGCAATCTGTAATTAGAACACACTGACCATGATGGTAGCATAATTATGAATGTCTTCTATTTCTAATCCTACTAACTATAAAAAATGACAATTTAATAACAAGAGTCTATTGAAAGTGATTGGGAACCAGCGCAGCTCGTAGCTAAAATAATAAAAAAGGCCAGACCCATGACAAGGACAATCCGATTTACCTGCAAACGGATAATATTTTGGGGATGCGTAGACCTATCTACGATGTACAAAAGAGAACTGTAGGAAGTAGTTTTTACGGTTTGTTTGTCTTTCTTTAAAGTGACGGAATAGTCAATGAAGGAAATAATGCCATAAGAATCGTAATCTCCGCGATATACATGTACAAATCAAATCAAATGAACATCATAGGTGATTAGATTAGATTGAAATACTTTTCTCTCTATTTATCTATGACTTTTCAATCTGTCAATTGACGCAAAGGTTACTGCAATCCGTCCGTCCAATCCGTCCATCTATCCTTCCTCCCGTTCATCCATCCATTCATTCATCGACCGTTTCCCTTATTCTTGCTATCCTCTAATTAACTTCTTCTCTTCTTTGCGTGTTATCTCGATCTGTCCACCCTAAAACCATTATACTCTCTAATGTGTCACCTCTCGGTATATAAATCGTTCTTCGTCCTTTTTCGTCCTTTCTTCCTTCCATTCGCCCACTCTGTCTGCTTTCTCGTCTTTATAACCTTCCTTTTTAACTCACCCGCACTCTCCTTACTTTCTTTCCTTCCTTTATCGTTCCCCTTTCATCCCTCGACCCCTTGCGATCCGTTCGGTCATTATTCGAATGATTTAGTGTTTGGACGCCACCTTGCGTTCGTTCCTTGCGACAGCCTTTGGCCTATTAAGAAATAACGATTCCTGGGACTTGATAGCAACATCTCCGATCCACCGTTAAAGCCCTAGGAAGTAGATTGAAGAGAGGAGGAAGAGGAAATCGATGTACAGGGGAGGAAGATGAAGAAAAGAAGGAAGGAGAAATGGAAGCAGAAAAGGAGGCAAGGGTAACAGAGCATGACGTCAAAGAGAAAGAATAAAAAGGAAGGATAGACAAAAAGATGGAAGGAGAGGAGAAGGTGGTGGACGAGAGAACTTGGTGAAAGCAAACCAGGAGAGCGGTCCTTAATTCAGGACCAGGCATCCGTGAACGACTAGATCGATTCCCAATGCGTTGATTTCCTCTATCCTGATGACTTGGACAATTCTATCAAGTAGAGCAAGAGGTCTGTTTCAAGGTTTTTAGGCGTCGAATGCAATTTAGTAGATTTGAAAGGACTTCTGCAAGGTCGATTTTGCCTAGGTAGTTTAATTATGTTTTTGTCGAAGCGGCCTCTACACCCTCTGAACCTCACTCTGCAGAAGCTCATGACAACAGGTCATGACATTGTCTTCAGGATTAGAACTCTTGCTTTATTATCTTTGTAGCTGCAGTATTTTTTTAGTGTACTTGTATTTTAAAATAACTGTCATATATACACGTATAAATTACATATATACATATTTATACTTGGTAAGGTTCATATAGGGCCAAGGCAAAGCCCCCCTTTCACCCTATTCCTAGTCCATCCGTTTCTTTGGACCATGGTAGGCCCATGTCCGACATGTCTTCATTGCTCAGCTGACGATGTTACTTCATTACGTGCAATTTGTTGCTTGCTATTCACAAAGTCAATGAAATCGGAACCGACTTGACATCCGGTCTGCATAAAACACAGAAGTGTGTCCTATAAACGGTTAGAAGCAGCGCCTGAACCACGGATTCCTACAGTGAAGGCCAGAGAAAGATGATATGACGAGGCGAAGGTGTGAGATAGTGAAGAGACTGTCGATATAATGAAGAGACCGATCAACTGTTGTACTTGCTGCTGAATGGAATTAGGAGCGAGTGAATGACTGAGTGCGTGTCAATATGAATGAAATAATTGAGGGATCATTAAGGAATATTGTAAGAAACCGACCAATTACTAGAATGTGGAGGAGAGGAAGGATAGACCTGCAAGAACGAATGAAAAAGGAATGAATGAATGACTGACTGACCGAAGAAATTAGAGAATGAATGAAGACGTCACTGAATGAGGAAATAAACAGACGAATGAGAGAGAGAGAGAGAGAGAGATAGAGAGACAGCGCGATCGGACGACGAATAATACGCATCGGTTGTTAATTAACAGTTTATGGCGCTTTCAAGTGGAGAGTTGTCCCTGTTGAGGCCTCACCGTTGGACACTGTTCAATCGCAATGCAAAGCCCAGTAAAGTTCAATTGATACAATCGGTCCTTGACGTTGCCATGGTAACTCATTATTTCCGGGAACGCAGTCAAGCGATCTACATGTAAGTTACAAGGAAGACTCGAAGAAAACCGGAAGACTATTAGGAGACCAGAGTAGGACCAGAAGACCAGAATCAGGCAATAGGAGGACGGTTCTTGACGTTGCCATGGCAATTCATCATCTGATGTGATGAGACAAGATGAAAATCACAATAAGACCAGGATTATATACCGGTCACCATTAGAAAAAATGGATAACTGTAGCATCTAGATATCGTGGGAAGGCTTAGCAAAAGACAATGCATCGGAGCTGTGGCTCTAACTGCAAAGGCGAATAGTAACGAAACGCACAGAGTCAATAGCACTTCAGGCGTTCAAACATTTTCCCTGTACTTGTTCATTTTATCTAATCTTATCTCGTTTAATTTAGTTTCATCTTGTCTCATCTTTTCTAATCTAATAAGGACATTATTTCATACAGCGCCTCTCGCAGAAAACAATTCAGATGCGCTTTCCGAGTGATTGGCCCGTGAAATGAATATCTTAAAGCAAGGCAGAGGTCCAGATGAAATTCCATCACGGATTCTATTATACTGGCTGTCGTGGTAGGTCATTCCATAGCGAGGCAACACTTAAGCAAACACCCGTGCCATGATCAAGCAGCTTGAGACCGAGGTAAAAATAAGATCGAGTCACTAAAAGGGCGAGACGAACGAGCAGAGATGTGTTTAGGTGCAGACCTGCTGAGATTTGGCACCAAAAGTGAGACCTCACATTTGATCCGAGACATACCCGGGAGCCAGCGTAGATCATTGATTTTGTAAATGGAGATACGTGAGCATCGGGGAAGATGTACTGCAGCATTCACGACAGATTTCACAAGGGACTCTTAAGGAGTCCAATGGTATAGGCCTAACGAATTACAATAATCGATGCTTGTACAAACAAAGATATATGCGACATGGTCGTATGCACTTGTAGAGCAGTGGATGACACCGATATCCTAATGGTTCCAAGACGCCTCAGTTGACGGTAATAGAAACGGGTCAGGGATGGATGATAATAAACGTCAGGGCACTATTATCACGATCACGGAGACTGATGGAAAAGGTAAATAAAGAGAGTAGTCTAAGTCATAGGCTTAACTGGTGCGCAGCAGTTTGTGCTGTTCGTCCTCTCCGGAATTGCACGTTCAAGATGGCAGAAATGATTGTCTGGTTTGAAAATATATTTACCGCCATGTCTAAGGACGGGACAATAGCGTGCTAAAGACCTTGTCAACCGTCTGCACATGGCTGGGTTTCGCGAGAACGAAATAGCCGAAACCATGTTTACCTCCAAGCCGCTGCCGTTAGCGGCAGAAGCGATACATTTTTTGCAAGCCCATAAGCCACTGGATATTGGACGGATTAGCCACGAAAGTTCAGCAAGAATATGCACACAGTTGTGATTAAAGAGTTTGCGCGCTGCAGGGTTGCTAGTTTGCGCAATGAACGTTGAGTGCTGACGTCAGTTAGCCCATAATTATGGCCGTGTAGAGTAGTTCTTCTGTCCAGGCTGTCCTCATTCAGCTCGGAATGGTTCACACAAAAGTGTGAACTATTTCTTTTGTGGGAGCCGTTTATCAAATAAATAGTGCATATGTTCCGGGTGCATTAATCCGGGTTTAACCACAGGTTTTATATGCAATATTAATATTCTACGATGTTACTGCTTATAATATTAAAATTATAGCTGAAACTTCTATTATTTTCTACGATGTTTCTGCTTATTCATACTTAAATTAAAGCTTAAACTTCAAAGTGCACTGGATTAGGCTAATTGAAAACCTGCATATAGGCCTACAGCTTTGTATGACTTTCTGTTAGCCACTCATCATTATTCAGTTGTTCATGCGCCATGGCACTGTTTTACTTTTTGAGCGAACTATGTTTCAACTATCAAGCCATAATTTATCGCGACTATCTCCATCTCCATCTCTGCAAGTTCCTACAGCCGGTTCCTTTGTTTAAATTGTTGCATATATATATATATATTATATATATACATATTATGCCTTTGTAGTTTGTACTACGTAGAATTAACTCCTATGTTGCATTCGGTATGGAAGTAAATTTATCATAGGAAGAATTAACTCCCTACTGCATTAGTAGAAATGGAAATCAATTGATCCAAGAAAGAATTAACTCCCCGGGAGTCACTTTGTCCTAGGAAGAATTAACTCCCTGGGAGTGTTTATTCGCGGGGTGGGGTGTATTTATCCTAGGGACAATTAACTCCGGAGTCAATATTATATCCTACGTACAATACACTCCAGGAGCTAATTTATCCAGGGAGTTAATATAGCCTCCTACACCTGCTCATTTTTTTCTAGAAAAAATACCTGTGTCGCCTAACTGAATAACGGAAGCCAAGTCGTTAATAAATAGCTGATTCATAAACTATTATTGGAACACGACAATTGAAACAGTTAAACCTTTTTATAGGTCACACATGACACTAATGTGACTCTTGAGACCTAAAAACATCAATCAGCCAGATTGTATGGCTCATGCAAATATTTACGTGGCGCCACCTTTTGCCTGCTTGTTTTACGATAAATGGCCACAGACGAGAATATTGAATAATTGGTCTTCCGTTAACGTGTCCCTGCATTCTGATGCTGTTATGACTGGTGTCACGTTTAAGAAGGATTACAACAGAATGTCTCCGATGCTTTCTGTAAGGTTCTTGAAGATTTTTGGCATAGAGCGACCACAGCTAAACAGGTGGGAAAACGTTCCTTGTTGAGTCTTTTGGTGAAATGCACAAACGAAATAGCAAGATTCAGACCAGAGGCGGCGATCTCGTTTGACAGGAGAGGGGGACACCCAATGAGAGGGGTAGAAAATGTGGGGGCAAACGCATAAAGTGTCCCCTCTCTGTAAAAGGTGGGTTGACTTGTCCCCTCGACACCTCCGGGATCGCCGCCTCTGAATCAGACACTCTGTTGCGCAGCAGACACAGTGCCAGATTAAGATGCTTAGATGCACTCTAACCCCGAGACCAAGCAGTTCATCGCAGATGGCATAGAGCAGCGGTTTCCAACCGGTGGTACGCGTACCCTTAGGGGTACGCCAGCTGTTGCCAAGGGGTGCGCAAGAAAATATAAGACATCCATTTTCCGAGGTTGCATAGCCAGCTGAATTTTCGGCCGAGGACAGAGATCAATTTCATTGAGCTTTCAAGTGATGGTCGATTAAGGAGTGAATTCAACAAGAACTTGTTGAGTGAGTTTAGCCTAAAGTAAGAGCAAAATATGGATTGCAAACAGTAGTTTCTGACAGAGCTGTGAAGTTTCTGATTCCCTTCAGTATGCCCGACAAGTTTTTTTCTGTTGGGAGTACGCTCACCAATGTTTTTTTAGTTTGGGATACAACAAAACAGGGTTGGGAACGGCTGGCATACAGAACGCTACGTCCTGAAATGCCTCTTCCACCTGATCCGTGAAGATTGAATCTTCGCCGTTGACAATCACTGTTCGTAGAGCCTAAACGCAAGTGCAATCCCAGTCCGCGGGACCTGTCTAGCTCCATCAATGAACTTCTCAAGATTTTTCTCTTTCACTGGGCCTGAGTCGGGAGCGTCTCTGAATAGAATCTCGAAGATGCACTATATAAATTGCATAGATGCAAATTGCGGAGATAGACATACATACATACATGCAAACATACATACATACATACAAACATGCAAACATACATACATACATACATACATGCAAACATACATACATACATACATGCAAACATACATACATACATACATACATACATGCATACATACATACATACATACATACATACATACATACATACATGCAAACATACATACATACATACATACATACATACATACATGCATGCATGCATGCATACATACATGCATGCATACATACATACATGCATACATACATACATACATACATACATACGTACATACATACGTACATACATACATACATGCATGCATATATCCATATATTACTCGTTGTTGTAAATGAGACAAGCTCTAGACGTGAAGTAGGAGTTAACTCAGTTTCGCCTTCCTTCCATTTCCCATTTCAAAGACAGCCGGATTTCCTTCTGCTCTCCTCCTTCTATTCCTCCTCCTCCTCCTATTCCTCCTCTTTTTTCCTCCTCCTCCTCCTCCTCTCCATCCTCCCCGTCCCTTCGTCTGCTCTTCTTTTTTCTTTTAATCGAATCGCTTGCCAGCATCTCACTCTCTCTGTCTGTCTGTCTGTCTGTCTGTCTGTCTCTCTCTCTCTCTCTGTAGATGTACTAATATCCGATAATCTCACAGCAAAACCGTCATCACCTGCCTCGAAATTCCAATCACAGTCGAGATCCCGCGAGCTACTCCCCCTTCTTGTCTCTCCCCGTCCGTTCAAGTTCTTGTCCGCCGTTTATTTATTAGCCTGTATGTGTGTCTGTTCGACTATCTGTGGGTCTGTCTGTGTTTCTGTACGTCGGCCTCAAGCAAGTCAATAGCTTGTATGTCTTAATCCTATTCTGTTGTTCGTGTTCGTCTTCTGGCGTTCCTCTCGCTCTCCGTCGGCCTACGTCTGACTCAGTCTTCGTCTAAAGAAGACCCTAACGATGATCTAATACCACCGATATTCGGCATCCCTTTCAATCGACTCGTCTCTGCTCGACCATTCCTCCAACATCCCTCCATCCCTTCTTCCACCCGTCCATCCTTCCTCTCTGACACTGACTTCATATCTATTCCTTCTTCCTTCATCAGTAGCCACCAACTCGTCATCGACCCATCTTTCACCCCTCCCGCCGAATCTTCCCGTAAGTAGCCGTCGTCATGACGACCGATGAAAACTGAGAAGGAAACTCGCCATCGCCGTTGTTCATTGTTTTTGTGCATAATGGAAGCGTTGCCGTGGAAACGACTGCAAAGTCATCAATCGACCGAGACTGAAATAATTCGAGCATCATACGCCAAACAGCATACACGCAGATACCAACATAGACACACCCACGCAAAGACACACATGACTCAGACATACACAGACACACACGCCTGCGAACACGTCCTCAAAAACTCGCTGCAGCTCGTACATCCAAATCTAATTAGATTCGCCTAGAAGGACAACACATTTCTTTGTGTAATTTAATTAAAAAGTTCTTAACGAGTTTTCTTTCAGCAGTCTGTTGTAATTGTTATGTAGGACATTTGCTTTGTTGTTATTTATTTAATACCAGGATGATGATTGTTTGCCAGAAGAAAAGACAGAAAATCAGACGTATGCAGACAGACATACAGATGGGCAAGTTTACAGAAATTCAGATTGCGAGGCTCGATGATGCAAAGCCCTTCAGTTTTTAATCTAGTGCATATGCAGCCAGACAGACGAATAGGTCGACGGCGTCAACACTGGCTCCCACGCAGTCTGCCAGAGGGATAAATGCGAATGCCATAAATTTGACGGACCCCCAAGATGAGAAGGCATCAGACATCCTCCCTCACACCCCGCTCTTCCCTGGAGTCCGCCAATGACCAGAGATGAAGGGCGACGGACACCTCCTCCTCCTTCTCTTCCTCCTTCTTCTCCTTCTCCTCATTCAGGGTACACCTAGATAAAATTAATGTGATTACTTAATCTGAACATGGTTGCTAAGGCAGAAGGATATAAATGATTTCAAAATATAACATAGTAACAACAACAACAACAGCTTCTAGAGCGCCGGAGTATAATACGCAAAATGAATCCAAAACGTCCATCATGCCGTGTAGGCTGGTTATCGATTAGTATTCGTTTTTATTAGAACCTGTGACTTACATGATAGTTTAAATAATATTTATTATATGATCGATAGTTGTACTGTTTTAAAGATTTATGAGCAGTCATTTTAGATCTTGTGCAGTGTGCTTGCAGGAAAATAATATTCGGGATAATATCGATGCGATAAACTTTGAAAACTTGCAACTTGATGTGAGTAGCTTTCTTGTGTCCCTCTGGAAATTTTCTATTTCAACGTGGGAAACAATCATAAAGTATCTCATAACCGTTCGGCCTGTGTGAGTTATGTATCACCGGCAATACACGAGGGGAAAAGCAGAGCTACTGGGAGCGTAAGATCGCTCTTCACTCCGGGGAGCTAAAGAAGCTCTAGACGACTTTCGATTACATCACGGTTCGCTCCCGTGAAGGGCCATGCTCGACTGCATCGCTCTTCACGGCCGACGCCTTTCTGTATGGACGCCTTTAGGACCAGCGTATGCGTGTGTGTGTTGTTATGTGTTAGACAACAAAAGAAGCAAAGAATGCGTTGAATGAAAAGACTCCACCCGTGGAGTGTCATTGAAGTCCACACCGCGTGACCTCCATCTAATCTGCTGGGTAAAACGCCCCGTATACAGAAAGCAAAGGGAGACATGCGTCGAGAGCGAGTGACATATTGAGGAATTCGTTTAGAGCGCAGTTGAGGTGGGACTTAGTGCACAGGTCGCCTTTCCTATGTTTGTCCATTTTCATTCCATGCGCAACCCAATCTCAAATCCTTCCTTTTACACTCTCCGTTCTTTCCTTCCTCCTTAATATATATATATATATATATACTCACTTCTTTTCATTATATCGTATCATTATTATCATTGTTCAAACTTTGTTCATTCGTAGTTGAATTCGTCTGGCCATCTCTTCCTCTATTGTCCAGAGGCCAGATTAAATATATAATTATATCTAGTTATTTATAATCAATCAATCAATGCAATTTATATAGCGCCTCCTCAGATAACTATTCAGAGACGCTCCCGACCCAGGCCCGGTCAAAGAGGAAGGTCTTAAGAAGTTTATAGAAAGAGCCAGACAGGTCGCGCGGGACAGAGCGATGGTCAGATGGGAGGTTGTTCCAAGCACTGGGACCCACTATTGCGAAAGCTCTATTTTGCCTGGTGGCGGTATGAGCATGTGGAACCACAAAGTCGCCTCCAGAGGCCGAGTGAAGAGATCGGCGACCAGAGGAAGTCCAGAGGAAGGTCAACAGATCCCTAAGACAAACAGGCGCATTGCCCACAACACAGTAGTGCCAGACAATAGAGAAGATCCTACATTCAATGCGCTGCTGAACCGGAAGCCAGCGAAGGACATCATATATTATATAAATACATAGTTATTTATAATTATTATATTGTATGTATATATCTATATCGCATGTCTCTGTATTTGTTGAATGTTGATATGTATATTGTGTATGCGTAAGTGCGTGTGTTGATGAGTTTGTGTGTGTGTGTGTGTGTGTGTAGTAGTAGTAGTAGTATTAGTAGTAGTAGTAATGTTTTCGTTCTAAGAGCATCCTTCCTACTATAGGACCATCGTTATACTTCTATAGCTGTATGTTCCTGTTCCGTGTCAGTCAGAGTAGATTTACAGGTTCCTTCTTCCGCACATCATTAGCAACTCATCAGGATCTTTTTGCAGGACCCTCTTTCTCTTGGAACAATCTTCTTATAAATTATATGTAGCCTTTAAATTCAACGCACGTTTTCTATTTGCCTTCAGTGGCGGTACAGCTGAGATCAGTTATAAGATAGACGCGTGAAGGGCGAAACAGAAATGTTTTTGTTGCTCTACATAAAAATTGCCGAGGCCAAGAAGACAATGGCGAAGCTATACACGCACAGACACAGAGAGAGAAACGCACGAATACATCGGGCGAAATGAACAGAAACTGGAAAGAAACAGCAGAGTAACAGAGAAACCTACATGTATCCCGCTTCTGAGTAGATGTCTGAAGGGACGCTATATAAATCCTCTGAATAAATGGAAAAAGTGAGACCTTGAGGCAACGACAGAGATCGAAAGACAAGAAAGACTTAGCAAGTAATAGAGAAACAAAGACAAGAAAAGAGAGGAGGAGACAGAAACAGTTCAGGAGACGTTCACAAGGAAAGTCACGATGAGAAGCAGAGTAACGACGCTCGTACACACGCAGACAAATGAAAGACATACATGTACATGTAGAACGAATGATACCGATAATGATACATCTATCCGATTGACAGAGGTAGAGTTCCAAATACGCCTACAGAGAACAGACGAAGTCATTGTGGTAGGGAATTGTGGTAGGATAGGGAATGTTTCATCGGTGAGCGATCGCTTTCTATGCTTCATCTGTTGCCGTCTTTCGCTTCTGTCATAAATATTCATCCAGCGCTCATTATCCCGACGCGTTCGTCCTCATCATTAAGCAGGACACCCACCCCCTCTTTTGTCAATCTCTCCTTCACTACGAGAAATACCCCCTCCGAGTCATAACCTCCCTCTTCGTAGCGGTAATCGAGTATTTATAATGCACCACAAAACACTCTTACTCCCCTCCAACCTTCCATCATTCCTTCTTTATTACTTTTCTTCCCCTCCCCATATACGTTTTACGTTCTTACCTCTTTCAGTTCTCTTCTTCATTTTCTTCTTGCCCTTCTTGTTGCTTTCTTAGCTCCCTTCCTTCCTTCCTTACTTCCAACTTTCGGTTGATCTATGCCTTTACTCCCCTCCGCCTTTCCTCGCTCCAACTCTGTTTTGCTTTCTGTAGGACTCTGTCTATCCTCCCTTAAGTACGTCTGCCCTCCATTCCTTCTCAACTAATGGCATTCCTATTCGTGAACATACGGTGTGCGTCAGTTTCGTAACGATGCCTTCGTCGGATCAATCAGTAATAGGGACCATCTTAATCTTAACCGCCTCGGGATCAGTTTTCGCAAGGGCGGCCCAGATGGGCAATTCTCGTCTTTGCTCCCAGTCAATTGAGGAGATGTGTCAATGAGTTTCAATCCTTTACTATAGTCTGGGCAGGATTGGTTACTAAAAGTGCCATCAAATTTTATGTAAAGCTAAAGGGACAAAATGCCTTTTATGCAACTTAGAGAAGTTATATGAATAACAGGAAATTTTAGTAGTTGATGACATTCGTTGAAACGTAAAAGGGGAAATTTAGAAACCGTTTGACTGCAATGGGCTCGACGTTAATCCGGAAACTATTCAAAGCTTTGAACCTCGATCCCACAAGTCGCGTGAGAGATCAAAGGTCAACAGAAAATGTTGGCTATAAACAGCATGATGAACACAAATGGAAATGTAATGTGGAATGAAACGAATGAGAAGGAGGCAGAGGAAGAGAAAGACAAAGAGGAGTGAAACGAGGACGATAAGAAGACGGACAGACAACGAGGAAGAGAGCAAAAGTGGATGGATGGATACGAAAAGAGACATGATGATAGACAAACAGACAGACCAAGGACGGTAAAGAGACAGACTGATGGAAGAGATAAATGCAGCATGTGATGGAGTGCATGTGAGTAGGAGGAAGGAGAGAAATGCAGTGGGAGTGGGGGAGCTAGTCAGGCGACTGTAGGAGATTTGGTTTTTATGAAGAGGTCAATGACTACGAAATGAAGCACAATAAAGCGTCTCCATTCAACCATACATCATCCTTCCCTCCTCCCTCCCTTCCTTCCCTCCTCCCTCCCTTCCTTCCTTCCCCCTCCCTCCTTCCGTATTTCCTTTTTCCGTCCAATCTACATATGTACGCCTTTGCGTACAAAATTGTGTATATAATTGTGTATCGTATATCTAAATGATCTGGGAATTGTATCTAGAATTACGCACTCATTACTTATAACCCCATCGGTACTATAGCTCATTTTATTCGATGATTCATCCATGTTTAACTCACTGAAACATAACATGGACCTCCGGCTATCTACAAGACTAAAATAGATTAAATATACTCCAAAAATGCCTATATCCGTATCGTTGCCTGCTCTTCTTATGCCTATCATCAATCATCTGACATCCTATTTACTACTCTACAATTAAATGAAGTTACGTATAAATATATATGTATAAATTCAGTAGTAAATTATTACCTCCGATTTTTGATAACTATTTTGTACTTATATCCAGCATCAGCTGCTTTAAACCTACCCTGCGCTCCGCCGACAACTATTGACATATGTATACAGCCGAACCAATTAACCTACTCGTAAGTTCTCAGTTAAATACTCTGGTCCATATGCATGGATTTAAATTCAAAATGACAACCGTGTTTAAAATAATGTTCGTAATTTTTATGTAAAAATTAAAAAATCATCTGTAAACAATTTTGCCTGCATAACACGTGTGCATTGATCGTCTTCTTTTTAACTTGATATGTTTACGGTTTCAATCTGAATCAGTCATCTTGCTATTCCGCTGCTTACTACTATATTCCAAGAAAGGGTAGACCGATAAGCGTGACCGCAGGTGCCTTTAGGGCTTTCTTTTTTGATTGGACTCCAGTTAATTATCAATGTATGCATTTCACATACATCTTCTCCTGTTGGGATCAATAACACATATTGAATTGAATAAATATGTATTATGTGTGTGGACCCACGCATACGACGTATGTACGAATAAAGCTGATCGTATCAATTCACGTTGTCCGTCGTCTCTATAAATCTCAGCGACTAGATTTTTATTGGTCCTGCATCAACTCTCTGTTGCTCGTCTCTCGACTATTCGAATTTTTGTCTCCCTTTCTTGATGACTTGTTGTCTTTGTGTGTGATGCTTCTCTTCTTGAGTTTTTGTTGGCTTTGTTGCGACGTAAATCAGACTAGCGCTCGTAAATAAATTGGTGCCCTATGCTCAGCAGCTTGGAAATGTGGAGTCTACAATTACGATTACGATCGCTCCTTGTTCGCCTGTGTTTCGACTCTACACGGTAAGCTAAAATTTTACACAAGTATATATGCAAGTAAGAGTATTCTTTATAAGGCTACTAGTATAAGCACTATGGCTCTTACAAAGGTATATATATATATACCTTGACAATTACGACGTCGCCCAGGATAAAAAGACCCGCGCCATCCACCGTGAGAGTCAGGATGGGTGCCGACAAGTGTGCTACTGACTCATCATCATCATCATCGTCGTCGTCATCATCATCATCATCGACACCATCGACAAAATCACCAATAGAAAATAAAAGAAAGGAAAAATCAATCCAGTTAAGCGGTAGATACAGGATCAAAATAGGACAATGGAATGTGAGAGGGTTGAACTCGATGGGGAAATTATCGATACTTGGAAATGAACTCGAAAGATTAAACATTTCCATATGCGGGTTATCAGAAAGCAAGTGGTCAGACAATGGCCACTTCAAGACGCTAGATGGACATACAGTGCTCTTCTCAGGTAAGACAAACAGGGAACACCACGGAGTAGCCATCTGGATGAACAAGAATGTTGTTTCTAGTCTAATATCTTACAATCCAGTGAGCAACAGAGTAATGACAGCCACAGTTTCCCCTTTAGACCAAGAAACGTGACTGATACAATGCTATGCACCAACAGCAGACAAGCCAGATAAAGAAATCAATCAATTCTACAGAGTTAAATAAGGTCTTTGCACAAACATTGCCCAAACGAACATATTATTGATTACAGGAGATTTCAATGAGTTGGCGAGGGTGCATTGGAAACCGATGTTCTCGGAAAATATGGGCACAGGAAAAGAAACAACAGAGGACAAACTTTGGTGGATTTCTGCTCACAGCACAAGTTGGTTATCACCAATACGTTTTCTCGACTGCACAATAGAAATAGATATACTTGGAGAAACCCAGACAGAAACACCAGATCGCAGATTGACTACATCCTGATTAATAAACATAGGAAACAATCGATCAACATCGCCCGCATATGCCTCAGTGCAGATTGTGACTTAGACCACAATCTAGTAATACTGACAATGCATTAAAAATTCAAAAAGAAACGAACCATCAAAGCTCTTCTCCTAGACTTGGAAAAACTCAGAAACAATCAGATAGAACACCAATACCAAGTTGAAATAACTATCAGATTCGAAGCACTTGAGAGAATTGCCGAACCACGCACACCAGATGAACTATGGAAACAACTTAAAGAGATCACTCTGAGTGCCGCCAAAACAACACTACTGAAGAACTGCGACAAGCGAAAGAATTGGATTTCCAGTGACACCTTTGAATTAATAAGCAAGAAAAGAGAAGCAAAAACAAAGTCTCCACAAGAGTACAAAATTCTACGAAATGAGGTACAACGGATGTTACGAAGAGACTAGCAGTCGGAATTGGAGACATTATGCATCGAGCTGGAGGAGAACGAAAGGAAAGGTAACACCAGACCTGTATTCCAAGTGGCGAAGAAGCTCACTGACTCGTTCAAGCCTCGAACCACAGCCATTAATGACAACAACAACAAAAAACTTGTTGAACCGGAAAAAGTAAACCAAAGATGGAAAGAATATGGCGAAGGACTCTACAGCAATGACAAAGAGGAAAACGACATAAAAATTGAAATACAAGAAAAGGAACCACCGTCACTAAAAGAAGAGATAAGACGAGCTAAATTTGAAAGCAGATATGCGGAAGTCACCAGACCCAGATGGCGTAGCCGCTGAGCTGTTTATATTTGGTGGAGAAATGACTGACAAAACTGCACGAGATATGTGTGGACGTATGGGAGACCGGGGATTGGCCAGAAGAATGGTCACAGTCAATTTTTATTCCACTGCCGAAGAAAGGAAATCTACTTCACTGTGTAATCACAGTACAATTGCGCTAGTCCCACATGCCAGTAACATTTTGTTACGAGTGATACTGGAACGCATCCAGACCAAGCTGGAAACAGAGATCGCTGAAGAACAGGCTGGCTTTAGGTCAAGAAGAGGCACGCGAGATCAAATTGTGAACTTAAAAATCTTCTTCGAGAAAGCGATAGAAAGGAAACAACCACTGTACCTCTGCTTCATTGACTTTACAAAAGCTTTTGACATGATTCAACACGATCAACTATGGATAATCATGATGAAGATGGGTTTCCCACTCCACCTCATTCGGCTATTGCGAAATCTCTACAAACAACAACGAGCTACTGTAAAGACAGACGGAATTATGTCGACATGGTTTAGTATCAAGAAAGGAGTCCGACAAGGATGCAATTTGTCACCTAACCTGTTTAACATTCTGACAGAGCAGGTAATGCGAAAAGCACTACTAAGCTATCACAAAGGATTCAGGATTGGAGGGAAGACTATAAATAATCTTAGATATGCTGATGACATCGTGCTACTGGCCACTTCACCTGAGGATTTACAGGAGTTGGTGCAACGTGTTGAGATATCAGCAAAAGAATATAGTATGATGATTAACGTAGCAAAGACAAAAGTAATGACAAATAACAATGATACACTTTTGATCAAGGTGGACGGATACAAACTGGAACAAGTGGACTCATTTACATACTTGGGGAACAGAATAACGAAGGATGGGGACTGCGCGAGTGAGGTAAAATCAAGATTAGCTATGGGAATGTCAGTCATGTTTCAGTTGGTAAGCCTCTGGAAGAATAAATCAGTCAGTACTAAAACCAAACTGCGACTCATGAAGGTTTTGGCTTGGCCAGTAGCAACGTATGGTTATGAAGCGTGGACAATAAAGAAAGAAGAAGAGAAACGTATACAAGCATTTGAGAACAAGTGCATGAGGAAACTGTTCAGAATTCCATGGACAGCAATGGTGACAACCGAACAAGTGTATCAAATGGCGAAAGTTGACAGCAAACTGTTGGGTCACATAAAATCCAGAAAACTGCGGTACTTCGGGCACATCGTGAGACAGCCTAAAGACAGTATTGAGAACAGTGTGATGTTGGGTATGGTGGAAGGAAGCCGATGTCGTGGAAGACCCAGAATCTGCTGGTTTGACAATGTCAGGGCGTGGACTGGTGTAAAAGGCACAAGCTTAATGAACATCGTACGAGACAGAAAGCATTGGACATCACTTTCCCATTCATGTAGTCAACCGTCGCGAAACGACGATGACGATATGACATGACATATGAATGAATGTGACTTTGATTTAATGGCACTGGACAGATAAGAATAAAGTCATTTCTAGAGCAATGCTCTTCAACAGAATGAAAGTCAATCAATCAATCAATTAGTCAATCAATCAATCAAGACACAGCTCCCATTCAAAACATGCATCCACATAGAGGCGCTCCCAGACCAACCACGACTGAAAAGGACAGATTTAAGAGAGGCATCGAATGCAGGTGAGTAGTAGGCTATAGGCAGGAAAGAGAGCTACGGAGGAGGCTCATTCCATGTATAGTTGAGCCCAAGACCAAGTGAGTCAGTTGTTGTCAACAGGAAGTAAGACATAACATTTCCATTTTCTTAGATGACCATTATAAGGCGATTGCGCTCCCACATTGGCGAATCCCCATCAAACGGGGGAGGGACGCTGAGGGAACAATGAGCAGCGGGTGGCAGACAAAAACATGAATGGAGAATATGAAACTGTACCTCAGGGAAAGAGACATGGATATGAGAACGCAATGGACGCAATCATGGACAGCGGAAAGTGGAGAAATTTAGTGAAATCCTCATCGTCGGTTCATGTCTGACGGAAGAAAGAAATGAGAATCGATATACTTTGTGGTTACTTGCATTTGCTCATATCTTGGTAAATTCGGGCAGGACATTTCGTTACGGGAAAATTCTGGACGGTTAATTCGGCGAATAATAGCCGAGCGGACAATTTAGAGTTTGTTAATGGTGGAAAATGTAGGACTATCGTTTTCTCTCATGAAGGCCGTGACCTGTATTGCGAGGAGAGGAGAAAGGGTCCGGAGTATGTGGTTGGGGTCGTTGCTGAAGGCATGGAAAGTCTATCGTGTGACGCTTCTGGCTGTTGACTGACGTTGGGAGCGTCCTCGTATAATTATACAATATTCATACACAGGTCTACGTCGTCGTCGAATTACTGATTCGGTCGACATGTATCGAGTTTGTAGATTGAAGGCTTCTATGCCCTCTGAAATGGAGTCCGAACTTAACGCTTCAAGAACGACCAAGACACAGTATAGCCACGCGGTTTGCTCCCAGGCGAGCGGCCGAAACTACCGAGAAGGAGGAGGAAGAGAACGAGGAGGAGGAGAAGGAGGAGGAGAAGGAGGAGGAGAAGAAGAAGGAGGAGAAGGAGGAGGAGGAGAAGGAGGAGAAGGTGGAGGAGGAGAAGGAGGAGGAGAAGGAGGAGGAGATGGAGGAGAAGGAGACGGACAAACCATCACAATATCCCAATAGATTCTCATTAAAACGGCCGCATAGTTCTGTTTATGAGAACGGACGCCCAAATACCACGTACAATAAAAATGTATATATTGAGTCAATTGTACTTAATATACACGTATATGGTGTGTATAAAAATGCAACTTTCCTTATATTTAAGGGTACTATAATTATTGTATAGGAAACAATCAGTTGGCGCATCGTGCGATTGATCAATATTGGAGGTCAATTAATCGTGCGCTATAGCAATTAATCAGCTCTGATTTTCAGTTGCTGAGAATGGTAGAGGGTGAGAAATTCGGTAGTTCTAGTCATAATTTTGTCTTGCTCACAGTTGAATGTCTTCAATTTACAGCTACATATTTATATCGTGCTCTTCTCTTCTGAGCAAAAGATGTTGGAAGAAGGGCAATATAACATTACAAGTTTCAGAATATATTATTATCTGTCATAGATTAAAATATTATGCCATCATTTTATACTAAAGACGTTATAACTTGCTCATCGTTCACCTTACCTAAAATACACACTACTCTTTCTCAAAAATTATTTTTCCTAATAAGACACATGATCTAAGCACTAACTCAGTGATAACATTTTCACGAAGGCGTATTCTCACCTTCTCTTCGGTAGAATTTTTACCGGTCTTTTTCACCATTTTTATGGTGCCGCTGTAAAACGCCAATGACCTATATATATACAAAGTCGACGTAATCTGCGTTATGAGTGCTCCTCTGACTGAAGCAATCTCGCCCTGTCAATGTTTCATACCACACTAGTCTTGCGGAAGTAATGTAACTAGATATTTATATGGCTCCCTCAGCAGCCTCAATTAAGCGTTGCATAATAATATATTATATGCCCGAGATACTTTGGATTAAATGGAAATGGAAATCGTGTACGTCATTTCAGCTGACGCATGGATGCCATAAGCTAGCGTACTTTGGAACTACCCTCGATAGCGTTACAGCATATCCCCCCAAGCGCGTGACATGTGAGTCATTGGCATGTCCAGTCTTGTCTGACGGCGTCGCGGGAAGTATAAGTAACAGTAATAAATATATAAATATAATAATAGGCCTATATATATATATTATTCGGTCGCAGATGCGTTTTACTGAAGCTCTAGGGAATTTTAATTGATGGTTTTAGTTGCAAATATTATGTAGATATAGGTCTGCATAATATTCGAGTCTGTTGAAAAGAACACGACAAGCAAAATTGTTACTCGTCGTTGTAACTCACTGTTGTAACTCACTGTTGTTACTCGCTGTTGTAACCCACTGTTGTAACTCGCCATGGTTACTCGCTGCTATTATTCACCGTTGCACCTCACCACTATAACTAGCTGTTGTTACTCGCTGTTGTCACTCACCGTAGTAACTCACCGTTGTTACTCACTGTTGTTACTCACTGTTGCTACTGACTGCTGTTACTCACTGTTGTTACTCACTGTTGTCACTCAACGTAGTAATTCATTGTTGTTACTCACTGTTGTTACTCACTGTTGTCACTCAACGTAGTAATTCATCGTTGTAACTCACTGTTGTAACTCATTGTTGTTACTCACTGTTGTCACTCACCGTAGTAACTCACCGTTGCTACTCACTATTGTCACTCACCGTAGTAACTCACCGTTGTTACTCACTGTTGTTACTCACTGTTGTTACTCACTGTTGTTACTCACTGTTGTTACTCACTGTTGTTACTCACTGTTGTTACTCACCATGATTATTCGCCGTTGAACTCGTCACTACGTGTACGTAACAAATCAGAGCTCTTCTATTTTGTTTCGAAGAATAGCTACGCTATAAATCTGGCGAGTGGATTGTCCGAGGGTCGATCGATTGATCGACGCTTCAGACTTTAATTGGTCTAGGCCCCGGGTGGCCCCGAGTCCGGTTCACGATTGTATGGTTTAAAAGGATCGGTGCTCTGTTTGTTTCACGATTTTATTAGGAGAAAACGCTGGAAAAGCCAATACCATAAGCACACTTGCTATCACAACAAGCGGTCGAGTGATGGCGCCATTTTCTTTATATAGTATGCATCTACCTGTGTATACAACAGGGCCTACTGGATAAGTTAATGACCATATTGGTGAATTATTCACTGTCTTAATTAAATAGTCATTAGCAGGCCACCGAAAAGGGGCCACAGGGCCCAAATGCTCAAAGGCTCGACACTTTATGGGCCCATGGCAGGCCAGCAATTAACTTGTGACGGTGTTACAAACTTAAATGATTTGTTGCAGCCAAATCCAATGAATTGCTTTCTTATAGATAATCTGTATGGATTACACGTTTGCCACTTATGTGCTCTCTTATGAACTCACTGATAGAGCTTTCCGTTCGCTAGACTGCATTTTCTCACAAGCTGAAAATATTTCGTCCAAAGACACAAACTACTCTGACATTGGTGATCCTTACAATGGTCGAAAGTGGTCGCTACTCTATTTCTATTTTGCGGCTTCTTTGTGAGACATCCAATCATTATTTCGTCTAACTGAGAAGTTGAGGATCCTTGCAAATGCGACGCATTATTATCTGCCCTCCGACGGTCGATTGATTAGTTATAATTACCACCCCATCATTAAACAGACGTCACAAATATATCTCAAAAATAGCACACTTCAGATCAGATATTACGTGCCTAAACAGGGCGTTCACGTTCACGAGCCTTGCTGTTAACGAGTGCAAAGTACAAAGCACATCGCGTTCCCTACTTCAAATGGACCCATAATAATATAGACATGTTTTATAGGTCCCTTATTCATTTTCGCGAAGACAGACGAGACCAGCAAAAGCACTACAACCAAGACATACAAAAATTAACCGATGACATTTTGTTATTCGCGTAAGTTCAAGGTGTCCGTCTGTATATAAACCTCGCGATCGGCGACTGGAATTTTTTAAAATTTGTCTTGCATGAGTTTTCTGTTGCCCGTCTCTCGACAGTCACTGTAGGACTCGACTTTTCGGGTTATGCGACTTTTGTCTAACATTACAGGGTCTTGATTCCTAACCCGACTTACGTTCACTGTACTTCATTGCTAGACAATTGATGATCCGACTGTTAGTATCAACAGCCTTCAGACATTACTTTTAACAGCGTATGGGTCTACATGTATACCCACGCGTCTAATGCGTTGTAGATAGAGTACAGTGATCATATTTCGCCATATGAAGCATTAATATAAATCTGAATAATATACGGTCGACACTTTTGTAACGGAATAATTATCTGCAATGACGAGAACGACATATTGCAATGTATAATTTTGCCAAGTCCAATAACAATAATTTACAATGCTACAAAAAGTGATATTTTTTGAGTATACTCCTTGCAGCTTTTCCATGAACGTTTCCAATGTTTAAAAAAATTATATTTTCTGAATATACTTCTTGCTGCTCTTCCATGAACATCGATAGAAACACCAAGTATCTCGAAGAAAATTGCTTACAGTGTCTTTTTTCAACTATATTTCCCTGCTGTGGCAAAGGTGAAATGACAAAATAGTGAAAAGACTTCGCCTTCTACAGCAAAAAACGAAGATATCTAGATGACAATAATTATTGCGGCTGTATTTTCTGTTTCACACGTCTTGAAACAATGTACTGAAACAAGGGCCCTTCGGTCAGGCATCTCTACATAACAGGGGCTTACAATGTCTGTGATTTCTAGGCCTCTTGTCTAAAAGGCTATAGAACTTTAGTGGACTTGTAGTCGCCTAATGCAAACGATTTTTGAATCACGGGGAAGACGCCGCTAAATATTTTAGATACGAGACGCTTGTCATTGACACATTTCTTGTATTATCTCCTGGGTTCAATACGTTTAATTGACATTTATTACATTTAAAAACTCGACTCGAATAAATTATCATCAATTGGTAACAATTATTGAGTAACCTACGACCCTAAAGTACTCTTATGCCAACGCAGACGTTGTACAAATTGGGCTCATATTTAGTAAGACAACGCCCGATATATTTTAGGCTTAATTGACTTTAGACTTAGACTTAATTGAATACATCTGATCTGGTCTGATCTGATCTGATCTATATCTATTGTAGTCTGTAGGAGTCTAGAAATCGGTGTTGGTCTAACCTTGCGTTTGTTGTCCTCGACCTTGAACAGTGACGAGGTTCTCTCGAGGATTGTCACTGGCTTCCACAGACAGATGGCGATGCGAATGCACGTGAAGAGGATGACGGTCGACGGAAGTGCGTACATTGTCACGAAAAGGAACAAGAAGAAGCCCTTTCGGAAGTTGCCGGACGGCGGTCGAGTGAGGGCGCCACCGTCATCGTCGTCATTGGTGTGGAAGAGGCGGAGAAGGGAGTCGATGTCGTCGAATCGGTCGGTGCAGATGTACCGAGAGACGGAACCGAGAGAACTGGAGATACTGAAGGCGTAGCTCTTGCAGTAGAGGTACGGAAGGGCGAGCGTGATCGATATGATCCAGATCGTCAGGATGATCTTGATCGTTCGAGATTTACTCGTGAAGATCTTGGCGTTGATCGGATGAACCACTGCGTAATACCTGCGATTTTCAATAGCGCATTTGTGAGGCAAATTTTAGGCGATATATAAGTATCTACGTACAGTCGTATACATACACACACACATACATACATACATACATACATACATACATATACACATGCATACATACATACACACATACATACGTACGTACATACGCACATGTACATGCATAAAAAAATAAATTTATACATGTACACATATGCATAAATACATAGGGACCTACAAACATATGCACAGCTAAATGCTAACACATGCACATATACATGTATATACATGCTTACTTATACGCGTTTATGCGTAATGCATAAATACAAACATGCATACATATTTCTACGTTAGGCAAAATGTATACGGACAGATAAACAAGCATACAGAGAGAGGGCTACGCTAAGTATTGGAACATACGCAAAGGCGAATCCAGTAGGTGAATCAGCCATGTCTCCATCTGAATTTACGAAACCTATCAAATGAGAGGGATGCAGCGGTGCATTAGCCTCACCACAGGGTTTGGCAAAGGGGAACCAACAGTACCCGTCCCGCTTATAGACTCCGTATTTGCACGGAAAATTCGTGCAAACACGGACAGTTTCTTTCGGTACCTGATGCGGTTTGACATTTTCTAATTTATTCTGATTCGTCACCTGCCGAAACAGAATATCTCAGGATGCCATCGCAAGATACAAAATGCAACCAACTGTCTAACTTTCGGTGACCTCGCACCCAGACCCAATCAAGGTCCGGACCTTGCACACCCTAGACGGTATTACAAAGAAGTCCCTAAGATATTCTATATGGTCCTTCCGACCTCTTAGTTGTAGTAACGCCACTGTCCCGGTCGATCCATAGCTATATCCATCCTCTTAGAACATTGAATTTTATTAGATGACAGCTGAGCACCGCGTCTATTGGCATCAACTAGAAGCGGCAGAGTTGCTGCGGGGGCGAGAAGATCATGAGATGAAAATTCGGATAGCGTCCAAGCACATCTGTCAGTTGCAGAGTGCTGGAAATACCACACATGTTGAAGGATTTACATTGTACAAGATATCAGTTGCACTAATTCCAAGCAAGAAGTTCTGAATCCACTTCTTGCGATAAGGCCGTTGCATACAAAGAATTTACTTTTATCACGAGGCCAGAATACAAGGACATTTTCCAAGAAATCCGTAGACAATCTAGAGTCAAACAGACAGAGAGGCAGGCAGTCAGGCAGGCAGACAAACAGACAGGCAGGCAAGTTGAGGCTAGAAATCCACGTAAGTTTTGTGTCTGCGGCGTCCTTGAATGGCCGAGAGGATTGAACAACTGGTGGATTTGCTAGAATTCATCCTAAGTGATTTTTATTTGTGGACGAGAGTGCAGTCAACGTATTGCCTTCAAATACCGAACAAACGAGAAAGAGAGAGGGAAGAGAGGAGAGGGGAAATAGGGAGAAAGGAGTATCAGAGACAGGGAGATAAGGAGAGAGAGGAGGAGAAAAGAGAGAGAGGAGGAGAGAGAGAGGAGAAAAAGAGAAAGAAGGATGGGGAGATAGAGGAGGAAAATAGAAAGACAGATGAGGAGAGAGAATGGGAAATAGGGAGAAAGGAATAATCAGAGACAGGGAGATGGGGAGAGAGATGCGGAGAAAGTGGGAGATAGAGAAGGAAAATAGAAAGACAGAAAGAGTTAGAGAAAGAGAGAGTGAGAGAGAGGAGGAAAAGAGAAAGAGAGGGGAGAGAGCAGGGAAATTAGGAAGAGAGAAATTATTAGAGAAAGAGAAATGGGAAGAGAGAGGAGTCGAAGATGGATAGAGGAAGAGTCAGATAAAGAGGGAGAGAGGGAAGAGAAGGGAGGGATAGAAGATAGGGGAGATAGAAAGAGTCAGAGAAAGAGAGATGGGAGAGAGAGGATTGGAAGATGGAGAGAGGAAGAGTCGGATAAAGAAAGAGAGAGCGCGATCTGTATTAGAAGCAGATGATTTTAAACTACAATTTGCAGAATATATACGTTTATCTCCTGATCATACCATTCCAACTTCCAGGATAAATTGTTCTCATTCATCATCGACGCTTCAGTCTGAGAGCCGATCCCATTATCTACTGCTCCCGTAGCTTCTAATCAAACACATCGTCCTCCTATGGACGAACCACAGAATAAATCAACCACATGATGATTAAATCCTTCACGTTAATCAATCACTTTACGGCAGGTTTCTGTCTGTCTGCCTGTCAATCTGTCTGTCTGTCAATCTGTCTATCTAGCCGTCTTTCTGTTGTCTGTCTGTCTCTATGGGTCAAATTGTCGGAGCTACGTTGATAGGTCTGTTATGCGGTTTGAAAGATTGCTAATGCCTCTGTCGCGTTATCGGTTCGTAACACGACTTGACGTTTGAAGCCTACATTTATTTTCCAGTCTTCTTACGACGTCCCATAGGAAAAGCTGTCGACTTGCAGTTGCTGTTGTCATGTCTGCGCTTTGGCCGACAGATCCCTTAAGAGCACGGCAACGGATATGAAGACTTACGCTATAACACCCTTTGTCTACGATCTATGTATACATCAATTGCTCCGAGTTGAGTTATACGGATCTATATATATTGATGCGTTCACCTGTGTGGACGTTGTGGGTCAGTTGAGTAGATTTTTAGGCTGCGAACCTAAGTGAACGGCTTTGGAGCAATTTAAATTTAATTATTTATTTCCATAAATAGGTATCACTAATTAGAAACTTTTTGTCCGTAAGTTGCGCTTCGCAATTGATCTCGAAATGCGCAGTTTTGAAGATCGCTTTAACTTCGAAAATGTCGATTCAGACGATTTTAATGAGCAGTCTACTTTGTGAGAACGAGACATGGATCTCCATGCACATGTGGTCTTCACAATTATCTCATAGACAATGCTCACCATAAGCTGTATACGTACACGAACCGTGGAGCCAGAGCACACAAGAATGTGCGCATAATATTTATTTTTCTAAAAAACAGATGTTGTATTTGAACTTGCAAAAACAACGAGTAACGATTTATTTTAACGAAACTAGGTAAATTGAGTCTCTTAGCTGCTTGCGGCCAACCGTACTCCAGAAACTTTGGTTCCTTGGCTAATACGTTTTCTTATTTGTCTTTAGACAAGGGAATTTTCTTTAGTTTTCAGAACTTATCACCATATACTTTTAGACATGGTCTTAATTTAACTATCATCGCATTCAGCTCGCACCTGCGCAAAAAAGTGTGAACCATGTATAAAATGTTGCACACAATAAATATCACATTATCTCCAAAAATTAGAGGAAACATGACTTATAAGCAAGATCAGACTTATCAGCGACTAATCCAGGTCGTCGACCAGCGCTAGATTCAATCAAATCAGACAACGATACTAGACGAGATGATGTTTGTTGTAGTCGTCTGTGTTCTATGGATGGGTGCTTGCACATATCAGCGCAAGTAAGCCGCATATCGTCTTCAAGAGACCCACGAAAGCGTACGTTGTTTGCCGTCTTACGCTGTTACCCAATACACAATACAATTCAACTGTAATTTTATAATGCCCATCTTACAGTCAGTTCAGAAGTGCATATACAAACACCTCGACGGCGCCAATGCAGTCATATTGCAGAGCAATTGTGCGAAGTACTTGCTCAAGATCCCAACATGTTAACATCTTGGACGATCAACGAACCCTCATGTTATACAGGATGTACTTTGATTATAATTATTAACTTATTCTTAGCTAATCATCGTGCGTTATGGTGACTTCTCGTGACACGAGACGTTAGGCATTTTTCGCATTTTTAAACCTTTGGTTACCGCATTTTCTCATTTTCCTTTTGTAGGCGCACTCTTTGGAAATTCCGATTATTATCGAGAGTGGAATATTATTACGCGTCAACGTGTGACCTAGAATTCTAAGCTTCTAAAACGAGAAATAGTCGTCAACAGCGGAAGCAAGCCATAGGATGAAACCAGGCTTGGCTGAACTTCTGTCACGGATGACTGATCGAACAGGAAGCCACTCGATGGCACAAAAGGGTTGCTATAGGTGTAGTTTACCCGTTGCCGGGAAAAAGAGCGGGAGGCATCAACAGTCCTGTGAAGGGCAATACGACTCTTGCTGTCTACATTTTCATTACACCAGTCCCGATTTTTAACGCAAGAAAACCATTGAGGCGTAACACAAGGAAGTCAGCTGTCGACGGAACATTATGGTAAGAGCTATATAAAAACCATGTGAAGCAGCGCAGAATAAGGTCAGACGTTAGGCAACGTACGACAATAATATAACAATCTCCATCTAATCACGCTCAAACTGACGCCGCTGGAGTATGTTTACAAGTATACTATGCACAGTCGTTGACGAGTTATTATAGGGATCAAATTTAACTGTGCGGCAGCCATGCAAGGCTCCTTTAGAAGCGGTTTTTAATTGGTTGTGGGAATCGATCTCACTTCCTGCATCTCTTCACATCCGGGAATTACTGTACAAGTATGCTCCTCCATAGGGATCATAATAATTATATGGTCAAGAGAAAAATGCCAAGTATACCTGTATACGTCACCCTAAATGTACCAAATGGTGAAAAAATACCTTAATAGTATTATGCCTGTCTAACTACATTGACGATTGAGGATAATTATCACCTTTAAAGTAGTTGAGAATAGAGACATTGTCTAGCGCAAAATTCTTTCGTTACTAGAACGATTCATCCACCTTCCTACATATTAGTGCTATGATGCGTTATACGTACGCATGTATCTTTGGGTAATTCAACCTGGGTGTGTTGTCCGTTTGACCATCTGTCTCTCGATCTCCGTCTTTCTTTATGTCTGTCTGTTTCGCGAGATTGCTTTCGACGATCGATTCTAAACCGCTCAATATTCAATTTTCTTCCATAATGTCCTCGCAATAAATCGAGATATTAACATGTGAATGTATTTCCAACCCGAACCATCTTCCTTTCATCACTTTCTCCTTCCTCTCTTTCTCTTCTTCCGCTTAGTCTTCTTCATTTCCACTTCTTTACGCTATTCCCGCTTCTTTCGCATGCTCCTTTTCCACTTGCGCCTGTGCCATTTCTTTCACTCCATTTTTGCCCTCTTTTATTTAACTTGACTTGCGTGAAGTTTGTCCGTCGGACATCTATCAAGCTATCAACTCTTTTTCAGGTATGTTCCCGACGACCTACACAGCTGAAAGTTTGCACACATTTAAGACTAGCATGACAATGCATTTTATAAATTTTTACAGATATAACTAAGAATTGAGAAAAAAATGACAAAAGTGCAAAAAATTAAATATCGTTTAGCCATTCGAACGGGTTCTCCTTGAAGAGCTCCACCCCGGCAAGTCTACATGTACATCATTAATTATATGTAATAAAAAATCCCTGAAGAAAATGGAACAATTGCGTCATCTACCAGATAAAAGTTGGTCCCGATAAACCCATGTTTTTACTTAACTTGTTACTACTTCATTCTTTCTCCTTTTCTTCCATCGAATCTAGTCATCTTTCCACCCCTTCCTCGCCTCCAACTACTTTTCCTTCGTCTCCTCTTCGTTTCTTTTTCTATCGTCTCCTCGTCTTATTTTCCTAATCACCCTCTCCCTTATCTTCTTCCGCCTCATCTACCGCCTTCTTCACCTCCTCTTCTTCTTCCCTTTATCGTCTTACTCACACTTTCGCATGATCACCGTCTCAACAGTCTTGAGACAGTGATCATGCGATGCGATGCATAACCCAATGCCACTGTTTCCGTTTCTTTAAAAGCAATCTCAGTCTATGGGTTCGTCTTTCATACAGATTGCCTATTAGAAAGCCACACACACACACACCACGCACACACACACACACACACAAGCATGTAAGCTTAGACACAACAGCTGCTCACGGTGGCAAACAGGTTCCTATCGACAGATAAGCGTGGTCAATTAATCAACATACGCCGTCCTCGTTGGGAAACTTGAGGAGCTCCCATATTATGAAAGGAAACCGGAAGCCGATTAACTAACCCGACATTCCGCAGCTGTAATGCAGAAGCTTCGAACTAGTCGGGAATCTGTTGGTTGGGTCAACGTGTCAGTGCCAGCCTGCTACCAGTGACTCTTCTATACATAATAGGGCAAATGTCTGCCACTCTAGCAAAGTAATCTGCTTAAAATGACACCAAAATAGCTCCTCTGAACAGCCAGTTTCGAGAGAGGCGCTACATAAATTCTCAAAATTGATACGATACGAAAACGCTATATACAGCGCGTGTTGAGACACTGACTGGAGAGCGGCTCTAAGAGACTCTACAATGAATCGTAGATTATTTGGTTGCTAAGCACGCTACATGTAGGTCCATTTTCCGATCATCTGATGTCTACATCCAAACGTTCAGTCTCGACACTTAGGACGTCAAAAATCTGAGTAGCATCCGGTTTGCCATAAGTCATTTAAAGGAATCCGAGGGCATCATTCTTTTAGCAATGCTTCCTAGCTTTTCGTTGCGAATCAACACTATACTTCAACTTTTCAAAGCCAGGAATCCAATGTCAAATTTTCTCTGCAAATACCCCGCTGGTTCTGCTCAGAATGTCCAATAGTTTGTCCAGCAGCATAGGTTTTATTCCCTCTTTCCAACTTACCCTCCATAAGTTTTTTGCATATGCATGAAGCACTAATCAAACGCAATAAACATGCAACACAAAGGTGTCAAATATTTTAAAGGCGGGCCAGTAAGAAACCCGGAAGACGATTAACTAACCGACATCAGTATTCAATTTCCACGGTTCCGAAGATATTTGAGCAATATGGTGTAGCGATCTGGGAGTGGGCTTGGTGAAGACATCCCCAGAAAAGCATTGAAATCCTAATCTTAACAGTACCAGAGAGAACACTATATCACACGTAATCGGATGTGTTGTGAGGCGATATGCGAAGTGATAATATGGTTGAATGTTATGACTGTTGTGTGATGTCCCGTCATGTAATTTTAAAAGTGATGTGATACTATGAAATGCTACGTATATACATATATAGTATGAAGGTTTGAAGTAAGAATGCAATGTAAAGCGATGACATTTAATGCGTTTTGGTTGTAGATGTAGATTGCGATCGATCGAAAGTCACAAAGTGAAATAGAGACTCCTTTCCGCTTGTACAATACGATCTCTATCATAAGTCGTAGATCATGTTTTGATAGCATACAATCATATGCAAAGTGTATCATATATGCCATCAAACTGATCAACAATTTATGAGTAGCCTACTGCAAATCGAAACGAACGACGCCTGAATGGATTCTAAAGTTTATGAGGATTTGTGATAATCTTATTCATGACTAGATCTGGTTCAAATCCTGCATTCGGTATCGTGCTCATTTTACGAGACGATATAAAGAAAACGGTTCAACCTAAAAGGACTTTTAATAACAAAACCAAAAAATATGCACTTCAGAGATATAGCGAGGCGCTATACAAAATCACGAACATTCTATTACGTCACACTGATAATTGATTATTATAGATCTTCGTAATGAATTAATGAATGCATTATGAACATTCACACATTAGAATTCACATCAACCATATATATCTTAGGATGCATTGTGACGTCACATTGACGTACATCTATGACACGTGACCTTCTTCTTACCTTTCGACTGAGATGGCTAGGAGCGTGAGAACGCTGGAGAAGACAAACACTGGGAGGGTGAAGTATAGAAGGGCGCAGAGGGAGTCGCTCTCGAAGATGAACCAGCTGCAGGGTGCCGTGTACTCGAGCACCTTGAGGGGCATAACCAGCAGGGCCACGAGGGTGTCCGAGGTGGCCAGATTGACCACGTAATAGTTTGTCACCGTGCGCATATGTTTGTTACGACACACGGTCACGATGACCATGAGGTTGCCTAGCAGCGATAGCCCGATGACAAGTATGTAAAGTACGATGAAGACATAGCGTACATGGTCCAACTGAGTGAAGTCGCTGTATGGCCACGATTCAATGTCACATGATGAATTAGTCGCCATACTCGTTCCGTTATAGGGTGTGTTCATGGTCTGTGTTGCTACTGGATACTATTCACGATCTTAGTAGTCGACTCTGAACTCTGATGACGTCAACCTAGACGTAGTTGGACCGTCTTCTATCGATGACGTCAACCTAGACGTAGTTAGACCGTCTTCTTTCAATGACGTCAACCTAGACGTAGTAAGATCGTCTTCTTTTGATGACGTCAACCTAGACGTAGTTAGACCGTCTTCTTTAAATGACGTCAACCTAGACGTAGTTAGATCGTCTTTTTTAATGACCTCAACCTAGACGTAAGTAGACCGTCTTCTTTCAATGACGTGAACCTAGACGTAGTTGGATCTTCTGCTTTCGATGAATTCGCTTATTTTCTTCAATTCTTGTCTGAATGTAGATATCCTCATGAAAGTCGATGATCTTCGTGTTGTTTGGCCATGTCCTCGTCACTGTATAGATAACCTGTGACAGTATGCGGTGATCGTTACGCTGGTCCGTTGCCTTGGTGACAGCAGACGACGATTCGTTCAACTGCAGATGATCGAATGTTCTCGATCGGTTCAGTGTTCATCGGAACCAGCGCACTGCAACTAAGACACGAGTGACGGGATTAATGGCTGGGATCAGTGGACGATTTTCATTTGTCATTTTGCATTTCTGTTGCTGTTTTAATTGTTATTATATCCAAGGACGAATCGTCCATCGACGGTCCTAAGCACAGTAAGCAGTGATATAGGAATGGCTTACGTGGACTAAAGAACGTAATGTAACTAAAGAAAATAGTTTAAACCGTTTTAATTGTTTCCTTTCCTCTATGTAGTGTGTTCTATTAGAGCATGCAGTAGTTAGAAACAGTGACTCTCGCCATGGTCTTCCTAGAGTAGAACCTCGTCTATCCAATGCGAAAATCCTCTTCAACAGGACGTAATTTCGTTGCTGTCGTAAACGCCAAACGAGATGGTGATGACGACGACGAGAAATCGAAAGAGATGAGAACAAACAGCATGGTAAGGACGCCGTTGATTATGACCAACAAGACCTGGATTTCAGTTTGATTATATCTGAAAAATTAAAAATTCCATTCAATTTCGGAGTGACATGAACGACACTCACGTCCATAGGCCAACATCAGCGACCGATAAGCGACGCGGAATCGAAACCATGTATTTGAGTAGATTCAATATAAGCCCATAATCGTTGAAGGGCGCAGTGGCGTCGCTAGGATTGAGATCAACCCGAATCATCGAAACCCGAATGCGCGAAAACGCTGAACAGGCCAAAAAGCCCGATTCCCCGAAAACAGCAATGTACTATTAAATAACGCTGAAATTTCTCGAAGCAGCGCAATTCTTTCATCAATCCATGCAGCCTCTATATGAATTCTTTTCATTGATCCAGCTTCCATTTAAGCAGAATCTTTTTCATCAATCCAACTTCGTTTTCGGCTGAAATTAGTTTCGGGGATTCGGGTTTCGACAATTCGCTCAACGCACCCCTAGGATTCGAGGTCAGAGGAGGCAGATTGATATGATAGGGGTAGGACCTACACCTCCTCCCTACCCCAGATGTCTTTTTTTCTGAATAACAATGTAACAGTAATCATTTGTTGGTGACGATGCCGTCATAATCATTCAAAAGTGGTAGGCCTACTCCTCGAAACGGGAAGTCACTAGCTATCTATAGAGCAGACATAGGTTAATGCAAGTTTATGCAACGAATATCACGCGGGAAGCTTCTGTCACAGCAGAATGATTATAGCAAGCTGTCAGCAGTCCCTGCGGTAACGCTGTTAATACGGCGCGGCTCAGGTTATTTTTGTGGAAAAATATTTTAATAAAAAGATTAATAAACCACCTATGGGAGGCAGTGCCTTTGCACCTCAATGGTAGCGACGCCACTGAAAGGGCGAATGTTGAAACAATGACATAGCGATATGCTGTGAAGAAGTTTACCCTAATTACATAAATGTCGACGACCATCCCTAATTGAAAGGGCGAGATGAGGCTAGATGTCTACAAATGGAACTGTGTGCAAAAAGCTTAGCAATAAATTTGTTGCTAAAAATGGCGATAAAGGACAAGTAAGTAAGGACGAAAAAATCTTAATTAGTTCAGAAAACGGACAACAAACACGTTTCTTTTCTTAAAGAACGACAATACACATTAAACAGTTAACAAGAAACGCAAAAATCATCTCTAGTCTGAGACCGTGGTAACACAAGCCAGATTTCAATATTTGCTACATTCTCCTCTGTTTCACACTCTTTTTCCTCTTATTGTTCCTCATTCACCATCTGCCCACCACCGCAAAAACCTAATCATGTAAACATAGCCAACATTGTGATCGTCGTCGTCGTCATCGTCATCATCATCGTCATCATCATCGCATACAAGTACCAACATTAATTTTTACCTTTTCTAAAGCAGAGGATGGTTGCAGTTCCGACAGAATTGCTGGCATTTTTTAAATGATGCTTCGTTCAATCTGAAACGGAATTGTTCCTATTCAATCGTATTCGTCTGACCTTGGTTTCCATCTGTAGTGAGACGAATCTCAACTAAACGATCTCCTATTCTTCCAGTCTTCGCCGATGACAACTGAAGGAGACAACATACGACAGACTGGTTCGCACGTGTCAGGAATCTGAGTTGGTTCGACCGACCGCCAGTCAGCGGGTCTTATCTGCCCGTGACTGGCTGCGCGCACCGACTGCCTTCCCGCCTTCTCGTCTTCTTGCTTTTCTGCCTGCTCGCCGCCTTCTACCACTAGGGGGCAGACGGAGGAGGAGGAAGATGCATTTGATTTAAATAGACGCATTTCTATGTCAAACGCAGATCTTGGCAACTGGAGCTAGTTTACTTGCTTACTTAGGTCGTAGTAGGTGAAGTCTCCAAACGGTCATGCATTTTGGACTGTTAATGAGCAAGATAGACTTATTATGGAAGAACTGCATTCGAAATGTTCTTTTAAGACGCTTCATTAATATCCAGATACGGAAATTACGCAATTAATAGTAATAATAATAATAATAATAATAATAATAATAATAATAATAATAATAATAATAATAATAATAATAATAATAATAATAATAATAATAATCACGTTCAAACATCCCACCGGGATCGACAATTAAAGAACTGTCAGTCAGCATGTCAGTATTTTTGGAATAGCGCAGAAGGACTGTTGTACGTGCAAGTGCACTGACCGATTATAATAATAATAATAATTATTATTATTATTCATAATTTACGATGCAATTTATATAGATATATATAAATATATATATAAATGTAATCATTTATATATTGTAATTATTATTATAATAATAATTACAATACAATTTATACAACGCCGTAGCACAGCCGAGGCCGAAAGAAAGGGCGCTATACACGAGAATAAAATGTCAATTACAATCGTATGATTGCATTTATATATATATATATATATATATATAATTTGCATCGTAAATTATGAATAATTATTTTTGTATTGCCGACATTTGTGGACTGATATCAACTGTGAAGAAAGCGGAGGTTCGTTCATGTAGGTCTATACATATACATCGAGTGTTTCTTTTTTGATCTGTGTTTATGCAAAGTCAAATGGACGTCAAGAGAGTGAGTCTTTTATTTATGAGATGTAGTGTAACTCTTCAGTTTCATCTGTACAAACATAGTTTTATACACTCGAACGGGTGTTGTGCAGATAACATCCGAATTTCAGAAGCAGTCGAAGTCCTTTGACGTGTAGCTTAGACCTTAGTTCGATTCAAAAGGCAGGCATTCATTGACATAAATATGGATTATTAATTGATCCTAAGACAGTTTAGTCCCTCGCCTTACAGGACCTCATAACCTTGCCAGCAGACTCAGTTGGGTCCCAGCAAGCACGACCCCTATTCTAATATGCATCCCTTATAGAGTCGGTATGAGTTCAACCTCATGCCCTCGGAGATACTGGCAGGGTCGTCATTGACCTTTAAATAGTTTGGCGGTTGTCATTAAAGCCCTCTTTGTTTTTTCATTTTGTATCGACTTTCGTCTTTGCTTCTGTATCGTTGACGTAATAAAGGCCTCATTTTGAGTTATTCTTAGTCCTTCTAGTGTTTTTGAGGTCGTCGTATTTCTGCTGTTGACGGTTGGAGTCTTCACTATTTGGTCAGTGCCAAAGGTCACATGTTAGTGTCAAAGGTCACATGTTAGTGTCAAAGGTCACTAGTCAGTGTCAAAAGGTCACTTGTCAGTTTCAAAGGTCGCTTGATCGGTAACAGAAGCACAACAGAAGCACTCAAGTCTTAATAGGATTTCATTGAAAAGGTTTCGAATTAATATCTGGCTTTTAATGGACCTTCCTGTTATGAATGATCGATCACTTGGTCCCATCCCAGCCACGTCACACAATACTTGCAAATGTGGTCAACCTCAACAGCGCAATATAAACTCATCGATATTCGAGCACAGACTGGCTAGCACCATGACGCTTAGAATCAACAGAATAATTATGTATTCCTAAAATCATATTGATTTATTGATTGTTGTGATGCACTGAAGTTGTAACAGAATCTAAGGAACAATTGAACATAATCTAACGATGACCTTCATTACGTCAATAAGCAGAAAGAACAATCGACCGATCGAAACAGAATTAAAGACAAACATAGATCATTAATTAATTATTAATCAAAGTTAACATCAGATCAGATTATTGTGTAGAAGTTATTAAATTTACTCTGCAGTCGCGTAATAAATCGGATCTTATTCATTTCTGAATATCACGTCAAGGCAGCCGTAATTTGGGAAATTTTCTGATGAATATATCAACAACATATTATAATTATGAATAACAACAATTGCAGGAAGTACAATTGAACATACATTCACTAGACAGTAAAATTTAATCCATAAATAAAATATTTAACACTTTCCGCATTATTTAACCCGTTTGTAGGGGATGTGGGGGCAAGTTGGTTACGGGGTAAGTTGGTGTTTGCGCTATATAATTATAATGCATGGTAGGAAAGACGTCTAACAAGAAGTTTATCGACGAGCATGTCAAGCCTGATCTTTTGTTTAATGGCGGCCATGTGCTAGGGTGCTTTATTTTCGCTTGTTACTTAAAAGTAGGTCGTCCTATTTACTGCATAGAATATTTCGCTGTTATAAAATACCGTACATCATAATCCACATAGATGCAACAATTATGGCAGATAGGTTATTTTGTTAAGCATTCATTGCGCTTTATTACTGGTATACCTTGTTTACCCAAATCACGTTGTGCAAACAGTGACCACGAGATTTTGTAGTGTGGACCTATTGGGGCAAGTTGGCGGGGTCAGCCAACTGGCACCACTATAGGCCTAAAGGTAATTATCGATGTGTCTAGCAATTATTACATTAAACTGATGTCATCGTAATAGTAAACTCGAAACTAGTATAACGACTACAAAAGCGGTGTCGCTGTAACCAGCTCAATCACAAGCGCTTAATAAAAACAAAATCGACAGGCAGAGGTCAAGATCCAGAGAGCCAAGTCTGCAGCCAAGATGCAGTCAGACAGTGTATGGAGCCAATAAATGACAATGCGATTTTTTAGAAATTGCCATTTTAATTGCGTAGTTTTTGTCTTACATCTTTATTAAGGTCAAATGCCTCTAATGGAAACGAATTTGACTAAAGCATAACGCATTCGCTGTTTCCGCTGTTAAAAAAATCAGTTTTATGCGTATGATTTGTATTGCCACCATCTTGCCTCAAGCAGCAACCAACTTGCCCCAGAGCAGGGGCAAGTTGGCTGACTTTCAGAATATTTTTGAGGTCGCTTTTGTAAACTTACAAAATAGTGTGATGCCTGAATTTGTGCTCGAGTGTACCCGCTATTAATAGCTGTGTTTTGAGATAAAAATTATTATGCTAGCATTATTGTTGACGATCACGTGCGATAAAACTTATTTTTCAGCCACCTTACCCCCACCTGCCCTAAGACAATAATTATACTACGTATCGGCATTATAAGTTCCGTTCATTCGATTAATTTATCTTATAGATCAAGGGAAAGCAGGAAAGACTTGTACGAACAAAGGCAAAAAGTAGGCATCGTGTAACTACCATAGACAGTTAAAATTTCATCTATATCGGATACTTTTGATGCAATAAAGTGGCCATACTCACTAGAACGACTGTTATATGTCAACGGTCACCAACTGATGTACATCCAAATGCTCAAGGAAATCAACCTAGGAAATTAAGTTGGCACCTTAAGACATCGAGTCAATTGATTTGAAACACACACACACCATCAAATTAATGTCACAAAGTCAGCAAGTTTTGAGCAGATGTTTGCAGCCTAAATCTCTATGACGTCACATCGATGAGTCATCGGGAATTGATTTGATGGTGCACAAATGCTGATGACTTGCTTGACTGCTTGTCATCATATCGAAGGCGACTAACTGAAGCGCTGCAAGCACGTGTCTCAGATTGCGGGATCTAGATGCTAAGCATAGATGCCGCCTATGCAGTACTTTTTGGTACGTTCTCATTTTACCCCATTGTGAAATGTTAAGAGAACATGACGGAATTCGCTCCCCGCAATTTTATCTCAATTGTTCCATAGAATAATGTATAATATTGGAAACCTTACACCGTGGTACTGAAATATCTGTTGAAATCAGGCGGAATTGACACGCGCAATATATCTTCTGCGAGGTAGTGCAGACGGGAATGGTCGAATACCAGACTGGCAAACGGGACATACAATTATTAAGACAGCTATGATATAATATCTATATTTCCTTGGAAATAGTGCAGTTTCGACATTCAAGTGGGAGTAGAGATACTCTGAAGGTCGACAGAATAAAATATGGCTTTGAGAAAGAGACACTATAAATCAGTTCATCTGAAGACAGCATCACTGTTTTATGCGAATTCAAGTGTTGTTCTACAGGTGATTAGGATACATTCTGAATAAAAGAAATGATAAAATAATGTTTGAGAAATCGCGAAGCAGTGTTTCAGCGTGATAGTCCTGTAAACTGTACGCAATGAGACTGAAGTTAGACTCTCACCAGAGGCACTCCTAACCTAATACATTAAGACCACGATCAATCAAACGTCTTCCTCTTCCAGCATTTGTGGTATAAGAGCTGTCGGGTAATTTGAGTTGTCATAATTAAACATTAAAATTTAGGTAGCAGACTCGTGGCCTTAGAATTTCACAGAAGATAAAATTAGAATTGAGTGAGGCTAACTTCTCAAATATAATTTCAATTGTTAAACCTACCGACAACTGGCGACATTCATTAACCCCAAACTTACAATACAATGTGGGTGTCTGTAACTGTCGTAGTGTCAGGCTTGTTAATGAAAGTTAAAAAGTGGCTAGTTAGTTAGTAGTTATAGAAAACTTATTTCTTTCTAGGTAATACTCGTGGCTGTTGCAGACGAACCGGGATCGTGGGAATTAAATAATCTTGATCCAGCACCTTTTGCTAAAAGTCTGGCGTCGGTATTACGTCGGCGAGGGCGCGCTTCATCACGTGTACTCTCGCGTGCGAAACGACGCCCTTGTGTTGTGATAAGTCATAGGACGGCTTAGACAATGTACAACAATCTTCTGTATTAGCAGCCTCTACAATGCAATCGCAAATGGTGGGGAACGTAGAGTAATGGGTGATATACTGGTGAGAAGATCAGTAGGAAGCGAGATCGATTTCCGATGCCCTCATCAGGTTGACTAGTCCTTCCATTCGCTATGTGGTCGCGTTGGTTTGATTGGATGTTGAACGTTGTGGGAGCCTTGCCTATCCGGTGGACAGTGAAATTTTACACCCCTAATAATCTGTATCTTCCGTTCCTACAATACTTTTAATCATACTGCGCGGTCTGTCAGTTTGAGTGAAGATTATTGTTACTTTAGAAAATAGTTTATCGGTGATCAGTTACAATTTGATTAACAAGTAACGTCAATAGATTCATGCTCGTAAAGACCTCTTAAGATGACTAAAGATATGATGACGCTACGGTATCCGTGACTGTGAAGTCCCAGAGCATGTAGCGTCCGCCTCGCCAGGGTATGAGCGTGAGCCCATCCTGGCCACTACCGTCCGTTCTTGACATACCTGGTGGATCCTTCATGTTTTTATTTTATTATTATTATTATTATTATTATTAGTAGTAGTAGTAGTAGTAGTAGTAGTAGTAGCAGGTGGAGGAGTAGTAGTAGTAGGAGAAGCAGTAGTAGTAGTGGAAGTAGTAGCGGAAGTAATAATGATAGTAATTATAATAATAATAATAGTAATAATAATAATAGCCTCACACGCGCTGGTTTCCCAAACATTAAGGAACCCCCGGGACTCTCCAGAACGGACGGAAAACGCCCTGATGGTCTGACGCTGATCCCTTGGCGAAGAGGACGGAACCTGATATGGGATGCGACAGTGATTGACACCGTGGCTCCATCATATCTCCAAGCGACGTCATCTTCGGTGGGGGCTGCAGCGGAGGTGGCTACCACCAGGAAGACCATCAAGTACAGCAAGTACAGCCAGCTCGCTGTCAGCTATCTCTTCATTCCATTGGCCTTTGAGACCATGGGCCCAGTCAATAACGAAGGAATAGACTTCATCAAAGACTTGGGTCGCCTTTTGACACATGTCACCAGAGACCCTAGAGAGACAAGCTACTTGTTCCAACGATTGTCAGTGTGCATCCAGCGCTTCAACGCAGTTGCCTTCAGAGGCTCTTTTGTGCAGCTGTAGTTTAACCAAATAATAATAATAATAATAATAATAATAATAATAATAATAATAATAATAATAATAATAATAATAATAATAATAATAACAATAATAATATTAACAACAGTTATAATAAAAACAATAACAATAATAATAATAATAATAATAATAATAATAATAATATGATAATAATAAAAATAATAGTGATAATAATAATTAATATATTAATAGTAGGCCTATTAGTGCCAATCGTAATCTCTAGATTTTTACATCGGCCAGTAGCGACGTCGCGGGAACCATCCGCATTCACAAGCACTCTTAGCCTATCGTCAAACCAAGACCGACAGGCGGGGGATGGTGTAGGAATCGGTTCCAGATGAAGATGCAAAGGAGCAAGAGAGGCAGACGGCCAGAGCAGTATTAACCCATGGCAGGGCACTTAGGCTTCGAACTTCCTTGGGCCACTTGAGACTTGACATCCCCAACGCCCTTCCCATGCAGTTGCCCCGTGAATTTCACACTCTCTTTTCTTACAAATTATTAAAATAATAATTATTATGAATGAAGTAATAAGTGGATTAACAAAGAAAATAACATCATAATGTCAGACAACCTGATTAGAATGAAGCAAAGCAATACCAAAATACCGGTACTGTGGGCCTACTGTAAGGTTAAACATAAAATTTTACGCCTACTTATAATGGCCTATCTATCTACCTAAAACATTTTTTCTCGTTAATCTTTCTACAAACTGATCCAGAAGGTTTTCAAAATTTCTTTCTTTTTGGTACTTTCTTTGTACACCAGCTCATTTTCAAGACCAATTATGATCCTTCCTCGAAGTTCTCAGAAGTATCTCTTACATTGTAGAAACGACGCAGTAATAAGACCAAAATTAATAACGAACAGTTAATAACGACGTCGTTAGATGGCGGCACATGTTAACAATTGATTACATAGGCTCAGATGGGAAACAGAGTTATTTTATATTCTATTATGCTATAATGATATGTGACTTATTTATAAATTGCATTATATTGTATACTTTCATATTTCGAAGTAACTTTTCTGTGAATGACCGAATTAAATAGTTATTACCGTTAGTAAGATTTCTCATTGAAAACTTTTTTTAGATGCCCATACACGCTATAAAAGACGCCTGGATACTAGGTAGCTAGAGCTTCTCGGCCTTTTGGCTAAGATCAAAGCGGTTACTTGTCAGCTTAATACCTGGTACGTACATTAACCACGGTTGCGTAAAGCTGATGTTACTGGCTCTCAGCCTAGGCTGGTGATCAGATAATCCCTGATCCGCTATCCCTGGTTTTAGTACGTTGTTGGCGTTGAGATGATGGGGAGAAGCTACGGTATCCTCCGGCTTCTCATTCTCCTCAGTGGTCCCCACTGAGGGAGAAATTAAAAACAAAAATAAAACAGTCTAGGCCTGCTACGTTTTAATTTCTCCCTCAGTGTTGGTTCGTTACATTCCCTTCTGGGGAATCTTTGCAGAGTGGGTCTTCGGCTGTTTGCTAGGGTGCTCAAAGGGAGAAAGGCTAGAAGTTGAATGAAAACCTCCGATCAGCCAAAAAGCGCAAGTTACTACAAACAGAAGCTTGACAGGTAGTGTTAGACTGTAAGGCAGTGCTATCCAACACGCGGATCGCATGCGGCCCGTTGGTGGATTTTAAGTGGCCCGCTCGGGCTTGCAGAATTAGCAATTTTATGAAATGAAGTAAAGACAAGTCACTCGCCTTCATACTAGGCTCATCAACATGACGATAATCATTATAAACTGTCATTATGTCATTATCATCACTATCCTCAAAAATAATCACCATGAACAGCGTCGTCGTACCTAGTTTATTTTGTTACGGGCGGTATATTACCAGTTTGCATTGCTACATCCAAATGGTAGACCTAGAGCTGATCCGGTTTCAGACCAAATGTCAGGTTCCTCATTAAATTTTAACCGCGCTTCGTAGGCTGTTGTAGGACAATGCCCCCAATTTACGCCCAAGAAACACATTCCTTAGTACTCAGAAATTTGCAAAGAAAAATTGGTTAGGGCGATGTCCATGACATCAGGATACAAAATCTGTAAGAATATTGACTTTATCTGCAGAAATAACAACGTTTCTCAGTTTCCCGATTTAAGAGGTTTTCGGGTTCCTGAGTCCCGTTTCCTCGATTAACCAATTAACAGCAAGGTCAGTAGTAGTAATAGTAGGGAGGAAGTAGTAGAAGTAGTGATATTATTATTATTATTATTATTATTATTACTATTATTATTATTATACCAAATTTTACATAGCGCCCCTTCAGGTTTGTACTCAGGGGCGCACCCAGCTCAACACCGGCAGACAGAATAGTCTTAAGAGTAATGAAAAACGAGACAGACTGATCAATAGGTAGTGTTATTTACGTTAGCAAAAACGAAGACGAAAATGGCAATTAATGAAATTGAACGTTTCCATTAACGAAAATTAAAGCGAAAATAAAAAGCCAAAGAAAACTAATAAAACTAAAACGAAATTTGTTGCAACAAAAACTAAAACGAAACGAAAATAGATGCAACGACAACTAAAACGATATTTAGCCAGAATGAAACAAATATTTCTGCTTGAAAATGTTGCTAACTTAGGCGCCTATTCGTTGTTTGCATGATTTTTACATAATTCTGCAAATGATGTGATGTTATACCATACATTACCTTTTCTTCTTATGCCACACGAGGAGAATGAGATGTGTTCACTTCCGGTTATCGTTTACCGCGAATTCGAATCCTGTAGTGTTTTATTTAGCAAAATGTATGGTACTTACTTCGAAAAGTTCACTTAATTAATTCAGAAATGTTGACATTTTCATTTCTCTCGTCTTTGGCCTAACGCGTGACGAATGTCAATGGAAGACCATAATAATTATGGACTACAATTGACGTTTGATTTGAATTAAATTTAAATTAAAAGTTATTGCTATAGCTCATATTGATATTAAAGTACTAAAGCTGTAACTAGTATACTTAAGCTAAACTATAATTAGCTTACTTAAACTAAAATCAGCAACCTAAAACTAAAACTTTATTTGACAAAACTAAAACTAACTAAAACTACATTTAAGACATAGAAACTACAACTAAACTAAAACTATAATTGAGGAACAATCGTAACTAAAATTAAAATTAAAACATTATTAAAACAACACTATCAATGGGTATGCCTAGGCCTATTCGCTGAAGCGTGGTAGGGTGCCCATTCCATGTCGCAGGACCAGCCACTGAGAAGGCACGGCACTGCCTGATTGCAGTCCGGGAACGAGGTACGTTCCGTTATATGCAGAGATAAGTTCAGGTTTATTTCGTTGTAACTGTTTGACATTGTACGTTCTCTTGAAACTCAGCACCGAACAATTAAAATCTGTCCACTGTATATCCACGTAGAGTCGTTTTACCTGTCTTGTTCTGCCGTCTCTGAACGAAACAGATTCCACCTTCGACTGGGAAGGTGGGTTTGCTCATACTAGGCCTAATTTGAGGTAAGAAAATAAAGCATAGGCCTAAGGGAATCATCATTATCATTAAAGTCAATAACGTGCGACCCTAACTCTAAGTTATTTTTATATATTGGGTACCCCTAACATTGAACACAGATCGACGCCTCTGCATAGCCTGCTGTCTAGATATATATACTCACATGCGTAGTATATATAGGCAATTATAATTATGTGAATATATATATATAAGTAAATATATATATGACGGCTCAGAACGAAAGCAGTCACATATTTCCAAATGTGAAAAATGAGGTTTTGATGCAACATTATAGACCTTCTTATTGGCTTTCCAGAACTGCTTCTGTTTCTCTTATATCTTTTATCTGAGAAAAGTTATGTCAATTTAAAATCATACTATGTTCGTATTTTCTTCTGAGAAAATCGCTCACAAAGTTCATGGAATTATTTGATCATTTTCCCTTTCCATTGTATTTCTTTGCATATGACCTTTTACTTAAGCTATAATTGGCTTAAATTAAGAGCTAATCCATTTCTCGAATACACAAGACGGCTAGAGGAAATGTTAAGCTTGCAGGCGATATAATTATTGCAGAGGTGCAAGCATGGTAAAATGATGCAACAGACCTAGAAAATCATCATAAATTTCATAAAAATGCAGAAATTCTAATTTGAAATTAGCGTAGGTTTCCATAAATATTCATCAAACATGTTTAGCATTATTTTATAGCAAAAGCAATTGGCAATAACGTTTATTAATAATTTGTTTAATCATTAGTGCAAAAATGTCAAAAGTGATGAAAAATGGATTTTCAAACTAAAAGACCAAAATGAGGCATTTCATAAAATGCGACTTCCGACTGATTTTGTGAAAAATGATCACATATATATATATATGTTTCGTATTCTCTGCTTCTTGACTTGATTACAGTCGTCGTGAAGGAGCAAAGATATTAGGAGATCGTTGTCTTCCGGTGTTTACGACAATGAGACAGGCCTTTGTTTGTACAATGCATCGCTAATTGGTTATTAATTTTTCTCCCTATGGCACGGCTGTCCCATTTCCAACCTGCTTTAAATCCTGTCTTAAATGATTGCTCGTCTTCCCCGACACTCACATAATATTATATCGACTTACAAGATCAATGATCTAAGCTGGTTCTCGGTTTTGTCTGGACTCTGGAATCAAATAATATTATATCGCTCTTGGTTGCCAAGTCTCGGCAGAGTTGAGGAATTAAATTTCACTGCAACTTGGTGTGTAAGATATATGCTCTCTTCCCTTTCTTCTCGTCCTTTTCGCTCTGCTGACCGACTTTATCATCTTCTGCCTCGATCGCGATTTTTCTTGAATGATGACGATAGTAATAATAAAATAATTCTACCTGCCTACCTGCCTCCCTGCCTGCCTGCCTCCCTGCCTGCCTGCCTGCCTCCCTGCCTGCCTGCCTGCCTCCCTGCCTGCCTGCCTGCCTCCCTGCCTGCCTGCCTGCCTGCCTGCCTCCCTGCCTGCCTGCCTACCTGCCTGCCTGCCTGCCTGCCTCCCTGCCTGCCTGCCTCCCTGCCTGCCTGCCTGCCTCCCTGCCTGCCTGCCTGCCTCCCTGCCTGCCTGCCTCCCTGCCTGCCTGCCTTCCTGCCTGCCTGCCTACCTGCCTCCCTGCCTGCCTGCCTCCCTGCCTGCCTGCCTCCCTGCCTGCCTGCCTACCTGCATGTCTGCCTGCCCGTCTTAGTCAACGAGTCAGCAAAAACAATACGCCTGTCCGTAAAATTGCATATTATTGTGAATGACATCAAATATATGATACGTGTGCTATAGGATTTGCGTGGCAGTTCATTTTATGTAACCTTTACGTTCAGGTAAAAGTATATACCGTGTACATGACATCGACCTGTTATTGGTTCCGTGGATATTCTTAGATCAATTGCTCTCTTGTCTTCAAAGCCGAAGGCAGTGCAACTGAGGAGGTTTCGTGTTTAACATGGCGCATACGATCCTTCTTCAAGTCATCATAATTTTCTTTGATGGGAATATGAAACACTCTGGCGTCAGTTGTACGAGGCCAGCAAAAACAACTCCAGATGTCAATAAAGCACAAGAACAGAAAACGAATGAAGTAAGAAAGGAAGAAAAGAGGCTAGGAAGCAAGTCTGGATGGATGGATGGATGAATGGATGGAATGGAAATTCGGTGGGTGGAAGGGTGGATGGATTTATGGATGGATGGATGGTTGGTTGGGTGGATGAATGGATAGATAGACAGACAGACAGACAGACAGACACATAGATATATAGATTAACCAGACAGACGGAAAGATTAATAAAAGAAAATGTAGAGAGACAGGCGCAGGACGATAAAGAAAGAGAAGACAGATTGAGGCAGACAATGACACAGACGGAGGCAAAGACACACAGAGAAAACTGAACAGACAGGCAGGCAGGCATAGAAACGGAGACATAACATGTAGTCGCACGGTTACAGCGATGGGGAGAGAGACAGACAGACAGACAGAGAGAGACAGACAGACAAAGAGACAGAGAAGAGAGAGAGAGGGAGAGAGATAGAGTAAGTCAGTAAAATATCATCAGTGTCTCTTTACTGAAAACAAATTAAATGAACCCGTTGCATGTACATGTAATCGATAAGAAGACATCCTTATTTCTGTAGGTCAAGTTTCCGAGTTTCAAATTAAAATATAAAACAAAAAATTGTGTGAAGTTCATAGATCGGACTAAAAGCATATATATATTAATATATATATATATGCATGTATATATTTATTTATTTATATTTATACATGTATTTATTTATAATGATGGATGTATAATCGTATATTATATTTACATATGCCTACAAATTTATGCATGTATGCGTGTGCGTGTGTGGTGCGCACATGTAGGTCTGTATGCGCGTGTGTGTGTGTGGACTTTTTGCGCAATGACAATGTGAATAATACTAATGAAGATAAAAATGATAATTATTATGCCTATTATAGTAATTATAATTATGATTTTGATAATAAATAATAATAATAAAATCGGAGCGACAATTTCTAGGACACCATAGCACAGCACATGCCAATCAAGGACAAGATATAGTTGCTGAAAGAGGAATTCACTGGACAAACTAATCCCCACGGATAATGACAGATCCTCGGATAAGAATTTCGCGGGACAGCCTTTAACCGCGGTGGCGAAATGCGTTCACGATGGCCTCTAAAGACTTGATCATGATCATTGCAGACCATATTGGGCAGGGCTGAGATATACCAGAATCGGTGATTTGTGAGAAAAATTCACCCAAATTGTAGAAGCAACTGAAGTTTTTTTTATAGCGCCTTTATATTATACACGCAGAGCAAAACGCTTTTAAAGTGTTCCGAGTTCTTAGCGATGAAACTTTTCAGCCTTTTCGTGATACACATTGAATCCTGTTCGCTGCTAAAATCATCGCGTGCGCCCATCATCGAGAGAGGAAGTTTATCTAAAGTGACTTCTTTCTGGACGGTATTTTCCTAGCAACCAAAGAAGCAAACGACGTCGCGTTTCCTGTAATATATCACACGGTCAATGTGACAGGAAACGTTCGTCATGCGCAGTTTAACGTTTCATTGATCCGGGATAAAATTATCTTCGGTATATCGATCAATTGATCGACACTTAGATCAATCATTCGCTTATGCAATTACAGCTGCTACGAAGAACTAGGTCAATCATGTCTTCGATTACCAGGTAAAACGCAGCAAGGCGTATATTCAATCTCGTGCACTGAGCATTTAAACGTAAGAGAGACACGAACGGGCAGTCATATGAAAGTAAGCTATCAGAGAGCTCTTTGACGCAACGAATAGTCCTTCATATCGTTTAGCTGCATCAAGGGGTTGCAAAACTATAGGATAGGCGCCCGGAGACAAGACATAAATCCCCCCCGCTATCACTGATCGACAGAGGAGAGTGTCAACTGTCAATATTGCAAAAAGTCATCATCGTACATTTGAAAAGTCATTATGCAAAATTATTAATCTTCGTATTGTAGAACAGGTTCAACAATTTCAGTTTGTGTTTGATCAAGAACATTCTTGCATTGACATAGAGCTTTCATAAAAATTTTCACGTTGATCATCATCGTTTTCTGATCCATCTAAATAATTTTGCAATTCATCAGTTTTAGCTTTTGTAAAGAATCCCTCCACTAAGTGACTAGGCTTTTTCGCTTCATTATCGATAATAATCTTTCTCTTCGGACGTTGAACCCCACTCGGCATCGTTTGGCAGCATCTGTAGTCATAGAGGAAATTCGTGGCAAGAAAATTCAAAGTTCACAGTAGTATTTTTTAAATGTGGGAAAATCACGGTAAATTCACGGCATCAAATGACGGTTAAATTTTCTCCCACCAGACGTTGACGCAAATACGAAACTGTCACTATTAAATGCGCTGCATCTATTTGACTGTTGCAGAGAGAGCTGGTCGTTTCCATAATAGGAGCTACATTCTCCTAGGTTCGTTCTAATTCACCAAACTACACCATGGTCACATTCTGGAGCTAATTCAGCCGGGGTTTACGGAATCCTCTCGTTTGGTGTCTTGTTCTTTCAACGATGTCCGCGCAGACGATTCGAAAATCTTCAACTGTCGCCAATAGCGGATCGTCTGATAGCTCAACCGACGCAATCAGCCTCTTTCTGGTTTCCATGACGTCACATATTATGGTTGAGACTGTTTCACTGCTGCCACGCATCATCTTCTGACTTATTAACCTCCGTGTCAGTCTTCTTTCCTCCTTGCCTTCTTCTCGGCTTCTTGCTCTCGCTCTTGTCTTCTTGTCTATTCCCAAAATGTATTACCCAAGATGTTGGAATGTAAATTGCTGGCAAACTTCGTTCAGCAAATAGCCTACGCATCGACCATATCTTTCAAACTAACAACATGTAGACGAATTTCTAAACGAAAAGATATTACGTGCAGACGTGCAAAGAGACAGATTCAATAAGATATTCACACATTCATCTATGCATGCAGACAGATATACATACATATATAATCCCTATGTTTGGACGACAGACGCACCTGCTGATACTTGTTGTGAGTATATTGGAGAAGATGTTTTGTGAAATACGGTATAATAAAAACTGTGCCAGTTACGTGCCAATAAAAACTGGAACCTTGTCGCTCGTGGTAACAAAATCTACTATAGAAATAGTTCAAGTCTATAATGTTTCCAGAGTAAAAGACAGTAATGGAAGGAGAAGGAAGAAAAACTGGAGGAACAATATGCAAAAGTCAATTGACATAGAATTAGGCAAGGAGTCATTAATTTAGGAATACAGAAAATAAGACAAGGAGGCAGAGAATAACAGCAGAAGGCAGATAGGCAAAAGACAAAGAATATGGCACTATAAATGAAAGGACAGATAAGAATACATCCAAGAATTTTAGATGAAAACACTAAGACAGGTAGGTCAAAGCAGAGAAGACCTAGGAAGGGAGGGAGAGAGCGAGAGAGAGACAGATACAGATACAAAGACACAGAGAGACAGAGAGAGACAGAGACAGATACAGATACAGAGAGAGATAGAGACAGAGAGACAGAGAAACAGAGAGAGAGAGAGAGAGAGAGGTATGGATGCAGAGGTCGATCGAGAACCAGACTAATGGAATCACCAAATTATATGGCGCTATACCTTTCGAGCTTTGTTGCTGTCGTCCGTTGTCTAATAATCGAAGCCTCTCACTGGCAGAAGTCGCTCCACCAAGACACGAATCTCTATGGCGAAGAAAAAGATGGAAAGCCATGAAACAAATCAAGTTATCACCAACAGTCCTCCCTCCCTCCATCCCTCCCTCCCTTCCTCTCTCTCTCTCTCTCCCCTCATGGTCCATCACAAACACCTCGTTAGACTCCCCACACTTCTCCTTCGCCCATCTCGTGCTCTTCCTTTCCGTCTCAACGTCCCCTCTATCATCGTCACCTCTTCCACCTCTGTCGTCCATTCTTCTCTCTCCTACTTATGTTTATCATCTCATCTTCCTGGTCTTTCGCATCTCCTTCCCGCTTTTCTTTCGTAAATTCTGCTCCTTCCCTCTTCCCTCTTCCCTCTTCCCTCCTTCTGTTCTTTCTCCTCTTTCTCACTTTTCTCGTCCTCCTTCTAATCCTTGTACTAATCCTTCTGCTCAACTAGCCCTGTATAACTAAATCATTGTTTAAAGACTTGAAATGATAAGTGTGTTGACATTCAATTAAGTGTAGGCCTATAATATAAGGTGACATAAAAGTTCGTTCACCGTTTTCAAACTTAAATATCTAGGTCAAAATTATTCGTGTTTCTTGAATATTTTTCAAGCGCATACAGGACTCAAACATTAAATAACCCTGAAAATTTTAGATCGAACGTGCGTTTAAAAAATTAGTGCATACTGTGTACAACATTGTGACATGTCATAAATGATCTTAGTTAAATGCATAATTGCTTGTACGTGTATTTTCAATAGAAGTAGCTTTGCCGTAGAAAACGATGACAATATACGCGTGTATTATAACAATAACCTGTCGATAACATGTATGTGCAAGTAAGAAAGAAAGATGTAATAATTTGGAAAAAATAAATAGGCTACTTAGCAGTCAGATGGGTGTATTATAGTATTAGGGAGACCCTGTAAGCGGAACTGATGTTCCTTTTGGTTCACCTACTTGTATTGCTACTGACTGTACATCTACCATTATGTTATGCGTCACGTACTGTACTGCTGTGGTCAACAATAAGGCTGATTTATTGGTTGAATTAGTAAGTGAGTATGTAAATAATCGATGACGCAAGTAAGTGAGTGAGTAAGCGATACTACCTTTGGATCGACAAGTTTCGACCAATCTGGAATCAGATAGAATTCGATGCCGAGTGCAGCGCCCTCCAGCGTCACTCCACGAACCAACATGATCGTCAGAAGGACGTACGGGAATATGGACGTCACATAGACGACCTGAACACAAACATAAATACTCCAATCGTTACTCGATTTCTTCCATTGTCCTCTTATAACAGCATCAATATAAGCCGTTGTATTATTAGTAGTAGGATTGGTGGTGTTGGTTGAAGCGGCGGTGGTGGTAGTAGTGTTAGGGGTGGTTGCTGTTGTTGTATTGGCATACTAGTGCAGTTTGTGGTAGCCTAGTAGCTACAGTAGTCGATAGCCCTTCTAATCCATTGCAATTTCAGCGCCATTATTAAGTGGAAAATGTCTACAGCGCCGTAACACAGCCATGCCTCTACAAGGGCGCTCTGTCAGAATCCAGCGCCTCGATTCGGTTCTTGCAGCAACTGCTCTGCTCTTAATCTCTGATCTGCACCAACAGAACAAAGAATAAGACGATGAACAACATCTTAAGTTAGCCCTGGGAAACATTCATGTGCATAAAATGTCAGCGACTTCATCTACATGACCTCAGCATAAGTATATGAGAGCGGGTGGGGCGTACACCACCTCGCCGTCTGACGCTGTGGGCATGGAGCCAGCGTTAATTTTTACCTTCGTGCCATTCAATCGTTAATCACCCACTGTGGAAAGGAAGATGGTTGGATGACATGGGAGTAATCCGCTGCACCACGACACAGGTAATTGCTGTTCAAACATTTTGCTTCGGGTCAGTTTAGGTTCAGTAGATTCGAACTCACACGCTTTGGACCACAGGATAGCCTAAAGGCGTTGACTGACTGTAGGCTGATGTGTGACCTGGACGCTATATATGAAGAATGAAACTGCATGTAACCTTTCCGAGTGATTCAATTCCCTTGATGAGGACGAAGAAAACGATGAGCCAGCAAAGAAGAAGGCACAAAGCCAACTGCCAAATGATGGTTCCTGAATTGCCAACATCATCGGACATCTGCAGCACTTTGTTGCTAAACACAGAGAAACAAAAATAACAAGCAAAATCAGAACTAATTACAATGAATCCTCTCGAAACTAATCAATTCACTTGTGCGGTGTCAGAATGTGGCACAGGGCGCAAATTGATCACCACTTAAAAGCAACTGTAGTTTTGAAGAAGAAAAATGATGAAGATGATGAAGTATATGAACAAGATGAACAGATGAACATGGAAGAACGAGAACAAAACAATTCCTTAAAAGTGAAACTTAAATTTTCGGAGTAGACGCCTTGATTGGTGCAACCCGTAAATTAAATTGCGTAATCATAGTATATGGATTGTATTTATAAACTTATACAGCGCCTCTCGTCGTACGCACCAGTAACAGTGGCCCAGAAAAAGAAAGTGGTCTTGAGACAACGCAAATAATAATTTGGCTTAAACAGTTAGTAAGAAGGAGTGTTTTTAAGGAAGGCGCTGGTTCCATTTTGTTTGGACAATAATGCAATATTGAATCTCAATATCTACTTCAATACACTGCAATCGGTCATTAACAACCCTAGCCGTGAATAGTAAGTAGACAATCCATTGCGACTCACTAATAATATTCTTCACTTGGAGATTTCAGTTCCATTCGCGTCACAGTCTTATTTTCGATTATGATGGTCTCGTTATCTGTTTAGAACAAAGTCATTTCTATTTACAAACAAAGGCATTATCATGATGGATTCAATTTATAATGGTGATGATGATGACGACGATGGCGATGATAATAATAACAATTAAAATAATGACAATGGCAACAATAGTAAGAATGATAGTAGGCCTAATAATAGTGATGAACGGATGGATGGATGGATGGATGGATGGATGGATGGATGGATGGATGGATGGATGGATGGATGGATGGATGGATGGATGGATGGATGGATGGATGGATGGATGGATGGATGGATGGATGGATGGATGGATGGATGGATGGATGGATGGATGGATGGATGGATGGATGGATGGATGGATGGATGGATGGATGGATGGATGGATGGATGGATGGATGGATGGATGGATGGATGGATGGATGGATGGATGGATGGATGGATGGATGGATGGATGGATGGATGGATGGATGGATGGATGGATGGATGGATGGATGGATGGATGGATGGATGGATGGATGGATGGATGGATGGATGGATGGATGGATGGATGGATGGATGGATGGATGGATGGATGGGTGCACAGACGACTATCAAAAAGATTTAAGGCTGCATTATGATCGGCAGGTAACGAATTATAGGAATTAGGAGGGTTGAGGCATTGACCTGTCATGTTTTCGAATTCTGCCGTCGTGCGGCAGTAGGGTGTGTTCCAGTAGTTGTCGCAGTCGACCCAGGGCAGAACGTCTGTCATCGAGGCGAACATGCTGTTTCTCTGTTATTTCCAAGTGACCCAATCTACGAATTGAGTAGGCCTGTCTTTCTACTTTCTCTTTTATTCCCCAAACACCCAATCTACAGATTGAGTAATTTTCTCTTGTAAGTTGTACACATCCAGCTGGAGCTGTTGATTCCTACGAGACACTAGATAAATCAACCTATGACGTAGTGGATGTGTGCCACTGTGCATGAAAACTAATATTAAAATGAGGCCTACATCTATAGCCTAAAGATGGCTAACCTATAATACTCTCCGCGTTATCAGCCGAGAACAATAACATACAGCCTACTGTTCCCCGCGTGTCTAACATCCTGACAATATATATTTTATGTCTCTTTGTGTTTCTGTCCTTCATAGCCTCAGTTGATACTTCGTCATGGCGCGAAGTGCGAAGAATTCAAGCAGCAAACAGTCTGCTGTTTATCGGGTGCTCATAGTCATCCTAAGAGCAGGTGCGTAATTGTAGGCAGCCTAAATAAATAATCAATATTATAGGTCTTCATAAATTTCTTTAGTTCAGAGGTTACACACTGCATGGACTGTGTCCTGGGTTATATTGGGCAACATTAGACGGTGACAATATGACTCAAGACTGAATTAGATAATAAGTTTTAATTATGTAGATCAAAACCTCTAAAGCGCTTATTATCTAAGGCTAAGCGCAGGTCGCCAACTCATTCACAACGCGGCATCAAATCCAGGTTGTCCAGAATCACGGACAAGTTCAGAATCCTGATGCCAGAGAGTCCAAAGAGAGGAGAAAAATGGTGCTATACGGGGCTTATCATCTGTTTAATGACTACATGAGAGTCGTTTGGACCAAGTGAGACAATAGGGGATAATTTGTTCAACCTCTGTGTTAAATGGTAATCTGTTAATTAATGTGTTGATTGTCTTTCTGTGTTGTAGATGACGAATGTCATTCTGCAGATTGCCTAAGTCCTTCTTGGGGCATGAGTGCAACAGGAAACTATGGCGATCAGCAAATGCGGAGATTCATTCTCAAGATCTGCTCAATGGAATCGAGATTATCAAATCTAAACGCAAAACGTGCTCTGCAAAATAAACCGGAGCGTGTAAAAATATGCGAGCACATATAAATACATATTATACCAACTTACATACGTATTTATATAAGTATGTAGGTATGTGCGTGCGTACGTACGCGCATATACATTATTTATATGTATATGTGGCACTAATTATGGATAGCAGGACTTTCCTAATTGGTCTCCAGTGTGATCTACTGTAATTTAATGTCAACCTTCGTCTAGATAATAATGAGGTGTTTGATTGCCAAACGAACACCTTAATATATTGATTAATTGATCTATCGATTGATCTATCGATCGATTGATTGATTTGATTGATTGATTGATTGATTGGTTGATTGATTGATTGGTGCATGCAGACCTAATAGGCCTATAATGTGGCCTATATATCGGTCGACCTGATGACGGTTTGTTTTTGATGTGCCATCGGCTGAAGCCTTGTCCGTTAAAACGCTGGTGCAAAACAGGCTGCTAAATACAATTACAAAATTATTCCAATGAATTTAAATTCCGGAAGAAATATACTTCGGTTCTCTTTGAACCTGTTCTAATTTCTCCAAGTTCTGTGTTATCCTTTTCTATAGTTTCAACGAATGGAACGCTGCGGTGTTGCCACAGTTTACCAGACAGGAGGAGACTGAGGTTTCGAGAAAGGTCTAGCTCGCATTGTAGTAACTGCGCTGAAGGAAGGGAGTCTCACTGTGGTCTCTGTTTTCTAATCAAAGGCTTGTTCGTACAGGTAAGACCTACTTAGGTGGCAGAGGTGTAACAAGGTTTTGAAAGTGAGGGGCATAATTAAGAAAATATCGCGCGAAGCTCAAAAAATTTGTTTGCCCCCCGCACTTTCTGAATTTTGACCCCCAGAAATTTGAAAAATGGGAGAGGGCACAAATTATTTTCACAAGAGTCATCTTAAAAAGCCATTGGAGAAACATAAAAAGGAACCGATTTGAGAGCACATGGGGGGCACTGAGCAATAAAACTGGGGGGCTTTGCCCCCCCCCCCCCAGTTTAGAAATTGGGGCAGTTGCCCCCCTGCCCCCGCTTGTTACACCCCTGTTAGGTGGTTTAGGTCGCACAATTAAATTTTTGTGTTAAGGTTACAATGTTTCTCTATTACCTTATTTATAAGGCTAGCCACGCTACACTAGCCAAACTTCAGCTTAAAGGGTTCTCATACCTTGGCTTCCAACTCAGCTATTCCAATTCACCACACACAGTGTAGGGGATGATCACAAGGCGCGATAGGGGGATGGCCACCTGCCCTCATATGCCGAGGTCAAGCAAAGTGAAGTCGTTAAGACTTCATACACATTGCTGTGCTTTAGGCTGGCTTAAGGAACTGCTCTCCTTCGTTTCCTCCTCCGTTTTATTCTTTCTGTCTTCCTTCATTATTTCTTCAGGAGTTGTTATCCTTCCCTTCTTTTCCTCGTTATTCCTCTTCCATCTTCTCTTTCTACTTACTTCAGCATTCTGTGAATGCATTTTTTCAGGTTATTCTTTCAACTGAGAAGGTTCTCCTGAACATCCAGTTGATTACATCACCGTCTTTCGTTCTCCATTCAGTCGATCGCATCACCTGATTAATATCGCTGGAAAAGCCAAACAAGAAGGTAGGCCATGATTTTGTAATCGGTCAATAAATGCTCATATGCATGTAAGTATGTTTAAATGTATGTGTGTAAGTATGTATGTATGTATGTATGTATATATGTATGTATATATGCATGTATGTACGTATGTATGTATTTATGTATGTATGAATGTATGTATGTATTTATGCATGCTTGTATGTATGTACCTATGCATACATATATGTATGTATGTGAGTGCGTATATATATATTTATATGTGTATGTACGAGTGTATGTATGCATGCATATATAAAGTATGTATGTGGCTGTATATGTATGTATGCATATATGCATCTGTATGTGGGCCTATGTATGTACTTGTTTATATATATATATATGCATGCATATCAGTATTTTTTATGTAAGTAGGTATGCGTCTAAATATGCATATGTGAATGTATGTATTCATGCATGCACGTAAATATGCTTATTATATATACTTTTCTATGTGTGTATAATTTAATGTATGCATGCATGCATATAATTACAAGCATTGTGTTCGTAGGTAGTTGTATATGTGTGTATATTCATTTAGTCATGTATGTATGTATTTAACCATGAAGTCACTTTATATAGCGCATTTTGCGTCGGCTGCCTCACAAAGACGCCTCACGCTTGACCATTATAACTCGCGCAGCTGCATTTTAGGGCACATTAAAAATTATTCAGGAACGAAGCTAAATGCAGTCACACGGTCCACACGGAAAACTGTCCATGGAGGCAGATTCAATACATCAGAAGATACAATTGACTCCAGTTGATAGATCCATGCACGCACGGAACCTGCATAACTCCACAATACGTGAGCGCAACGATTGCTGACCTAGTTGACTTGAGACAGGAACACAGAGCATCCTGGAGGAAGATTGTATTTTATTCTTTCCTATAGTTGTTATGGTTCATCTCTCCCAACGCGTAATCATAGCCTTTGTTGTTTTATGCTATTTCTCTAGGTGCCTGTTGATTTGCTGGAGTCGAGTTTTCTGCCTGATGAGAGATGAGATAGATATACCTACTGTAGCATGTCACGGTTGCACTTTGGTTTTGTGTTGCCAAGGTTGTGGATGCGTTAGTAGCCTAGTTTTTTTTAGTAAGGGGCTTAAATGCACCCTGGCGTGTTTCAAATCTCCGTAAGATCCTGGTTTTTAGATGGTGTTTATTTTGTAGTTGCCCTGGAAGAAGGATCATGGTAGAAGTTCAGATTCGAAGAAAGATTACATGGAGCAAATTTGCAAAGATTAAATGAAAAAAAGAAATGAAATCAACGAACAAAGTCAACATGGAAGCGAAAATAGAACGAAGTAGAAACTCTAGATAACAGCTTAACAAATACGACAGTTCTCTGGATGGATGAATGAATGTATGAATGAAAAAATGATTAGGACTAATACTAGAACTTTAGACAATATATTTATGATAGCACAACATTTATAAGATGAACATGAAACATTCATTACTTGTAATACTTTTGAAATGTTAGATTAGAAACCAACGTGAATATTTAGTAAAATTTATGAGATTGCTGTCTGCACTTCAGTCAGTGTTTCTTTGTATCTAAATATCAACCATCATTTGTTCTGTTGAGTTATTCTTTGTAAGATAATACATGCAATCTGTTTTCTGAACTTCACAGACCGATTGTAATCGTTATAATTATATTACAATTACAAGCTTTTGCCGTTATAAGGTCCATAGCCGATTTGTTGTCTGACATTGGGCGTTGAGCGTCAATGTTATCGTCAGTTTGATGCAATATAACTGGAACCCAAATAAAGACGGCTAAATGTTGATAGCCAATGTGACATTTAAAAGAAGTTTTGGAAAGATCGATTGATGCCATGAACTTGATCGACCCCGATCATTATGATATTGACCCCTAGAGATAAATTTGATCAGTCTCAATCATTGATCAGCCACATGTACCATTGATCTAGTCTAAGCAAAACGAGCAATGGTTACGTCTTTGTTGCGCCTTTGCTGACATCTTTGTCTTATACAATGTATAATTGCAGTCGATAAAATATTAAAGCGCTACTTTAAAATTGAGCCCTGCGGGAACCAGATTATTCAGCCGCGCTGCGTCGCGCCAGAGGGATTGTCCAGAGATCAATGAATTAATATAGAAGCAGGAGAAGAACAGTGTTTGTAGGGTGTTACGTTGTTGGCGAAAGTCTATCTTGAAGATACTGAAAAAGTCTTACTGAAGAATTTAAGCCATTTTATACGTGAGCTTACATGTAGGCCTACATGAAAGCAGTCCATTCAGTTTCCTTTTTTATTTTCAATGATAAAATTCAATTGGCTCTCAAAAGTGGAATACACGTTATAACCTTTTTGACCTAAGTGTGGAAACTGCTAGCAGAAAGGCCATTTTGTCAGTATAAAATAACCAAGAATTAGTCAAAGCACTTCCTGCTTTCAATATCTATGTTACCTACAAGGTGATAAACAGCTCAGTCCTCCATTTGATCATATGGTTAATGACTTTACAACTAGTAAATGACAACAAAATTCTTTTAAAGGGCTTTGAGCTAACATCAGGAATGTAATGGAAATGTTATTATGAAGAAAAAATGGTTTAGGTTGCCACAGACATGTATATGGGCAGCTAAAGGAGTGCCCAGGAGACAAAATTTGCTGATAAAGTCGGTAAAAAGTGCCACAAAATGTTGACCAATAGCCAAATCAGCCCCAAAATAGCCTAATAAAAAGACAGGTCTTCAAACCATTATCAGGGGCCTCGTCACTGCTGACTGTCCCTGCATTATATTATATCAGTTGAACTCTCTTTTTGAAGCTGGAAGGTCTTGGCTCAGCAAGTCAAGCAATCGCTAATAATAAACTCTCTCTTTCGACATTGACCCATCGGCCTGCAACGACGCGCTCAAAGGGCTGTAAACTGTTCAGGGCAAATGAATTGCTGGTCATATGGGGATGTTTTGTTAGGGAGCAAATCGTAAACGTAATCAACTTAGTTATCAAGTGCTGATTACAAGCTAAGCGCGGTGCCCAGGTCACTCACACCAGTCATTCACGATAGTTTGTCCATATATACATCTATGTATATAATTTATATGCCAGTGATGCATATTCTATAGTTCATGGTCTGCATCGATTTTATCTGACACAAAGGGCTCTAGTGTTAATTAGCGATTCACAGTGCGATAAATTTGGGTCTGCAATCTATAAAGTGCCATCGGCCTTCATCCGCACTTGACGCTTCAAGGGTGGAAGGCTTCTTTAGGACGAGTCCCATGAGCTTAATTCAGTATGACTACGGTGACTCAATGTTGCGTAGAAAAGTCGTACTACAGATATAGCAGATGATGACTTTCATTCATCAAGTCCAAGGATTTCATAGACAGGCCTTCATTTCAAGAATCGTCATTTTTAACGGGATGTCGGTGGAAAACTGATAAATTTTTAATTTGATAACTAAAAGAAAACAGAGAAAGCAGAGAATTGAAATAGGCCTACAGGAAGTCAACGAAATGGTAAGTTGGAGTTTTGTAATTTTTATAACACGCATTAAGCAACCTAGATTATCAGAGGTCAGTTAACTTTTGTCAAAGCAAACTGCAAGAGGATCTCCAAATTATTGTCAGAGCAAAACTGGAAGAGAAGCTTTTTAATTCTGCAAGAGCTAACTGGAAGAAAAGTTTCCTAATTTATGTCACAGCAAAACTGCAAGAGAAGCTTTCTAATTTTTGTCAAAGCAAACTGCAATAGTTTTCCTAACTTCTGTCAGGACAAACGGAATGAGGTCTTCTGACTTTTGTCAAAGCAAACGGCAGAAGGTCTCCCAACTTTTTTTGTCAAAACAAGCTTAAAGAGGTCTCCTAACTTTTGTCAAGAAAACGGCAGAAGGCTCGTAACTTCTGCCAAAGCAAACAGCGCGATTTCTTCTCAGCAAATACGTACATTTATGTAAACTTAGGCCTATGCATGTATGTGTTCGCACGAGTGTTTCAGTTGAGTTCTGAGGAATCACGAATCTCTATGATATGGCTAAACAGCACCATAAATTTGATCTTATCTTATTTTCTAACGCCAGACCTGACGTCTGTTGACACTGTCATCTCGCTCGAACAGCTCCGTTAGTTCGGTGTCCATGAGGGGCGATTCACGATCAGTGTCAACAGTCGCAGATGGAGGAATGGAACGGGGAACATGAACCAGCTACACAGTGGTCCAATAAAAGCGAACTCATAGCAACACACAGTACAATACACAGTGGGTCCAATCAAAGCGAACCCAACATTAACAACGCGCTTAGACGCATGTGTGCTTGGTCCGTCGGTTACCTTCTCTGGAAAATTGGCCTGGCACATTATGGTCAGGGAAATATAATGTCGACGCCATGCTGCAAGTGATATGAGAACAGAGCAACGTAGACTATATACTATCTATACCAGTCTGACTATGATGCCTAAACGTCTGGCCATTGAACTGCTCTGGTGTGAAAGATAGCCAATTCAACTGCTTATGAATCCGGGTCTAGATTCAATATCAATGAGCGTCCTGAAGGGCAATTGAATCTCTTAAGCCATTATTAAACGGACAATTTCTAGAGCGCCGAAAAGCAGCCATGCCGCTACAAGGGCACTTTAAAGCCATGTGACCCATTATGTAAAGGTTTCTTAGTTCGCGATTGTATCATAATATATACATGTAAGTGTGGTACGGTGGCTGACGGGTTAAAGCGGTCGGCCGTAAGTCGTGCTGATTGAGCGGGTTCGACCCTCGTCCGAGGCGTCACTGTGTAGGGACCTTGAGCAAGTCCTTCGCGCACAATTGCTCAGCATTAAAATTGCAATTGCGCCGTTGAGACGTGTACACTTCTGATCAAAAGATGTTGGAAGAAGGGCGATATCAAATTTCAATATAAATAAATAAATAAACAAATACTAAAACCGAAGGATATTTTATTCTCTGCATCCGCCTTACGTTGCTTCTACTTGTGACCGCTAAAGACCTTACATTTCCTCTCCTTTAGACCGCCTAACTGACCTTGTATTTCTTTTTCCTGTGGACCTTTACCCCAACTCACCTTATCTTGCACCCCGTGCCTGCAATTACCTTATACTTCCCTACTTCACATAATCTTGCCCTGACATGTTTCAATAACTATATAATTTATTTCCTCTGCGCACTTAACATTTGACTCATCTTGCCTTATTTAAACGTAGGCCTACCTGTCCTTACATGTACATCATTTTATCTCATTATTTATCGCCAAGTTCACCTTACTTATCTATTAATTACTTTGCGCTCTGTTTAATTGCTTTCTTTTGTCACAGGTGCTTTTCTCATTCCATTCGTCATTATGTTGTCCATCATTAGAATTCCGCTTTTCTTCCTCGAACTCAACTTTGCTCAGTTCGCCAGTCTCGGACCACTGACCATCTGGAACATCAGTTCAATCATGAAAGGTATACCTCCAACGGTTCAAACAAACGACTTCTATCACAACAGGTTAATCAAACAATAAAATTACTACAATTTGTAGGCCTATACAAATACATGTATAGGCCAACATAAAGTTTATAGTAATTTGTAAAATGTGTCACCGGTAACAGGAATGCACGCAGATGAAGCCGCAGATCTAAGCTGCAGTAGGTCCACTTCACGGGACGTGTTGTTGAATCAGGTTTTGATTTGTCAAGGTATTGGTTTTGCGGCGGTCTTTACGAATCTGTGCATGACTCTCTACTACAACGTCATCATCTGCTGGTGTCTTTACTACCTAAACATCCTCGCTACCATCACCATCGTCATCACCATCATCATCATCGGCATCGTAACCACCGTCACTCGATGACTCACGCAACCAATTATAAATCATAATCGGTTAGCCGTCATGCAATCATCGACTCACGCGACCTCTCCCAGTTCCTCTGGTCCTCTCGGGCCGTGACAACTGGCTCAAATTACTCAATCCTCATCCTCATCATTGAATATTGGAATACAGCCGCAGCAGTAGTGGACGGGCTCAACCTTAGGCCATGGCTCAACTGAGGGAGTCTCCGAACGATGAGGGATTGTACGCACAGATGACAGGGTGGGGGACCAGATGACCGCTCTAAAGGCAACTACCTTAGGCTCAACCTCCTCACCATCCTCATCACCACCACCACCACCATCATCATCGTCGTCGTTGTCATCGCCACCGTCACTCGACGAATCGTCGTCGTCACGTGGAGTGACTATTCTACTACTTATGTAGTGATCGAGAAGATCAATGGTCGAAGGGGACGAACGCAGAGACGGGCATCGTGGGCTGAATGGCATTGCGTACTCCATTGTGACTTCAGGTTTATCTAATAACGCACATTGGGGAAGTGGAGGGCACCAGTTGGACGCAGTGGCTACGGCGTCGCGCGAAGCGACGCTCTCACAGGCGCCATGGTCGTCTGCCTTGGGAGGCAGACACCCTACGACCGACTCGCTATCTACCTTTTCAGGGGAGCACTTCCACTTGAAACAGCTGGTAAGCTTTGCAATGGCGTCGCGAGGTGCAACGTTCTGCTTGCGGCTTTTGTAGGCCACCTTGCGAGGCAACCTACTTAAATCACGCTGCTTAACCAAACCATCTGCCATAATAACGGGCGTCGTGACCGCTCCCCCTCTGAACCTACGGGCGACGGTGTGACCCTTGGACTTCTGGTGAACCTAGATTTAGCGCCGCAGTTAGCGAAGTCCTTCTTACAGCTAACGACGAGAGATGCCTTGTGTGGCAGAGCTCCAACCCTGAGCTGCGTGGCTGCACCAGAGCCAGGGCCAACACTAGACGAATGCTGGGCATCGTCGCTTCCATCGGGCAGGTCAGGAATAACGTTGTTGGCCTTACCAACGAAGAGTTTCCTAAAGCGCTTGAACATAATATCCAAAATTATCGAAATAATGTTTTGACTAACAAGAAGCAGAAATTCGATAATGGCATCGTGACGTCATGCGCTTAATATTATCGTAAGTCGTAAATGACGTGAAACCATTAGCATATGTTCAATAAATAATGATAGAGCGCTCTATGCATTCTTAATTAAATACCGTCCTTTACACCAGAATCATTTATTATGTTTGGATAATATTTATGAAACAAGAAATGAGCAATTAATCAGACATTTGATAATAAGGATGGACGTTTTCTGATGCTTAATGTGAAATTATGTCTGCGGTTCCTTACGCTGCCAAAAAAATGGATCGCGTAGCAATTGCAACTATAGGCCTAAATAAATAGGCCCAATTACAGCAACAACAATAATGATTATTATAGACTAATAATAATAATTTGTATATATTATGACCAAGTATGTCATGATCCATAATAATTAATAATGATAATGATAATGATGATGAAAATGATGATGATAACGATGATGATGATGATGATGATGATGATAATAATAATAATAATAATAACATTAAAATTTTTTTTAAATAGGGGCGGTGGTAGTTGCGATGACGGTTGCAGTGGTGGTGATAGTCATAGGGGCTTACTATTAATATTTGTAAGAATAACTGATCAATGAGCCTTATGTCTGACTTTGACCAAACATCATTATCACCTGACGCATTGCTTGATTTTCCTCCTCGTTGCCTTAGTAGACTATAGGCCTACTCGCTGCTTTTGCTTCAAGAGGATACTTGTAGTCGAGTGCATAACTCGCAAAACTATCTGCGGGAGACCTTGGTAGCACAATACATGTATATGGGACTAAAGTTTGTCGTAAAGACATGCCGTGGTCATGACGTTTTTGAAAACTGCCGACATTTCATTTCCTCACGACATAAAAGCGCTATATCAAGTTTCATTGATTCATTCTTCATTCATGTAACCAAAGCTATCCGTTTGATAATAGCAACAGACGGTTTGAAAGTCTCTCGCTATGCATCGAGTAAGCGAGCGATGTGTAGTCATCGCGAGAACTTTTTTGTATCGTGTTCTTTATATATACTGTGGCGTCTAGGCTAGCGATCAATGGGAGCGATCGATCGATCACCTCAGAGGGGGAGCTCTGCATGTGACATCTAAACGTAAAACTCATCTCTTATCTAAGTACTAAGATTAGTCACTAAGTTGTAACGTGTCTTTTGAGTAAGATTTTGTTTATTCAGCTGGTTCTGGATTTAGCTGCAACGGAAATTCATAATATCCTCGTATTTCAATGATTTTGCCAAATCATTATTATTATTCGATTGCAAGAGTTGCAAGACCATTCGGTCTGGCTGGCTTCACAACAGATCGTCGAATATTTTTAATTTGCTTGAGCTTGTTGACAGATCGTTCAGCTTTCGCAACAGTTGCAGGAATCGTACATAAAATTCGTGTGACAATCACAAAAACATTTGGGAAAACGATACCAGCAATTAATCATTTGACAAAATTTATCTGCAGGATCCTGCAATTAAACTAAATAAACAGGAATTTCTTTTCTTTACTCCTCAGAATCAATGTCTCTCACAAACTTTTCCATTTTGTCTGGCTACCTTAAAAATGATTTTTAGAAAAGATCTCTATTGGTCGCATGGAAAACTGTCCAGGTGTCTAGGGGAGCGTTTAGTATTACTGCTTCTGTCGTTTGTGTATGTTTGGGCCCATGTGGTTGAATCCCAACTTCAAATCCAAACCTTTCTACATTTTTCATAATTTGAGAATTTTCATCAATTTTATTTAGGCTTATACTGTGATCCTTTGGAATAACGGTGTGACAACTAACTTGATTTTCATCCATTCGGTAATGTTCATGCGTGTTTAATTCTTTAATTCAACCGAGGTAGAAGTGATTAAGGACTCAAATTTGTCTTCTTTTGAAATTCCAACTTGAAATAATGTGCAACTACTGAGTTTTATGTTTCCAAATGAGTTGTCTTTTTCTTATCGTTTATGTGTTCCAGATTTGGCTTATAATTATTCCATCGTTAAAAAATAACATCTATTTACTATATAGCTAAAAGCGCACAACGCTTGGTATAACAAAAGAAAGTTCTTAGACAGAAAAAATGAAGGTGATATAGTATTTAGATGGTTGGAGTTTAAACCGACTACATTCGTCAACTCCTTTACAATCCAACCGCCCGGATCAACTCGTTCATCGTCATCGTCATATCTTTCTCTATCTCGACCTCCAGTCTCATCGTCTGTCAAATTCTGCAATCGCTCATTAGTCTATGCTGCACCAGCACTTTGGAACGGACTCCCAAAAGAACTCCGCCAGTTTTGCTCATCCCCCACATTTCAACTCCAAATATAACCTCTCCTCCGCTTTCATTATCCCCTGCTACTTTCCATTCACGACTAAAAACCGAACTCTTCAATGTGTCCTATCCAGATTCTACTCCTGTGCCACCACATCACCACCCTCATCATCGACTACCACCGTAGCACCATGCTGTCTCATCGGCTTGACTCCCTGGATTTCGACCCGGCACCGAAAGGAAACGAGAGGATTGGCTATTGCGGATTTGATTTGGCATAGCGCCGGTGAATAAGCTGGTCTCCCTGACGTGGCTTTTGAGGGCGCTGAGAAATTTTCGAGGATTTACATTACATTACATAGTTATGTTTCAGTGATATTAGACTAAAAAAGGAATAAATAATAAAATTGTACAATTGTGTATATAATATTTAATAAGTTGATTGAAGGTCCGGTTCGGATCCCCAAATATCGCCTATCTCCTTAGCAATTGCCTTCTGCCTCCCTTCTCGGCGGGCCTGCCTAAACCACCCTAAATTATATCTGTTATTGAAAAGCAAGGGGCACAAGCACATTCACGAGCGCTGCGTTGTGAAAGAGGATCTGTTAAGATATAACAGGTTAGTTATACCAGAGCAAATGAACATAATGAAATCGTTGAGGAGCTCAGACGTCTAGAAGAAATTTTAGATCATCTGGTGTATTATAAAATGTCCATCATCATATAATTATTGCAAAAAATTAATTTGTTACAAGAACTGTTGTAGACAGAGCTTTGTATTGTGCAAATGTACAGTCGTGTAGAAACTAACTGCCACAATTAATTAAGGTCTAAAAGTAATTGAACTCAATAGCCAAAATCATTGACCAGACAGAGACAAAACCTTGATTGAAAGTCCGATACGACAACTAGTTGACAATTGTTGTAACAATGGACCATTAGTAATGTAACCAAGCATGCGTTTCAAATAGAACTACGCCTATGTTCATTACTGACTTAGCTAAGTGTGTATTACGAGTAACTTTAATTGCTTCTTGAATATGCGATGATAGAGACTTTATGTAGTTAGTTCAGTTCAGGATTAATTATTAATTCATGCATCTGTTATATGAATAATCAGGTGATCGATAATGAAGTTTCATGTCCTTTAAAACACAATTGAAAATGTTAACAGCAATTAGAGACCGATTTCAAATGTTTCCCTGGTGTATTTGCTAGATAACAGTGCTTGTAGAGCGTTCCATTTTGCCATCGGTGCCGCTGGCAGCAGTCTGCGGAGTAAGCTAAGTAAAAAACGTTGGTGAAAAGTCGTAAAGAACTATCTGCAGTTGGTTTAGTTACGATTATAACTTAATTGCCGATTAATTGTCGAAGCCCATGAGCAACGACCCAACATAACCACCCATTACCCAGTCTTGCGAACCTCGTCTTTCCACAAACCAAAACCCGAAGATACTGATGACTGAGAGATGGAAATATTCAGAAATCGCTTAGAAATTTCTTCTGTTACTAAGCTAAAAATACAGTTTACGTTCGTTTGATAACGTGTTTAAAAATCGGTATGTTTGAGGCTAGGCTACTTGCATGCTCCCAACAATAATTTGTCCATTCCTCTATCTTACGGCTGCCTAGAATGCGACCGTTTCGTAGTTGACTCCATGACTTTCAGGTGATGGAGAACGGCTTCTGTCAGAGGTGCGTTCAACAACCGCATGGACGCCGTCTGTAGATCGCCTCTCATCGTGGTCGTAGCCCTTGTTCACCACCCCTACGTGGCCCTTTTGGTCCGCCCCTACGTGGTCCTTGTGTTCCGCACCTAAGTGATCCTTGCGTTCCGCCCCTACGTGGATGCCATTGTGGTCCGCCCCTACGTGGCCCTTGGCTTCCGCCCCTGCGTGGATACCCTTATCACCCTTGCTAACGGTGCCGTAGAGGGACTGAGGCTGGGTAGTCTGAAGTTCCGTGTAGCCAGATTCCCTCCAGGTGTCGGAGTGCTTGTCTAACTTATCAGGGTCAACCACTTCCTCTTTTGGGCGACGTCGAACTCTTTCGTATCGGCCAATGCGGTTCTTGTCGGCGGCTGGATGCCATACAGCGTTCGGTTGAGAGGTCTTATAGATGATTTGTAATACAGACAACCAGTTTATCATCAGCATCTTTCGGCACGGCGTAACATGTTATGACCTATGATATTCTCCTTCTGTTTGTTATATCATAGTGTAGAGACGCATTTCGTCTTACCAACTCGCCAGCAGAGCAGAACATAGAGGGGAAGAGCAGATTGTAGGAGTAGAACAAAGAGCATGCAAGTGGAAATTCGAATATAACAAAGTCGAGCAGAATGCGAGTGACGGTAAGAACGAAGTGGAAAGTGAAGCAGAACAAAGATTGAGGCAGAGTAGAGCAAAGGTGATTGAAGTAAGAATTTGTCGAAGTACATGTAGAGTAAAGTAGAGTACAGCAGACTGAAAGATTGGACTGGTGTGGATCACAGCATATTGACGTAGAGTAGATTGCAGGAGAGTAAGACAGGGCAGATAAAAGACGTGAAAAGCAAGAGAAGTACAGCTGGGTAGAGGACAACAGATTTAATTACACCAGAGAAAGCAGATTGGTGCATATTATAATCAGATCAGGGTAAAGAAGAGTACAGCAGATTGAATGAGAGGGGAGTAGAGGAACCGGATATACTATGTGTACCTTGTAAACTCCCTCTTTGCACATGACGTAGAGGAAGAGGAGGGGGAGGGGAACGAGGCAGAAGGCAACGATGGCCCAACCGATTCCCTCGGCCCACGAGGGAAAGACGTAGGCACCGGAAAACAGCGTCGGTGGATTATAATAGACCGCAGTGAAGATGATGATCATCTGCAACAATCAATCAACAATCATTCAATAATTAATCTTTGCGGCATGCACACAATGTACATGTATCAATGCTTATAACTGTACAAGCATGAATGCATGCATGTATGTAGGCCTATGATGTGTAAGCCCTATGCTTGTGAGCATAGAGAAAACATCTACTATAGGCCTGATAAATAAGTTGGTTCGAGATGGGTTGCGAGGAGCTGCCATGACAGGACAAGAGCTTAGACTCGCCTTAGAGCAAAACAAACCAGTTTCGCATTAGTGTTTGTCAGCTAAAAATTGTCATCCATCACGAAACCAACGAGTATGACTTGTCGTATTTCCACTCTAATTGATATTCTCTACTGCCTGGATGATCGAAATTAGTCAGAGCAACTAAATCGTACACCACCTAAACGATCATCTACTAGTATTTGCATTGTTTGAATCGTAAAATCATTATAAGACATGTTTCTCAAACTCGACACCTACTCGGAAAATTACTGAGAAAGGTATTTTCATATTCGATTCCTAGCTGTATATCAGACATAAGTGGGATCTAAATGTGAGGGCAGGTGAGGGTGAAAATGATGACGTATCTTATGATACTTGTCTGGACAATTTTAATATTTGAATAGGATGGAGCATTCTCGTTAATAATAAGACATAATAATATGAAATGTTCATTTACAAACAGCCATGAAAGTCTTTCGGATATTTTTAAATCATGTAAAATGATAATTGTCTTTAGGCCAACTTGACATTTTTACTAAGCCTAACTAAATGCTGTCAATAAAATTAAATTTACTAAATTAAGACATGAGTTTAAATTTGTTGGATTCAGCACAGAGAAAAAGCTTTCACAAAGCTGCATTTTATAAGATATATAATATTTACCTTCTATCACCGATTTAGCATTATGCATGCATGAACGATTATAAATAATTTGTTTGGGGAAATTCGTGCATAAGATACTTCTTTTCCGTGTGACGATTTCAACCTGCGACCATTGGGGAACATGTGCTGCGCGCACTCGCCCCTAGGCCATGGATAGCAAATTACGATACGTATGAACAATAACTATACGCTACACATAATTATAAATGAGTTGAAGAGCGAAAGTACTGACCAGGACCGCTAACGGCGAGACAGCACATCAGGCAATTTTGAAGACGATATTTGGTTTCTTGCCCAACATCATTTTCACGTCATCCGCATAGTTTTTGTAACCTGTTCAATCGAAACGAATGACACTTATTATAATACAACATGTAAATGTACTGACTTTTTCTATAATACAATTATCGACCGTATCGCCTCTACCCTTTCTAATCTTAAAGGGAATTGATCGGGTAAGGTCCTTCATAACCCCTGACCAGTCAAATGGAGTACTTTAGGTCAACCGTGTGCGGACTCTCAAACAGGCCTAAAGAGTCCTTATAGAGACTATTTAGTTTCTCAATAAATTGATCCAGTTGATTGTTCACTACCTCTGCCAGTTGGTATGGTGCCACGCCTATGTACAGGCCGTCCTATAGCCAGGGATTAAGATATCTGTTACAATCTATCATCGGTTAACAAACCGGAAATCACATTACATTTTAATATGGTAAAATACCGAATGCTTAAGGATAATTTTTGGCACTTGTTGCATAGCAGAATGGTTGAAAGATATATCCTACTGTCATCAGTAACAATAGATTATATTCAGAAGATGCAAAGCGTCTGACCATATATGCAGCAAATTGTGATGAGTTCCAGAAGTCCAACGAACAGAAGAGGAAACGAGCCAGTGTAGGTGTCGAACAACGAAAATATGTAGAAACCACCCTAGATGCAGACAATGCATGTTTAGGGAGTAGAATATACATGTATGAAGCTCATTATAACAATACTCTCATCGTATCTCTCTGTATGAGGCACTTGTGGAGTACACGTGAGTGACAACACTGTGATCGTAAATCGCAATTTGCAATTTACTGCTATAGGACCTCATCTGTTAAATATAATTATTACGTAAATGTTGGAGCTGTAGATTCAGGCGTTGGCAGTCTAATAACATTTATTTAAAATTGTCAGATTACTAGACGTTTGCCCTAAAACGGATAAAATAGTTTAGAAATGTCCTTACCCTCTCCTCCTCTCCCTCCATTCAACCTAATATCTGTATAGTTCCACTACTAGCTAGTGTTTTATTGATTGAATTGCATAGCATGTCTGCTTACGTTGGTGACCATCGGGAGAGAGACGTGATAGAAGCAGAGACATCCGATGCCTCTGAAGGCAACCGTATACCAGTAAGACTTCCTCAGGAACCCAGGATATTCGTCCATGAAACCAGAGAAGACACACTCGACCATATAAAACTGCAAAAGAAACAACGACAGAGCCATGTTAAATTCAAATACTACACCGTAACATATACATATTTAACACAGATGCACTACCTTCATTTGGAGAAGTCAATTAACTTAATTAAGAAGATATACATGTACCTGGCATTCTACGTGTATCGTTCGCCCGAGCTGTGATAAAAGTTAAATGTTGAAAACATGCAAAGTCCCTCTCACGATCACATCTTACAGTCTAACCTGAGTCATCCTTCTTGTTCGATCTTTCAAAACTCCGGATTTATGTTGTTCAACCTATCTTTTAACATTTTAACCTAATTAATGGATCATATAGACTGGATTAGAATATTTTGAAATAGATTACCATAGAGCTGAGTCCCAGCATCATCATCATGATGAAGAAGAGAATGCTCCAGAGAGGAGCGATCGGCATCGTTGCCAATCCTTCCGGATAGATGACAAACACCAGACTAGGACCTAGACAACACCAACGACGGCAGCAACACAATCAGGACAAAGCCATCAAGACAAAGCCATCAGGACAAAGGCATCAGGACAGAGCCATCAGGACATAGCCATCAGGACAAAGCCATCAGGACAAAGGCATCAGGACAGAGCCATCAGGACATAGCCATCAGGACAAAGCCATCAGGACAAAGGCATCAGGACAGAGCCATCAGGACATAGCCATCAGGACAAAGCCATCAGGACAAAGGCATCAGGACAGAGCCATCAGGACAATGTCAGCAGCAGCAACGATCGACTGCCATAGTAATCGCAGCCCAGAATTTACCTATAACTGCGATGGCAAGAGGCAAACGAAATGAGAGGTCTTCAGATAATTTCAGTGCGCATACGATTGTGCAATTGTATGTGGCACGCATTACATGTATATGATTCCCATGCACCCTCGACATTTGAAAGGAGAGAAGTATCAGACACAGCTGTAGCTTTCTGCGTTGCATTCAACTGCATTGTATTGCTTTAATTAGTTTTGTGCTGTATGTATCACCAACTGTTGCGTAGAGAAGTAGTAGGGCCTCCCTCAGGCCCCCTTGAACTCAGTTTGTCGCTTAGATGTTATGCGACCAGTTAAAGTAGAAATCGGGTCTGGCAGTCGGGGTTCCCCCTTATTCAGGTACTGATATCACCCAGGGTGGTGTAACAACCTTGGCCAAAATTATTCGCACATACAGTAATCTATTGTCGGCCCTCGTTATCAAGCTGCATATAATTAGTAATAACACTGTATGAGCAGTTTACTGATCTTGATGTCTCGCAAATTAATCATTGAAGTTGGTAATTATTAAAAAATAGACGATGATTTTAGTACCGTCAGCTGCTCCGTCGGCCACGTCGACTCCTTTCATTGTAGCCATGTAACCTAAGACGGAGAAGATGATGAATCCTGCGTAGAAACTTGTCAGAACGTTCACTATAGGAACGATTAACGAATCCCTTGAATACAACACAAACCGATTAATATTATATTGACTATTCGAACGATTTATCTAACGAGTATTCTACCGATTGATGAATGACTGGCTAGTTAGATATATATGGATTGATAGATAACTAGATAGATGGATAGATAGATAGATAGATAGATAGATAGATAGATAGATAGATAGATAGATAGATAGATAGATAGAGAGATAGATAGATAGATGGACAGATAGATAAATAGATAGATAGATAGATAGATAGATAGATAGATAGATAGATAGATAGACAGACAGACAGACAGACAGACAGACAGACAAATAGATAGATAGATAGATAGATAGATAGATAGATAGATAGATAGATAGATAGATAGATAGATAGATAGATAGATAGATAGATAGATAGATAGATAGATAGAAGGATGAATGGACGATTGGTGAATGGATTGATGGTTGGATTTTTTTACTAGATTGATAGCTCGCTGTATTGTTCTGTTAGGCCGAATTATTTAGTTATTGGAGCATTGTGTCCTACTGTGAGTTATATCTGGATTCATCGATTCATTCTATCTTTGAATCATTAAGCTATTAATTAGTTTCTGGCTCTTTAATTCGTCGAACAGTTCTTTCGGCGATTCAATGTTTCTTTGGTCGCTTAGTTTGGTTTTGCACTTAATTTCTTTCGCTATTCAGCACCCATCGGCTCTTATATTGTGCGTGGGCCTACATGTATATTCGGGTCTTCTCTGAAGTGGTATGATGAGGCAGCAAGGGACACGACTGCCTATATGCTGAGACTGGTATCGGGTAAGCTTGGGTAAGACTATCTTAGATACCTGAGAGTGTTATTATGGAAATCGTTGTAACTGGACATAGCGATCAATCCTCCCGTACAGGTACTCAGAGCGTAGAAGATCTGCGTTGCTGCATCGCTCCACACCTGTTCACAGCAACCAATCAAGGTATTATAACAACTACAGGTAGATCGAGAGAAACACTTCCAAGCACGATAACTAGTTACATTCGGCAGTTGGAATTCACTCCCATATCTGTTAATTTGCCTCATTACATCGTATCAGTTCAAAAACAAACTGAAAATGTATCTCATGTCCACACTAAATTAGAAATAGCCTTTGTTAGATATATACTGAGTCTAATGTTTTATTCACCGATGAGCCGCTGTTCAATGTGTTTTATGTATGGAATGCACAAAACACTACTCCTTGGATTTTACAGGAGTATAACGTTCCGTCTGCTCCACTACTCCACAGATCACGTTTAGTCCGTCAGTGATAATGTGGGGTGGAATGACGGCCAGGGGTGTCACAAGCCTTCATTTCGTGCCAAATGGTACCAGTACTACATTACAAACATTCTCGAGCAATACGCGAAGCCAGCGTTCGAGAGACAACGGCAGCGTTATGCAGCGAGAGTTATTTGCTGACAATTATCAACAAGGAGTATTTCAGCAGGATGGTGTACGCTGTCATACACATCAGCTGTGATGATGAAGTGGTCAGACTACATATTCCCCCGTCACCCAAAAAGCCGAAGGATTGGTCACCAAAAGTATCCAGATATCTTCCCTATTGAGAACTTGTGGAGTATTTTGACTATCAGCGTCTTTGATCCTAAATCAAAGATGATACGTGATCAGCTCAATCGTCGCCTCGAAACTGGAGATCGGTCGAAATTGGAACACTTCAGTAACAGTCGCTGATACAGTTTATGACTCTATGTCGTGATGTCATTAAGCTGAACGAGGACACTGTACGCTATAAGAGCCTACGTCAATAAGACCAATAGGTAACATTATTGTATTATGGTCGACTAGGCCCAATATTTTGCTTACAGTGATATTATGATGAACAAACTGTTTTGTATGGCAGGTTTTCGGGAAAACTGGCAATCTTTAATTTTTTTAATATGTTTATACAACCACTGAGTCACTGACCCGTTGTTGACATCTCTTGCTGACTCCTCTTACGTTTAATTAAATCATGCTATATATAGTATATATATGATATCTATAATATATATATGGATATATATATATATTGTGCATATATATATAAAAATAAACATCAGTGGTTTGTCAATTCCAATTTCAACTTCATCTTAAATGCCTCTTACACCTATGACTTCTCGTCTCCATTGCATATTATTCAATAGCATCTACCATAATTTCGATGATAGAGATATCTCCATAACCTGACCAAGCGAATATTATATTATTATCGTGACTGTTGAAATTAAAGATAGGCCCAGTCAGATTTTGTCATCGTCGCGCTGGATGTATACTACAGCAGTTCTCTGAAAGGCTGTTCTAGCTGCGACTCACCCTGTGTCTGACTTAATTCTCTGTCTGACTTAATTCTCTGTCTAACTTAATTCTCTATCTGACTTAATTTTCTGCCTGTCCTAGTTTGACTGACGGTGCGCTCCGTCTCCTAACTATACGTAATTCAAACTAATCTTCCATACCTTAACTTATCGGTAGTTGCAGTTTAACGACACTGTGTGGTAACAAGGACCAATAGCGTCGTCCTCCTCCTTTATCCAGGCTTGGGACTGACATTGGCAGAGTACAACCAGTGGAAGAGTTCCTTAACTTATCCGAAGCGGTCATAATAATTAGCATCAAATATTAATCTATATTCATCAATTACGTCATTATTTATGCTCTATGATTGGCTGCCGATGACGACACAAATTATAATATTCGTCATGCATAATCTCTGTAAATGTTGCCAATAAGTTGACTGAACATCCTGTGAAAGTAATTCTCCAAGATGGCGATATAAGTGAGTGCTTTTGTCCTTTGTTAAAATCATTCACTCACTGGATCGCCTGCAGGAAATGGTTGTAATGCGATCGTTGCAGAGTTATATATATTCGTTTATTAATCAAGCTGATAATCCGCAGCAAATAACATACATATACAGAACAGAGGAAAAAGAGGTGTTCCTATATCAGGTTATTTTTAATTTTTAAATATGATAATATAGAAAGTTTGTTGCTTGTACGCAGTACTTGAGCAAAATGCAGTCGTTAGCGGTTTCTTATTGACCACACTACAGGGAGGGCGAAGACAATTTGCATCGTGGAAATGTTCAGGAGTGTGTTGAATTTCTGAGAAACAGTGACTCTTTCTTGAATAAACAGTTCGTTAGTCGTCCAGGCATGAATCCATGAATCGACTATTACAGAGGTTAGACTATCCTTGGTGCATTTACATAATACCCATGGCATCTAATTTTCATTCAATTCTGTATTGATTCTAAATTTGTCATACATTTTTTCTAATTTTTTAGTTCTAAACAAGCTGTTGCATGATTACGATGGCATCGTCACCAACAAATGATTACATTCTCGACAAAAGTCTGGGGTTTAGGAAGGAGATACAGCAACCGCTTAGGAAGGAGATACAGCAACCGCTCTCTCCTACCCCACAATCATATCCAATGAGCCTCTCTGGCCTCTAATCCTAGCGACGCCACTGTACGCTATATTACGCTCCCATTGATTGATTGGTTATTAATGGTACAATCGGATCAAACACAAAGCAAGACTAGCAGTAGTCTCGCTTACAAGTAATAAAAAAATTAATATGTTCTTTTGAAGCATTCTATAAACGACTAGCCTTTTACGAAGAGTGTGCAGCATACTCATGTGCCTACTCATGTGCCTACTCATGTGCCTTGACACCGTAAAAACTCGATAAGCCTGCTCGATTGGGCCGTGACAGACCTAAAAACGATGTTGCTTGGATTATCGACGCATTCTTTAATCTTTCTATCTGTTCCAATACAGCCTATTTATTACCTCAGTGATCAGTTGACAACAGAGTACGAATTACAGAGGCAAGCATACCACGGACATCATTTAGGTCAGGGCCTATAATATCGAAGAAGTCCACAATCCTTGTCGATTATCGCGGTTGGGTTGATAAAGGTGTTCGACCTACACATAGGTGTTGCACGGCTGCTACTGTGATTACCTATTATTTAGGAAGTAAGTAGGCCTAAGTACGTGGGTATCTGCCATAGAACCTGCTGCTATCTCGTCAAATCGATCTAAAACAAGTTCCATCACGTCCTTCCATAGGCTTGCTTTCTAACCTGTCTTTTCTTCTAAATTCAATTTCTTAATAACTGTCTTAGCTTCAAAACGCTACGTTAGCTATCGGAGTAATTCAGTCAGAAATTTATATGGTGCGCCTTCAATGAAACTAGTCGGAGGCATTCCCAACTCCAATGCGTCCAAAAAGAACAGTTAAACGTTTTTGTGAGGAAGATTTCAACTTGCGTCCCAAGGTGTAGATGCAACTCTGCTTTGGTTGCCCATCTAACAGAACAGCAAATACCCATCTATGGCCACACCTCCAGCTACATGCCAGAGGTCCTTCACTGGTGAATAGAGAGCCAGTGACGGACCTCTAGAATGGCAGCACAGTTCCTAACCGATAAGACTATTAGCGAGAACACCTAAATCCTGATTTCACCTTGATTTCGAATTATTGCATGAGGTATGAGAGTCAGTATATCCTAGAAAGAATTTACTCCCCTTTTGCATTAGGTATTGGAGTCAAATTATCCTAGGAATAATTAACTCCCCTGGAGTCAATTTGTCCTAAGAAGAATTAACTCCATCATTTTTTTATAACGCTGCTTACTGAATTCAAGAAATGCGTTGTCCGACTAGCGGTCCCTTTGGAGTCTTTTTTTCTATTGTTCCCACTCCTGTTGATTATCAATTTATGTATTTTACTCACACGTTATTCGGTTGGGATCAATAAAAACATATTAATTGATTGGTAAATCGTTAATAGGGCGCTGTATAAAGCTCATTGGCGCAAATTGGCGCAGCATAGCAAGATGGGACCGAGGTATAAGATAATTAAAAACAGTCTGGCGACAGCGATTTAAATTAACATGCTTAATGAACAATATATATATATATATATACGTATATATATATATATATCTGACTCAGACATCAGCAACGGTCGTTGTTCTTGTCGTAGTACGATGGCATCGTGCCATTACTATACGTTGATATGTGCAGATTTGCATCTGCTTCTCTTCGTTCTACGAGCCATTCTCACGCCGACACTGTGCAGTCTGGTCTGCGAAGCATTGTTGATCTATTAATGGAAGAGCTGGAAAGATGTGATGATACATAGGCCTACTTAGATGTGATACTTTAAAAGTATTTCCCGAAAACGCCTCCAAAGAGCATATGGTGCATCAACTGCACGATTTCGGCGAAAGAGGACATTTTTGTCACCAGAATAAGCTAAGGCTAAGAAAATTAAGTCCCTATGACCATCCAACTGGACATTTGCCTTCAGGCAATTGCTTTGTACCGATCTACAGTTCTACACCTTACAAAAATCACGGATATTTATTTGACGGTGAATCTGTAAGTTACATGCTTCCCTCGACTAAGGAAGTTGGCGCTAAAGAAATCAGAAGATGACGATATTGAATACGTCACGTATAAGTTCGCTGCTCTACAGGATTGGTCTAATTCTTCACTCGAGGCCTAATTGTGGGAGTCTGAATTAAGCGCCTGTCACTGAAAAGGTCAACCCAGAACAACACAAATCATACTATCTGATCTCCAGATCTTCAAAACAGACCTTGTAGCACCCAACGACGGTTCCACGTCGTAGCCACCGTAGCCATCTCACACTCGTCCCACTCTTGTTCGGACTAATCGTGCGTCGTCGAATCCCGTAATTTGTCTAAAGCCGGCAGCAGATGGAGTTAGGTACCAATTCCATAAGTCAGACCGGAAATGAGCGGCGTGTCGATATTACCAGGATGGAGATCGGCCCCCGGCGGATTAGCGTGACGGAATATCTTGCTGATAAACACGATGAATTACGGGTCCAGGAGTGGAGGCGGTCAAACATATGTACATAAACAATTTATATGTAGCTTATCCATACCCACGTTATTCTATGAAAAGCTAAATGCGGTAATGGTGTTTTCGCACGACTTACAAAACAAGCAGTTTACACAAAGATTGACGCTGCAGTGATGTATCGTGGACATAATACGAGGCGAAACTTCAACTTGGCAACTGCGTTTCGGTCAGAGATTTAACAAACTAAAGCGAGCTGATTAGTTCGTCATCGTCAATGTAACTGCTCAGGTCTAACTGCTAAGAATTTTCCATTTTGTGACTTTATCAGTAAATGTTTTGTTCATGGCTAATATAAAAAAGATTGCAATTCGTTTGATTCTTTGGCCATTACGGTGAAAAACAAAAGGGATCTTCATGCTTCAGAACGTAGGAATACTGAATTGAACACGACGAATATGTCTCACGTGGTAAATAGTTCACATCAAGTTCATCAGCAAGGCCAGCCAGAAAACCAATAATTTATGACATACAACTGCACGATTCAACAACAATTTATCCGCTGGAATGGTTTATTCGTTGAATAAAGTTTTTTTTTAATTGAGTCCAATTATTTATTTACAGTGCTTTTTTTTGTAAAATTACACTCATGTATGCAAAGGTTACGTTTCATTTAAATTTAATTTACATCCGTAGTCTATGTCCTAGGCGTAAGTCTATAATGAATGAATGTCCTTGGCTCTCCTCCCACTAGTTGTAGGCGAAGCAGTGGAGGTAGTAGTAAGCAGGGGTGTAACAAGCGAGGGGGTGGGGCACCGCCCCCCCCCCGATTTGAAACTGGGGGCAAAGCCTCCCCAGTTTTAGTGCTCAGTGCCCCCCCCCATGTGTCCTCCCAAATCGGTTCTTTTTATGTTTATCCAATGGATTTTTAAGAATACTTTCGTTAAGATAATTTGTACCCCCGCCCATTTGTCAAATTTCGGGGGGGTGTGGCGGCAAAATTCAAAAAGTGGGAGGGCAAAACAAAAATTTTGCGCTTCGCGCAATATTTTTTAAATTATGCCCCCTACTTTTCAAAACCTTGTTACACCTCTGATAGTAAGTAGTAGTGGGGGTAGAAGTAGTGTCAGACTTACCGCCCCTAGGGGTTGCTGGCTGCTCGGGGACGCCTTCCGAGGTTACAATGGCTAATCCCACTTCCGGTCCTACTCCATAGCCTACGGGCCATTTTCTCTGCAATCGCCGACTACGTCTTAAGCGCGGAGTCAGGGCTTCTCGCCCATATGCTCCCGTCGGCTCTATCTCAGCTCCTTGTATAGTGAGGGCCCCAGTTTGCACCACAGGATTACCTCGTGCCGGATTGGACATAATGACCGTGACCTCGGGGCTGATGGTGGCGATAATCCGCTGAGCGGGTGAAGCACTTGGGCTGGGATGGTCCCTACGAGCAGACTGATCTATTTTTTCTTCCATAGGGCTCCTCACTATGACCACTTAATTATTTTAAAGTTCAACGAAATAAATGTTCTATAGTCAAACAATCTTTATTTACTGCAATTAATCCTCAGCTACCCGCTGCAGGTTTACATTCATTAACCCCAATTATACAGCAAACAAAATTTCTAATTTACCAGACATCAAATGAACCCCTAAAACTGCACTAATTGTATAGTTATGTAATGCCAGAATTTATCCAAATTTCTTAGCTACTTTGTTCTCTATTCTTCCTAGCACAGCGCTATAAAAATTTACCCCAGCCGAATGCCGTCAGTTACAATGCATTCGCGCTATCGCCAGCTCTGGCCAAAAGTGAATCACATTTATTTTTGTGCACATTCGAAATTTTCAGACGGCACTAGCACCACACAAGTCGTAATACTTCCCTTATCAATTTCGCTAAGTTTTCTACACGGGAACTAATCGCGAATATGACTTTTTTATGAACTTTTACCGACTCGCCAATCTCCACCCTTCTAGAACTTCGACAACTTCAACACCACAAAATGGCCGCACACGCGTCACCTACGCAATAGAAAAATAGGTGGCGCCTCAAGCGACTACATCGAGAGCTTTAGCGGCGGGCCCCATTAGGCTCAGCAGCGAAAGCTCGAGGGAGACCGTTGCGCAGGGGCATATGCGCAACACTAGTGGGAGGTGGAGTAGTGGAAGTAGTAGTAAGTATTAGTGGGAGTGGAAGTAGTGGAAGTAGTAGTAAATAGTAGTGGGAGTGGAAGTGGTGGGAGCGGAATTACTGGAAGTGGCAGTGGTAATAGTAGTTGGTGTCCTTGGAGTGTTAGTAATTTTTGTAGCTGTAGTAGTTGTAATGAAAGTAGCAGCGGTAGAGGTGTATTACCCATTACGTTCTCCCTTCCATATAGCCTTGACACTTTGCATCAACTGTTGTCGTCAACGTGACATCATTCACGTTGCATCAGATTTCTTCATCTGTTGTCGTTCTAAGAGCAACCGATCGGCTGAGAAATCAACAGTCAATTTCCTCTAAGAGGATGGTTGTAAGAACTGATGCCAGATTCTGCAGACGCTTCTCCACGCTAAACAGCAGTAGTCTGTTGTCTGACCTGATGCAATTTCTTTCGCTGGAAGAGTTGTTCTCAGACCGTGTCTCACCAACAGGCACTGTTCAAGGATATTGATCTGTGCAGATTTACGAAATTATTTTGCATTTCTTTCAAGTAAATATGTAGTGAGTTAACTGTGCATATGGCCTATATCTTCCAATGATTGTTTTGTCATAGAGAAATTAAGCCGATGACTAGCTGCAAATGAACGATCTTCTTAAAAATCCTTAAGTAAGATGTAAAATTTCAGTGATTGCCATCGACTATATAGGTTACCGTAATCTGCAAAAAGCTCATTATTAACTGGTCCATGCGAAAATACGAATTATTTTATAAGGATGCGCCCATGCAAGTCTTGCTTTTATGCCCTTCATTTTCGTACATTAAAGCTAAGAGCATCCGATGTCATCAGATTTGACCATTGTTCTAAACTCCTGCAATTCCAAGGAACTCAAGCTCTTTACTTTCTTCTCTTTGTTTTACATATCCAGCCCATTATTCTCTTGACCAAATTTAGAGTATGGTCCATGTTTACTTGAGGTAGCGACGAATGCGCTGCATTACCTAATTGATTACTGCAGAAAATGTAGGAACGCTAGATAAATGCTAGGCACATGTAGGGCGCAATTAGCCTATAAGTTGGAATACTGCGCTGTTCAACATTATGTCTCGGATGAGTCAAATCTCATCAAATAGATGCAGCTTCTCCAACGTGCTTGTGTCTAGTGATTGTAATTCCCAACCATCATTTCATTTCCAGCATTCCGGAGTTTTTCTTTCAAATTTCGAAATTCCAGACATTTTCCAACCCAGTCGCGTTGTTTAACTTGTTTTTCAACACTTTAGAACGCCATTCAAATTTTCAATTTCGCTGACTGACAAAAGTGTTGTAGTCATTTTGCAGGGATCAATCAGCGTCTTTGAAACACTCATAAACAGCCATCTAATGACTGGCCAGATTGAACGTTCCTTTAACTCTGATAACACTGATATAATACAGTCTGATTCAGGCAATGCTTGACTAACCTGAAGCTCTGTTAAAGGTCCATTCTCTATTCGATCAGCATCTGCTGGGAAGAAGTGTGTCTTGTTTTCGGCTGGCATTAAATCAAAACGACTGATTCTTCAACCACGAAAAATCTCAGGGCTATCTCCACATGTTCGCAACTCTCCTAAACAGAAACTGCCTCTCGGTCTTAACGGAAACTCACCTTTTCCACATGGCACTCAATGTTTGCCCGATACTTATGAACTTTGTAAGCAACGCGTTATAGAGCAAAGAACATGCATAGAGTCTCTATTAGAGAGTGGGAAAAGAAAAGACCAGACGATCTAAGCAACTAAAGTCAATTATGGTTTCCAAACTGTAGACGAAACTAGGGCAATAGAGATATCAAAAATGAAAATGAAAGCTGGTATTTCACGCACACGAGTAAAAATGTTCTGTCTCTCTATATTTTTAATATAATTTATAAAGGACCCATTTATGATTATAGGCCTAGGCAACATTTTGAAGCTGCCTTTTACACCTCATACTTCCTCTGACTATACCGGTACAACGGCAAACCCTCTGGATGAGAATATGTTGACTGGGCTCTTCGTGTGAGAGGGACCTTGCCATAGCGACTCTCCTTGTAATCTGTTATTCGAGCTGTGTTCGTGCTTCGATTGATTCTTTCATCATGCTGACGTTAACATCATGTGGATTAGCGCAAGTAGAAATCTGTAGTGGTGCTATAGAAATGTTCATAATAAATGTCAGGCTGACGGATAAAACGACAACAGCAGCAGATCTGCGATTTATCAGGTTATTGGAAGGAAGAGAGTTTGTGAACAGAAATGCATTCTATTCGTATTCTATCGTAAGGGATTGGCTTAGATCATTAGGAGATTTCCATTCATAGGGTAAAGTGTCCTTTTATGGGCACTACCCTAATATGGGTACCCCACCCGAAAAGCTTCCATAGGCCTAAACATCGTGGAAACTGTCCTCCCTGTGGAGACCTTCCCTATTCATTATAAAATAAACCATAGACGTAGCTTTGATTAAAACCTTTTTCGTGTGTCACTCTTTTTAGGACGATTCATGTCATCCGTATTCACAGCAGAAACGTTTCGCTTCCATTAATATATCAATCATAATCATTATGCTGTAACAACGTAATCAACTATTAAATTGCGTAATAAACAATAATAATAATTAGTAGTAATGTTAATTACTACAAACACTATACAAAGCCTCGTCTGTGCACTAAAACCGTGTATTTAACCTAACAGCGTTGAGACGTCTTAGGCCCATTGACAACGGCCTGCCACACACGAATGAGTTTCTTGTAGGCTAGGCCTACCTGCATGCAGTGTTCAGCTAGGCCTACGATTATAAGTTCGAAAACAATCAGACGCCCAATGACAGTTCGTTGGAGAGCGTCCGTAAACTTAGTATTCAAATCACACTGAATTAGGTCGATACAATTAGCTGTTTATATTTGATCATTATATTCGCCACTTTCAAGTAATTTTCATTCATACGCGCAGCATCTCCATTTGACCATTCTGTCCATCAAGGAAGTCGGACACGTTTCATTAAGTGACCAGCACAAATGATGTCACAAAAGGACGTTATAAAAAGAATCTACAGGAAAATCTGCACTATAATGGACTTCCCTAGTAATACACTGTAATGAGGTTAAGACCACGATGTGCTGCATTGTTCAGGTAGACATAACTTAGCAGTAGAAGCACACTACTAATTACTAATTACTACTTGCTAGAAAACAGCATAAATGCTAAACAAAATTGCCAGTTTCGATTTTTACGCACAGTTCTCCTCATAGCTTGTTCTCTAGCAGTGCAACGATTAAAGTCATCTGCATAAAAACGATTAAATCATGTTTGCATTTCGAACTGACTTAGTGAGCTTCTGCTGCAACTTGCTGCTAACACTAAATTATCAATACAATATAAAATCCTACAACACAATGTAAAATGCCACAATATAGGTTTGCTCTAGTTCAACCCACTGGTTAAAATTCAAACTGTTGGCCCTATCACTGTTACTCGAGCGTGCGAGGGCCAGCACAGTTTAGAGTGTGAGAGTCCAATGCCGCAATACTACCACCTGCAGCTTTAATAGTGGCTTTAGGGTCTGCTGGTTTAAAGCATCCTTGGATTTATTGGATATCAAAGTTTCTTATGATCCCTTTTGCTTTGTGCTCTGTACTAACAACTTATGTACTTGGCAACATCTGATATCGTGGCCAAACTGGAGTTTCGAGGAAATACGGCCATCCAAAAATCGCGTGCGAACGCTTTTGCTTAGATCGATCTTTACAAACATTGTCTCTAGTATAATTACTCCATGATAGCATGTGTAAAGAAAGAAGTGGAGTACTGATATAGGCTAAGCGAAAACAAATATAATTCGACGTGGACACTCTTTGCGGCGATGCTAGAGGCAGCTCTCTGATAAGAAATGATATGACGAAATAGAGGCGTTACAAAGCCGATTTTCACAATCAGTCAAAGTACAAATTAGCATTGTTTAATAAATAACGCACGACAGAATGGCTCATACGTCATCCACAACGAGAGCCACCAACAGCACGCGCGTTATTCTTTGTAAATATCAAAAACTGAATAACTACTTTCGTTGACTACGTAGATTTGACGTCACTTCGGTTTGATTGCCATGAATTGCTGATAATATTCAACGATGACGTCAGCCTTGCGACTTCCTGATCGGATGCCTGCTGAAATTCGGAGCCTCCTCCTCTCCTGCGTCACCCGAAAAGCGATTCGTCGATTGAAGGTTATCAAACGTTAGTATACAGGTTGCTTAACATCGGTTGCTAGGGCAATAAGACGGCAGTGACGTCGAATGCGTGTCACGTCATCGCCTCGACGTGAATCGATCACAGAGCAGTTAAGGCTACGTCTGGAAAGGCCTTGAAGCAATGAATGGTCTTCTGTCCGAAGAAGAAACTCTTGAAACAACCGGAAAGGCCGCGCTGTTCAATCGCCTGAAGCCAGTTACGCAGACTGGATTTCGGATATTGTCCAGTCGTGAAGGACACTTTAGAGCCAAAACTCGCAAACAAGAACGTCGATCCGTCAGATTACCAATCTAAAGTTGGAGCAGTCAGCTTCAGTTCATATAACTTAGCGCTCCGCCCGTCTCCCAACAGAACAAGACCAGCCTGCCAAACGTCAGTAGTTCAACAGAGAATTTTCAAAAACAATTACCAATGTACATCAATTGTGGCTCCAAGAATCCGTTATGATGAAATACAGCTCTAAAGATGTCACTCTGTGACTCTTGAATGGAGAATGTCCACTCACTTGCCATACACTCGTGGTTAGGTTAAAATGTGATCTGATAGGTTATGGCGATGTAATCTATAGGGTAAGGTAAGGACGAAGGCCAACCGTGTGTTTTTCAACCTAGATCTGCTGCGCCCAAACAAATCAGGTCCGAATGTGCCGGTCATGTCGGTCACTCAAGTTTGTCACACAAGTTGATAACACTGATGTTGGTCACTCCTTGGACATCTCACCCTGCAGTGCATTATTCCATGTAGGGTCAAATAAATCTTTGAAAGGCGCGTGCTCGGTGGTGTAGAGCGAATCGCTGCCAATCAATTGTCTGCAATCGTTGAAGACAGACTCAAACGAGTGAGCAGCAGCAGCAGCAGCAGCAGCAGACAGGAACGATCAGAGCAGATGGATACAGACGTCTTCATCCTCCTCCTCCTCCTCCTCCTCCCTCCCTCTCTTCTTCTGCTCTCCCTCTTCATCTACAAAGATCCCCTCCCCTGTCGTTTTCTTCACGGCACATGAGATGTCGCTCGAGCGAAGATAGCCGAGGTCGTCCTGCTCCGTGTTCCAGCGCTGCTCCCTTGACGCAGAACCCCACGGATCATCGAAAACGACCGAACTGACCTCATCATCGTCGTCAGCGTAATCATCGTCGTCGTCTTGCTGCTTTGCTGCGGCGTTCGTCTCTTCAGGTCTCGATCCGCGATGTAAGAGCTTGCCTTCGTCGACGATGAATGAGTCGCTGGTGGAGGACGTGTAGGGGACGTCGGTCGGAGAGGGACAGCGATGGGCAGACGATGTACCAAGGCCGCCTCCTCCTCCGTGGGACAACGGCTCGAGACAGTCGAGGTCGAGATAGTTGCGGCGCTGGCTCAACATGTTGTCCAGCTGGGTTCGAATACCGCTGAAGGTTGGTCGGTTGGACGGATTTTCGTGCCAACACTGCGACATTATGTCGTACCTACAATCAACGAATCCCAGCGTTCGTCTTACTAATTGCAATAGGTACACGCAGGTGTTATTGATCGATTAACTCAGAAGCAAGAGGTAAGGATATTAGCATACACAGAGCAGATGGATACAGACGTCTTCATCAACGAAACCCAGTTACAGTTCTATATTAGGAACGGGGGGGGGGGGGGTGACCGGTCACCGATAACTCTATTCGGAAGACATTTTGGATTTCCCCAGAACCGAGATTTTATGACCGATCTGTCTATAATATGGAATCAACTATCCAATCTTCACATTGTTATACAACTCCTCTGACAAGACGCTGCGTCTGTGAATAAGTTGGTGCCCTGCGCTTATCTTTATAAATGTGAAAGTTACGATTACCGCATTACAAGTCCATTGTCTCGACTTTTAAGGCACTTAACCTGCGCAGATGTCAACGGAAGACAGAAGGCAAAACAAAAACTTAAATCGGGATTTTGTGCAGTTGTCGTGAGATTTATATAGCGCCTTCATTGAACCTTAATATCGATATGCCTTCCGCTCTTACGAGATCATACATTGTCTAAAAGCAGCAGAGTGCAGCATAAACTCACGTAGACCATTACATTACACCACACATTGCATTTCTTCGCACAACAATACACCATTCCGCCTATGTGATCCGTATTAGGAATAGCGCTATAGAAATCAAAGACTGTGCGAATGGTCTTACAGTTCGGCTGAGCAGTTCTTTGGCTGTTCCATGCGATATCCCTCTGTCAGCAGACGATAAAGGTCAACCAGTGCAAGGTTTGAATACGGCGAACAGCCTGAAACGACAATCAGCACCTGCGATCGTATCATGCGCTATGGTAATCTTTCAGTTCAGAGTCCCATAGAACTACAATAGACCGATCTAGACTAGACAAGACTTGACTAGATACATTGTAGGATCAGACACATAGATTTGACGCTCATATAATAACTAGACAAGAATAACCTAATTCAGATTCGCTTTGATAGATTAGCATATAGTGGAATAGAATTGATATGATGAGATAATAATCTTAGATTATTCTATATTGGATCATATACAAACAGACCTAGAACAGAGTTCAACAGACCTAAATAGAATAGATTAGATTACATTTGATTAAACATTCATGGAATAGATCAGATCTAGCTTTGATTAAATTCGATGTAACTAGCAATAACCATTTGATAACTGCACTTTATTTACGTAATGACGCACTCCTTCATCCAGACGTGGGACTGATTTGGCCAGCGTGCAAGCAATGGTGTAGGTGCACTGTGGACATTAGAGTGGTCATGCATACAATATATATATAAATAATATAATATATATATATAATACATATATATACAGAGAGAGACAGACAGACAGATACAGAGACAAAAAGAGACAGAGACAGACAAAGAGAGAAAGAGAGAGACAGAGAGAGACAGAGAGACAGAGAGAAGAGAGACAGAGAGACAGAAATTGACAGAGAGAGAAGAGAGAAAGAGTTTCCATGTTGGAAAGAGAAAGAGAGAGAGAAAGAGAGAGGGGGAGCGAGAGAGAGAGAGACAGAGAGAGTAGGCCTACCCATCGATGGTGACTTTTATCCTGCTGTGCGTTGTTTTGCTAATAATACGTTAAAACTCTACCCATAGTTAACTATACATTAAAATGACGCTTAATATCCTAATAGGCCAGTGCTGAATAGTTATTCTGTGTGAGGCGCTATATAAATCTAGAAATACAATATATACCGAGTGTGGCTATCTCCCAGAGAAGGACGCCGTATGACCAGACGTCGCTTTGGGCCGTGAAAACTCGGTCCCTGATCGACTCGAGGGCCATCCATTTGAGGGGAAGTCGTCCATTCGTTAGCTTACAGTACTGGTCGCCGTTGTAGACCAATCGAGCCAGACCGAAGTCGCACAGCTTCACGACTTTGTTCTGACCGACGAGAACGTTTCGAGCGGCCAAGTCACGATGGACGTACTTCCGGTCGGTAAGAAACTCCTGCGACAAAGAAACGATCGCTTATATTTACGCACTGGTATCAATTTAAGTATACGTGTACTGGTGCATAAGCATGTATATAACATCATGCATTTGTTTATGAATCTATGTATACAATATGTTGGTATTCATGGGTGTATGGGTGTATATGTGTGACAGTATGTTTTTTGTATATATCATGTGTACCACTCTGTATCAGCGTACTTTGCATGTATAATAAATGTATATAGGTGTGCATTCATCCATTTATTCTCTTTAACATTTATATATTGTCCCTCAAGAAGTCTACACGGAGTTGCTATCAGCCCAACCAGGACGACACAAATCAGTATTAGGCAACTTGTAAACTCGAATTGTAAGCACTGGTATCTCTAATGGGAATTTGTTCCAGGTGAAAAGGCCAGCAACTGAGAAGGTGTAACGCTTCTTGATCGAGGTGCTATCACGGGAAACCCAAAGTCAGCCAACAGAGAAAGAACGACGAGCTCGATGGCCGAACAATGCAGAAACAGGGCAGAAGGCACCGATTGCGGTATATTCACCTTCCGTCAACACTAGTCCTACCATGCATTTGCTGCAAAATACAGACGGTCATTTTAGCTAGAAGATTGACAAGCTATCATTTTGTGTTCTCACCATAGCAACGGCCACCTGTCGAGCAAACGAGAGCATGTCAGTTGACGTGAGAACCCAGAATTCTTTGGTTCCATTTAGCTCATCCAAGGGACAGTATTCCACTTCCGCTCCAGTTTCCCTGCGACGCAGACCTCCCTCCACCCGACACTTTCTGCAGTTGCAACAGCATCATCGTCGACATTAGCATCGTCATCATCATCATCACATTATTGTAATTATAATTATTATTATTATTAGTTTTATTGTTATTGTTTTTTGCCCAAGGTAGAAATTTCCCCTCAGGCTCTTAAAAAGTAAAGCTTAACATGAGTCATTACATTTTGTGCTGTTGATAATATTATTATTATTATTATTATTATTATTATTATTATTATTATTACTATTATTATTATTATACACGGTGAATTTTTTTCTAAAAGAAATCCCGGATTGCATGCTTGAAAGAAATGTCGCTAATTAAAAAATCAAAAAAATCAAATAAATTTTTTAGAACACAATGACCACAATCACTCACTTATAAATTTTAAAATGTAAAAAATTAAAATTGTAAAGTTTTATGTCAAATTTGAGAGTTTTTGCCAATTTTTTTCCGACAAAATCATCTCGACTCCAGGGTTCCTTTGTATACTGGCTGAGAAGTTAGAACATGACAGACCAGTCAGTCATAAATAAAAATCCCGAGACAAAACCTAAAGTTTAAAAATTATTTTATGGTAACATTGAACACAAATTGTGCGGCACAACTACCATTTAAATTTTTAGTAATTGAAAATAGGTGCCGCAGCGCAATTCCGTCATAAAAAAACACTGATTATATACCCACTGTTCCTAAAATCTGGGAAATTTTCTGGTTCGAATATAAAAGTTAGCGTATACCTGCATAACTCTAAATATTTCGTTGTATGCAAATACCTAGATTAGCATATATTGCATTTTACGTAGACTAGTGTGTGTATGTGTGTTTTGGAACGGTTGGTTACACTGACTGAAGAAAGGCCTGTAGGTTTCCGAAGGGCATGTACTCCATGATGAGAGCGATTGGATCACGGATGGTACAGGCGCCGATCAGAGAAACGATGTTCGGATGCTTTCCAATTCTCTTCATCAGCGCAATCTCACGCAGCAACTCCTCACGATACGACGGCAACACATCGCCTGCAATCAGACAACAACGACCTATGCTAGACATTGACATTGACAATCAACCACACAAACAAACAAACAATCAAACAAACAAACAATCAATAAACCAATCAAGCAAGCAAGCAAACAATAAATCAATCAATCAACCAGACAAACAAACAGTCAAACAAACAAACAATCAATCAATCAATCAATCAATCAATCAATCAATAAGGCAATCAAGCAAGCAAGCAATCAATCGATCAATTGGTTTAAACTAGGCTTTTGTTACAGGCGGATTAGTTATGATAACGCTACTAGTCTAATAGACGCGTCGACTAATAGGTTATAAGAGGTAGGAGGTTTTAATTACACAATGCATAAAAGCACTAATCTGCCAATGTAGAATCGGAGAGATCATTTTTACCTCGGCCCATATCAAACAGCTGTAGATCACGGAAAATAGTTCTTGTGCGGGCCTTGTAAAATGATTCAGATACAACGCGAATCGTCTTTATTGTAATACTATTTATTACTTGTTGTCCAACTGTGCCGAGGTCCAAATAAAATTAGATTAGTAAGCTAAGGTTATTTAAGCGTATTGTGCAACGTTTTAGGATCAGGTGGTAATAGATATTAGATTAATTCTTTTTAATATATCAATATCGCATGACCTTTTTCAGATATCTGGATGACATAAGCCTATTCATTCCACTTGAGATGTTGATCGACATAGACTCTGAGAAATTTAAGAGGAAGACACTTTCGCATTGGACCTACCATCAATTATAGTTGACTAATAGTTCAAAATAGATTAGATTAAATAATTGCCGTTTAAAACGTGGCTTATATATTCTAAGTCTTAGTCTGTCCCATGTTAAGTTATACCGTTCGTCAGGAATTTCAAAGCTCAGTAAGTTCCAAATTAAGTTATTCCACCGACATGGTGAGTGTAACTGTGAGCCCTCCATCACTGACCTTTAAGGACCTTGATGGCGACCTGGCTGTTCTGGTAGTAGCCAGTCATGACGAGACCGAAGGCCCCCTGGCCGACCTCTGCCCCAAGTGTGACGTCCCTGGCGTCCAGCTCCCAGTCGTCCGTCTTTAGGATCATCTGAAGCTGCTCCTCCTTCGGAAGACGAGGCGCTACAAAACAACCAATCATAATGATATGCTAATCCATAAGGAACTGCAAAGCAAGAATACTTGCATAAATATGTGATGACCTGTCTGCAGATCTGTGCTAATGCCGAAGCAAATTTACATGAAGATATTTATGTATATAATCATATATATGTATATTATACATATATAATATATATAATGTGGTCTATATATTAATATTATATGCCTTTACATATACATAAATTATTGACAAATCCATCTGCAAATCTGTTTGAGGAACTAAACTGCCATTCAACGACCGTGTACTCTAACCTTCATCCACATTTTCCTCTACCCACATTCCATAGGAATGATTAAGGATACTCGCTGTTCGCACAAGTGATTTATAGTAGCTATGGCAACTGAATATAGCATAGCATAGCACGTTGCCTATTCGAGGCGATGTTTTCGGTTTGGTTGTACGTACTTCCTGGCGTCGTCTTGTAGCTGTTGCTCTTGCTAAGGATCGTCTTCTTGAGCAGCTTCGACTGAACGCCTCGACACCGATTGATGCAGAGCAGGGCCACCGTTGTCATGGCAACGAGGGCGAGAACAGCGATAGCGAGGATGAGAGCGTGGAAGGAACTATCGGACGATGACTTCAACTGCAGCTTATCTACAACGACGGATTGCATTCATGCATAAATGTCAACGAATTGAAATGCATCACAATTTAATCATCAAATTACTACATCACTTAAATGATCAGGGCTATTATTAGATATAAATCCGCGTTTAATGAACTAGATGATTTCAAAGAATCAAATGTAGACCCTATAAATTTACTTAAATGAGGTGATGAAATAATTATGCCGCGATGAAGATGGGCGATAGCTATAAAATGCATGGGTTCAAATGTCTGTAGTGTTCCTCAAACCACCCACCCCTTCCATCGGGCGAAGATTCATTGTTCGTACTTATTCGTAGTTCACTTACAAACAGTTCTGTTCAAACAGTTCTGTTCGGCCAACGTTCGAGCAGTGACCCTTCAAAGTGACTAAGAAGACCTCAGACAGCATTCTCAATACAACTCTTTCATCTGTCGCAATCACCACTGAGCCTTGTAGTGGTTAGGGCCGCGTCAACGTCGCCTTATAAATCGGCGTTATTATTATTATTATTATTATTAGGCCCTAGTATTATAATAATAATAATTATTATTATTATTATAATTATTATTATAATTATCATTATTATTATTATTATTATTATTATTATTATTAATATTTCCCCGAGGTACATATGATCCCTCGGGATTCAAAAAATTAGGGGGGCATTGTTCTGAAATGGCTAGTCTTCGCAGATGGTTTTAATAATAATAATAATAATAATAATAATAATAATTATAATATTATTATTATTATTATTATTATTATGGTAAAACGATGGCGATAGTGATGATAGGATGTGACAGGATGATGATATTAATAGTAGGATGGTGGCAGTGATGATACGATGTTGATAGGTTGTTAATAGGAAAGAGAGGAAAGAGATTGTGAAGATCGGTTGGCGAGGGGATTGTGATATTGAAAGCGATGATGGTGTCAGCGTCTGTGTTGATGGTGATGACTGCAGCTGACCTGATGTTGCGATGGTTGTCGTAAGGCAGTCGTCGTCTTTGGTGTATGGATTGTTTTGGTTGGCGCTGGTGACATTCAAGTAAAGAGTCCGATAGATGATATCCTTGTGATCAGTAGACGCTTTGATCTGCATAGACATGAAAATAATTCACATTGAATGAGTGAATAAGTGAAAAGCGAGTAATTCCGTATGCGATTAAGTTATCGAGCAATGAAATGGCTATAGCAAATCAGTTATGTATATATATATATAAGAATAATTAGTTTAATGTTTGATGGAGTGGATTTTTAATTAGAAAACATTTAATGAATGAAAGAGCGAATGAAAAGATTGAGTGAATAGTCAGTGGTGGGCCCCTCGATTTGGAATAGCCTCCCTTAGACGCTCCGCTCCCTTCCTAGAATTTTCTCTCAGGCATTCCTCTCTCATCTAAAGACTTTTTTATTTGGCAGCACTTGGGTTGGAAGCGCCTCTGAGTAGTCTCCTTGAAGAGGCGCTATACACAAATTCTCGTAATGAATGAATATAGGCATAATGCATAAATGAATGTGATAATAAGTGAATAGGTATTGAGCGATCGAGTCATGGAATGCTTCATTAACTCAAATGTATCAGTGATCGCTCAAATAGAATCTGGCATCTCCTTTTGTCTGACGCTTTGTTGAGCATCGCTTTCATTCGAAGGCCACATCTGTCAGTTTCCTCTGCATGCCCTCGGGTGCAAAATAAAGTGCTCACTATCACGAGAATCCGTCAACGAATAATTGAGTCGTTAACTGAGTGATCGAGTGACTGCTTGAACGAGTGACAGTGTTTTATTTTTTTTTTCGACGTCGACCAGCAGCCAATCACAGACCGTGATCTCGTAGAGTCTGTCTGGTTTGAGGATGACTCGAGTCTCGTCGGACTTTATCTTCTGGACTTCCATGACGATTCCCTGAGGGGTCGGATGACGGATCAACACCGTGCTCTCCCACTCTGATTCGTTCCGATCGTCGTGCAGCCTCCAACGCAGACTGGCTCTTCCGGTCTGTGACTCATGGTCAAAGTGGAGACACGTGACATTGATGACGAGAGAAACGTCTTCAGCTAATCAAATCAGATAAACAGTAACTACATTTGTTTATTTCTATTACTTGTTTGCTTATTCTTTATCTTCATTATTATTAGTTCATATAACAGACTATTTCTTCACATAGTTGTATTTTATTAATTGGTTGGTTCATATTGATTGAATATCCATATATTTTATGCAGATGGCCCAGGTATCGTGTACGATCAATATCGGTAAACGGTTCCAGGTCGAGTCGCAAAGGTCAAGGCCATGATCAGGGTCAGGTAGACAGTCAGCTGGTTACGATGTACTTCAAATTTGAATGGCGAGAGAAGTAAGGGGAGAGGTGAACTCAGGATAGAAGAGGCGAAGGGCCAGCGCTTAGGGTTTTGAACGAAAACCCTGCATAGCTTGGCGAAGCGGTTGGAAAGGGTTCCCGGACAATTCGGCGCCGGACAGTTAGGCGCGGACAATTCGGCGCCGGATGAGTTTGTAAGTGTATTTAGACCAGATATCGGCATGTAGTAGCTGGCATTTTTAAAATATTCAGAATGTGAACGAAATAGTATTCTTCATGTTATCCAGCACATATCTGGTTATTATAGAGACTGGTGAAGACAACAGCCCCCAAATACTGACTGACTTTGAGTAATTGCGATTAAAGAGTACAGTAACATTAAGACATGGATTTATCAACTTCTACTTCCGTTTGTAAATACTATGTGAGCCAGAAACCGAAATCGATGTAATTTTTAATATTCTTTAGTTTTCTCTACAGTGTGGGACTACTCTAGTTAGAATGTGACACGGTTCCTATGTGTTTACTATGACTCTACAATAGCCAAACATGTGCTAGATAATATAGAGAATATTATTTCGCTCCCATTCTGAATATTTTAACATGTCAGTTTCTACATACCGATATCTAGTCTAAATACACATACGAACTCATCCGGCGCCGAATTGTCCGCGCGCCGAATTGTCCAGGCGCCGAATTGTCCGCGCCGAACTGTCCGGTCACCGTTGGAGGGTCACTCTGCATCTGGGAACCTGAGCGCTCTTGGTGTACCAGAGTCAGAACATACATACACACGCACGTACATGCACATACATATTTTATATGTAAGATACATACGCACATACTTAATAATAATAATAATAATATTAATAATAACAATAATAATATTAATAATAACAATAATAACAACGCCGATTTATAAGGCGCCGTAAACGCGGCCTTAACCACTACAAGGGTGCCGTACAACATACATGTAGAACGAAAGTCAGCCGACAGGATAAACCTTACAAAACAGAAACACTTTCAATTTAGCTTTTAATGAGTCTACTGAGTCGACCAAGAACCGACGCAGTAGAGAAGGAAAAACCGCATAAAACCGCCAAAAGGAACCGAGCTGACTTTCACGAGCAGCCACAAGCGGCGCTTCTCCAAACAAGAGTAAGAGATTGTGTCAGCAATTGAGGTCGTATGTTATACAGGTTAAAAGACCAATAACATCATCGTCGTAGTATTTACCTGGTCCGATCGTCGTCTGGACAACACCGGACGCTGCTAGGCAACGCTTGAATGTCTTGTCGGCAGGGGCGCTGCACCCTGGGGTCGTGAACTGAACCCTCGGTGACGTCAGTTCGTCGCACTCAATCTCGACCCAGTACTTAGAATTGTAGGTGAGGTTGGCAATTGTAAAGTTATTCTGAAAGAAATCAAATAAGAAAATGACAGCAATTTGTGTTGAGACTATATCGAAAATTGTGAATTAAGTCCTATTTAATGATGATACTACTAGCAATGACTATTATGATTAATTTTAATAAGAAAATATATATATTTACGTGCACAATTACACAGCCTCAATGGCTCACTTATCGACCCTGGACTAAGTTTGAACGACAGGGATAATATCCCTGGGATATACGGCAACCTAGACGGGTATTTAATTGCGTCCATAAAACTAGGTTCTATATGTAGCCTTATAAACCTAGTCTTTGAAGAGCAATTTCCTTAATGGCAGTGGGTAGGTCATTCCAGACTGTGTAAGTCGGAACAGGAAATCCCCGATCACCAAATGTGTTGCGTATCCTAAAGACTGTTTGGTTTCCATATGTCGTCGAATTCAGGGAGGTTTTCGATGGCAGCGACTGGTACGTAGAACAAGGAAGGATAGTAAGGAGTAAGTCCATGCTGGTATTAGTAGGACTACGAGAGCATAGTCAGCTTGCAGTCCACTCTTGTTTGGGAAAGGTAGCCGTTGTGGTTGCTGTATCGACGAAACACGGCAAGCAAAGCACACGTCATGTAGCAGTTTGAAGTTATGCATGCAGATACAGGTCTGCTAGAACACTGTTGCAATAGTCTAGCAAACAAATAATTAGAGTTCACACTATAGCAAGAACAAACTCCAGAGTGAGCGATAAACGAACGAGAGACGAACATGAGAGTAGGAGACACAGGTTACATGGTTGACGTGTTTAATCAGTGACAAGTGATTTTCAATAAAAACTCCTTGATCGCGTAGATGACAAAACTGGACCAGACTGACCATTCTCAAAATGATACTCGGAAGTGATCCATATGACTTCAGTTTTGGCCAAATCTAAGCAAAATCTACTTTAGAAGGTCCTTCGTGAATGATGAAAGCAGATGAGATGTTAAGTTAGCCCTCATCTCGACGGGTATAGTAGTTGATAAAAGCAGCGATTAAATTGTCCGGCGTTGCAAGGGTTCAATTCCCCAGTTTAGTTTTTAACCCCGGCAGTTAATTCTCAAAAATTACATTGGTGGTCAAACAAATCCCTAGATCAGCTTTCAGTGGCATCCACATCTACAGGTTCGTGAAAATTCTAGTCGGGGCATCTGGACACGTGAAAAATTGTCAACCCCCAGTTCAAATTTGACAATTCATGCCCTGGATCATAAATCTGCAGGTCTTTGGGATCCGAAACTCGCAATTATGTCAGCGGTGTAAACAGCGAACAGCACAGGTCCAGAGACACTGCTCTGGGTGAGGTGCACCAACTCCCAATTCAGACAACCCATATAGACCCACTCGTTGAGAACTGACTGATGTATAAGAGACGAACGACTGATGGACGGTGCCTGGCAGAACGGTTCTCTGCTGCAGTAGTCGGAGTGGAATCGGATGATGATGATGATGAACGATATCGAATGCCGAGCTCTGATGGAGGAGCCTGGCGAGGAGTGTTACTTTCCTCCTCTATCGACGGCAGAATCAACATCCGATACAACATTAAGGACGGCCGTCTGAGTCGAATGAAGAATTCGATGGACAGATTATTCAGCAGGAACAAAGTTGCGATGTTGAAGGTGTAGAGGTATGAAGCGTTTTTGGTCAGGCACCCTTTGTGACTCCATCCGTCGCCGTCGTCGTGCTTTACACCGACATGACCTCTTGGTACCTCGGACTCGAGCAACGTCTGCCCAATACCGCGATCATGCGTCTGTTGGCCCTTTCCTTTGGAACGATAGTTCCTCGTATACGACTAGCTCTTTGATCTTGACTGCGGGTGATTTTAATTCAACCGGTGCTCGTAATAATCTCTTTTAACGCGAATTTTTTATCTGGGAGCACTTCTGTCCTGAAAAATTTCTTCACCATGCCCACATCCAACAAATTCCAAACCGACCTCAAACGTGTTCTTTCCTTCGCTGTTTGTTAATCTCCAACCCAACGTATGGGCTTTGTGTTCTATTGTATTTATCTATCTGTATTGTATTGCATTGTATTATATTGTATTGTATTCACAGATTTCTATAGCGCCGCTCACAGTAAAACCTAAACAGAAGCACTCGACGTACGAAAACTCGTGATAAAAGAAAAGTATTACGAGACCATTGTGCCTCAGATCTGTAAAATGTTTAATTATTGCACATTGCACAATGCCACATTAGTTAACATTATTTGCTTAACTAATTTCGAAAGTCTGTAAACACCAACCCGACTGAATGACCAAGCCCAGAACCATTTGAAATCCAGACTCAGGATCATCGTAAGACCATGCTGAGACTTAATCTATTAAAGGCCTCTGCGTGTAGGTCATAACCCGGAAGCGAGTCATACGAGCGGGTGGATTGGTGAGTGGATTGGTGGATCGGTTGGTTGGTGGGTCAGTGAGCGGGCAATGATGATCACACTGCAGCGTGTGACTTTACGAGGAACCTTTGGCTTGAGTGCAATTTTTATGGCCAAATCGTTCTATTGCTTGACACATCGACAAAGCACTTGGCAGAAGAACGACTGTTTCCTTCCACCCCTCCCTCCCATTCCCCTCCTCCTTCTCCTATTCCTCCTCCCTATCTCGCAGTCTCTCCCACTGACCATCCGCCTCCTTCCACCTGTTCTCTTATAAATATCCCCCACCTGCACCACTGCCATTCGTTCTCAGTCATTCATTCTAATTCATACAGCATCATCATCGTCGTCGTCGTCGTCGTCATTATCTCGTCAACGTCGTTCGTTGTCGCTATTGATAGCAATCAGACATCTCCAGAGTCCAATACACAGTGCGTCGAAAAACGAAGGCACGCCAATCAATCCGATCATATACTAGTTCAACAGCACGCGTTCATTAATCAACCACGCCACAAATACCAACACCATTACTACCAGCATCCGCACGAGGTCCACCATCATCAACAAGTACAACCACCTCCACCACCTCCAAAACCACCTCCACCAGCACCTCCACCACCACCCCTACCACCACTGCCACCACCACCATCATCGTCATCATCATTGTCATCATTATTACCAGCATCCGTGTGGCAAAACCAACACCAACAGTCCAACACCTCTCTTCTGTAATGTAATACCGTGGCAATTTTACTTACTGTAGGCCTACATGTATACGCTGCGCCATAAAAGTTATAAGATTATAGATTAGATTAAACTATATCTTTCTGATAACATGAATCAGAGTCAGAGACCAAGACACATTCAATTCATGACACAAATAAACGCTACCTACTTACGAGAAACCTTGGTTTCCAGATTAAATAGATTTTGTCAGCCTATCTGAGCCAAGTTCCGATCAAGCCTCAGTTCCTCGTCCGTAGATACCAAACGAAAGTCCGTTTCACTTGGTTACACTTCTAAGCGTCTCTGTTGTTGATGTTCGTCTCAATGTTAGAAAGTCCGGAGTTTTGCTCCTTTCGACATTGAAGTTACAAGATGTACAGAGTTCGACAACTCAACAAAAGCACGACTTTATACAACACCGTATCATCCAACACTTATGTTGATGCTCGAAGACTTATACAATCCCTTGAAGTCACTTCGCATTTTCATTCAAATATCCGTTGATATGTAATGTAATGTAATTCTTGACAATTTCCCAGCGCCCACAATAGCCACGTCAGTGAGACCCGCTTATTCACCTGCGCTATACGAAATAAAGTCCGCAATAGTCAAGATCCTCGTTTCTATCCGTTGCTAGTTCAAAATACGGAAGGGGGGTCAAGCCGAGGAGACAGCACGGTGCTACGGTGGTGGTTGGTGATGGTATCGATATATCCAATCGTTGGATGTCAGCAGCGATCTCATATAATAACGGCGGATGTCAGCAAGCAGACTGTTAAGCAGATTGCCAAACGTTAACCTCAGACGACTCTACTCAATGCAGAGTCCCCTAAACGATGCAATGAAACATAATCAATCACCTGATTCTTTGTCATTCGAAGTTGAATCTCAAAGATCATTCAAATATTTATGTTATTTCAAAACTACTGGGAGGGGGGCCTAGTAAGCGGGGCTTAGCCCTTTTGGGTTTCTCCCTTTGAACCATTGGTTCTGCATTTTCTTATATATATAGTGAGTTTTGGTATACCTTGGTGTCAATAAAAACAACTTGACTCGACTTGACTTGACAAAAATTGAAAGAAGCAACATTTAACTTCCAGTCGTAAGTTGGATCGCCATCAATCGAACGACTTCATTGCTCGAAAATTCAAGTCTGCCTATTCACGCGCCTTCATTCGCAATTGCGTCGTCTGTCGCCAGAGTATAATTCATCCGCCATGTTATATGACGTTACGCCAAGGTCTGCATATTGTAATCATAATTATAATTGTAACTGAACGTTTTTATAAACGCCGCTCATAAACAGTGGCGCTCCTGACCCTGGACGGCGGCCATCGGTGGTAAAATAAGTAGGACTTCAAGCGTATCCGAAACTGACCTGGGAGAGAACTAGGAGCTTCTCTCAGAGGGGAAGAGGGAGACTGTCCCAAATAGAAGGAACCACATAAGTAAAGATCCTTGTTGGGAACCAATAGTGATCCACGGGCAAATGGGTCAAGAAAAGCCCGTTGGAATATGAAAAACACTCTGGCACAGAGAGCCAACAGGTTCTAGCGCCACTCTTCTAGTTAAACGTAACTCTAAATTAACTTGCTTACACTATAAGCCCAAAATTCATTTGTTTACACGGCGTATGGAAACCGATGGCGTAGTGGTATGTTCTGTGTCTTACAACCGAAAGATCGCAGATTCGAACCTCACCTCAAGTTGCTGCATAGGGTTAGGCTTCTTTTAATGGTTACTTTGGTAACTATTTGTGACCATTGGCAAGTTGCTCACCCATAATTGTCCGTGAGGAAGGCAACGGGAAGCCACCCCACTCGTCTCGATCCCGGGTGAAGTAAAGCCAACGGATATGAATTCGGGCAGAGATCTCATCATCAACATACTAAGCTCGATATAGTACCTCATTTAGTCAACAAGAATTTTTACGAGCCGATTAATTCGGTACACACCCATCCAAACATTCAACCATTTCCCATCCATGCGTTCATCATCCATCCATCTACTAATTTACCTATATATCCAGTCACCCACCCATCCATCTACCCATCCATCTACTACTCATCCATCTATCCCTTCATCCTTTGCGTTCTTTCTCTCGCAGCCCTCCCTCCTTTCTTCACTCCCTCCCTTGCATCGATCCATCCGTCGATCGTCGTAGTCGTGTGCCAGATGGGGCGGTGGCAGACAGTTGTCCGATTCCCAGGGACCGTCGACTACGATATGAATATTTAACTGCGCCTAATAAACAGTCGATCGCGTTTTATGCTAATCAGCCGTAACGATCGACGATTGGCCAAAGCAATGACACGTCCAGGTTCACAGCAGCAAGACAGGCAGGCAGGTAGGCAGGCAGGCAGGGAGATACACACAAACAGACAAACAAACGCTCACAGGCAAAGACACAGACAAGCAAACACGCAAGCAAATACACAAACAGACAGAACAACACAGAGTTAGGCATGCACACATTGGCACAAACAAAGACACAGAAACGCGAGTAGACAGTTAGACGGACAGCAAGTAGATGAATGGAAAGACTGTCATAGACACAACGAAGAATGCACTGACTGACTACATTATTTACTGCCGTCTTCAGTCCCCTTATGGAGGCAATTCTACAAGTCGATTGTGGGCTGACAAGGAGGCAGGCAGGCAGACAGACAGACTCACAAATAGGCAGACATACAGGTAGACAAAACATTAAAACAGAAGACGGCTGTGCTAGAAATGTGAACGTGTCTGAGTCTCTGAGAAAGTAGGTCTAAATGTAAGTAAGTGAGTCTGCATACATGTGACAAAAATCATCGTGTGTGAATTTCACATAATATGAAATTCCATTCTTTATATTTATAATTATAAATAATTATAAATGAGTGTGTGCGTGCATCATCAGTGTGCATATGTAACTAAGTAAGTAAGTATATTTTGTATTTAACCAACTGCATATCTGTACTTTCAAGTACAATCAATTCAAAGGTATGTTACATCGCTTACATTGACACAAGAGTCTCGCTACAATGCTCTCACTGAGAGCCATAGCAAAAACAGTCTTCAAACGAGACCGTTACATACGAAGGTCAATGTCATTTTGTGTACTTCATTGTGATCCATGTCTCAACTGAACGCGTTACATGTCATACGTAATTATATTGTATAATTCGTGTTATAGATTTTCTGGCGTATTTCACCTTTCCAATAACAAAACTTTACATATGCAGCGCTTTTGTAATGTACTAAAACGCTCGAATTAAGTGTGCTCACAGACATACGTGCATGCAGGTATCGGGAACCGCACGGATACCAACATGCGGAATGTAAGTATAATTATTATCATAACGTTAATTCATTTTAACCTTTGTAGATCTGTATACAGGCATATAAAAAGACTAGTTTGTATATATAAACTCGTATACATGTATATGTAATGTAATAATATCGAGCAATGTTATAGCGCCCCTTCAAGATATATACTCAGAGCTGGCCTAAATGATGTTAGATGTCATAATGAACGTGTAAAATACATGTACGTCTGTTAGAAAAACTCTGCACAGTAAGCTGAATTATAGGTCACCAATGGTGGCCTCACGCACAAGCGTGGAACCAATTAACCAACGGATTCCCGTCAACAGCTGACAGATGACACGGATGCTCAGAGTCTCTGGGACAAGTTGCGTCGATACGGTTATTTACTATTTCCTAGGTATGTATAATTACTTGCAGAACGCGTCTGTGAGCGTGTGTGTGTGTGTGTGTGTGTGTGAGTGTGTGTGTGTGTGTTTGTGTGTGTGTGTGCCTCTCTGATCTGTCTCATCTGTAGTGAAGGGCGTAACGTATTCGACGCGTGTTCCTACTTGCAGTGATTGAATCGTCGGGGTTGTTGGTTAGGAGGATTCAGCCCTGCGCTTCATTTTTCAACCCTCAATTCTTAAAAATTGCCTGAAGGGTCAAGCAAACCCCGTAGTTCAGCTTTAAGTGCCTTAATTAATGTGCCATAAACAGCTATACACTGGTTTCAGGTCCGTAAAAATTCTGGTAGCGACATCTTGCGTGTGAAAAAAATTTAGCCCTTCCCCGTTAAAATTAGTTAGTTCAAGTGCTGCCTACCTGTGCTGTGTATTTAGATCTGACTGTTTTGCTGAAGTATGTGTCCGGATCATCGCAGTGAGCCAGTCGTTCGTCCAGGTTGCACGTGTCTCTGGCCCAGTGCAGCACAAAGTCATACGTTGCCATGGCAGCACCTGCACCGCCGCCGCCGTCTCCTGGATACGGTTGCCACTGCCACTCGACAATCGCCTCCAGCCCGTTCCGCTTCGTTGCCTTGACAGCGACCGAGACGCGCGGCGGTAATTGGCTGGCGGCGAAGTTGGATGATTCATCCTCTGTGCTCGTTCCAGCATCCTCAGCATCAACCTGTCGCTTCGAATGACGCGAAGAGGATGCTCGTCTTCTCAGCAGCAGCAGCCCAGCACTAACGATGCCTGTACAACAATCGCTCAGACACCTGTAATCATCTATGTTTGTATGCTATTCAGACAGGTATGCAAATATTTATGCATGCATGCATGTATTTGTGTATGTATTCATTGTATTGTATCTAAGCATTTATATAGCGCCTCTAGGAGAGTGAACCGTTCAGAAGGGTATATATGTATGTAATTCTATTTCAATATGAATGAATGGATGAATGAATGAATGGATGGATGTTTGTACGTGTGTAAACTGTGTACTGTAAGTGTGCATATATGTGACTGGTTATCGCAGTGAGGCAGTTGTTATGTGTATCTATGATTGAATGTCGATATATGTATCTCTGTATGGATATGTATGGATGAATGACTTATGCGTGTATGTGTGTGTGAGTGCATCAGTGTACGTATGCATTTATATTTAATTATTGCTGCTGTTGCTGTTATCTCTTTTGTCGATGCTGTTGTTTTGTTGTTGTCATTTTATGATTGATAAAGTGCAATGCACTGACGTTCGCCATGGTGGGGTGAGGGTGAAGTACCTAGTGCACCTGACGAACTTCCAGTGTGATAATGAGACAGTATTTAGTTGGTTTCCAGGCCATCTGGGGCGAAGACCAACGACCTGGAGAGTTTGAATTTTCAGTTTCGCATTAGTGTTTTCAACTTAATATGACTAGGTTGAAATCATCAATGTTCTGAGAAATAATACATAATCGTTTTCTACCTTTCTTATGGTTTTCAATATAAGAAATCAAATAACCAAGTACTTACCGAACAAATACTGTATTTTTAGCTCTAAATTCAGTCACTTTAAAGTCTTTACAGTTTTAAGTTTTCATTCAATTTCATGGTATTGTTATAATCATTCATTGTTATACTAGGCCTAAGCAGTAGCAGTAGTAAGCCTATCCAGTTGTCAATTGCTTCATTCCAAGTCAACTTAGCTGAGGCCTCTCAATATCTGCTGTAGATGTTGAAATGTTCTTTTTTCATGATTTGCTGATTCGTTTAAGAACTGGTCATGCAACACGGAACATGCGGGTTCGATTCCACTCTGAGACAAACAAGACTACACGCTGGTCATCCTGTCCATTCATGCATTCATTCATTTTGGTGATGCAAAAAATGCATGGAGTTTATTATCTGATCTTGATGCTGTACCAAGTTTAGCCTTGAACCCATCATATTATCTCAGAGCATTGTGTGTCCTTGCTTCATATTTTTCTGACTTCAGACGTCTGTCCTGCTGGGAGGGTACGTTCTTCCCTTCTACGATCCTATCTTCTGCGGCTCAATAGAAGCATTGATGTGATAGGTCCAATATGCTATTACACGAATATATACTCTGGCCTAGTTTTACCCTTAATTTATTCTGTATGCCATTGACACCATACGATTCGAACCTAGCATTCTGTAATAACGTAAGGAGCCTTCCACTACATTGAATGAAAACCCGAAGTCTATCATTGCGCGATCTTTCTTCATGACTCCAGCCCAGGTTGTCCTAGTGCGACAACGCGTCCATCCCCAATCCTTCCGGGGTTTTGTTCGTGGTGGCCCCAGAGGTGTTACCTCCAACCTCTGCAACCGCTGACAGTCAAATGAACGTTGCAACGTGGTTTGGCTCAGCAACACCAGAGAAACCTATATATCCGTCTCTATCCGCCCGCAAGAGGTCTTTAAAGCATTGTCCGCACTTGATATGTGTCTACAAAGACTATCCCGATAGAGACGCCTAACCCAGCTTTATGAAGTAGGCCTAACAGTTGCATTAGGCCCCTATATATTGTGCAACTAAACGCATATCCTCAGATTTGCCGATTACAATTACAATTATTACAGATACATACCGACCTGCATGGTGAATGTTTTCGTAATTGTAATTTTAAGAGCAGTTACATAGCGCCAGGTCTCAGAGATAATGTTACACGGTGTCGAAAATTATTGTAGAGATAGCAGGTAGGCCTAAGTTTTCGGGTGAAATTCGCAAATTGTGTGGTTTGACATCTCTGCAGTAAGGTTAAACCGGTTAAAATGGTGGCGTCTAATATAGTACCTTGGACGGATTATTGACCCGGATATGAGCGTGTGCTAAGTTCGTATGTGTTCGCCCGAGCGTCGACCTGGAGGAATGTCTTCTTATCAGCTGAAGCATAGATGTGGGAAGGAAGGAACTAGTGCTTAGACCGGATGCACGCATCTCATAATGCCTTCCAATTCCTCGGAATCAGGCAGTCACACCGCCGGATATGTCAATATCCAGAGGGCCATGGATATATATATATATATAAATATATATATACTGCTCTTTATCACATTGTTAAACTAGTGGGTATAAACGCACGAGTAATGTTTTAAATTGCGCCTTTGAAAACTGTGGCGCTATATGATTTATCTCCCGCTCAGTGGGTTTAGTTGGTGCATCTGGTTTGGTCTTGGGTTTGATTTTTTTCGATTGTTGCCGCATCTTGCATGGTGAGATGTTGCTTTGTATTCTATTGTTGTATATTTCTATGTGAAGCTGTGGTGGCTGTGATTATCCAAACCCTGTTGTGAAAAAAGAAAATGCGCTTTCCTAAAACTGGGCTGTGCTTTAGAAAATCATCCGAGTGCCTTGTATATATATATAATATATATATAATATATATATAATATATATATAGTATATATATAGTATATATAATATATATATAATATATATATAATATATATATAATATATATATAATATATATATAATATATATATATATATCCTGGGGCTTATTATGGCCTTCCCCAAGTGTGAGATAAATAATATGGCGCCAGACGGTTTTCAAACCGTCATTTGACACACTGTATACACACGCATGCGCATAGAAGGATGTAAAGAGGGACAGACATGTTTATGTCGCAAATATGTATATATATATATATTTGTATATATATATATATACACACACTGTGTGTATAAGTAAGGTCGATTGCAACTAATATATCAGCATTCGATGTGTTTGCATCAACACAACTCTCTATCTGTTATGTCTGCGATGTGTCTCAACAAAATTATATAGGCTACATACATACATAAATCTTGATATATATATATATAAGTATATATATATACTTGCACATTGAAATACATTTTAAAGAGTTAATATACTTATGGCTTAAGTTGTCGTGTATGTGTCTATATATGTCTGTGTGAAAGCATTTGCGAACGCTAAGACTTTAGCGGACAAAGTGGTTGTCTTCATCTTCTCTACAATATTAGACAGACATCTGGTTCTCTCTCTCTCTCTCTCTCTCTCTCTCTCTCTCTCTCTCTCTCTCTCTCTCTCTCTGTCTCAGTCTCTCTGTCTCTCCGCCTCTTTGTCTCTGTGTCTCTGTCTATCTATCTCTCTATCTCTCTGTCGCTTTCTCTCTCGCTCTCTCTCGTTCTCGCTGTCTTCGTGTCTGCCTTTGTCTGTATCTGTTGACAAAACTAAGATTAAGAGGTCCTGTCTTGGCAACGACCTTCAGCCTGTCTTGGCAACGACCTTGATACAGTCTCAGCAGTGACCTTGGTCTTGATCTCGTTGCTTTGACAAAAACCAAGGAGTCATTTATGTGATTGATCTGAAAATGGAGATATCTATAAGTGTCTGACGTCGGCACTCAGAGCAATGTCTGGAATTCCAGACATAATTGCGCTCCTTGAGGCAAATTGTTCTCATTAGTCAGAAACTGTCTAGCGGACAATCAATCACTTATCCCTGCAATCGAGATATTTGAGTGACATTTTATATTAATCAGAGAAAATTGTCTAACAGTAGGTAAGGCACTGGAACTGCTTTGCCACGAGACAGTCAATGAGCGTTCTAGCCACATGCACATCGGAGCGAGTCTGACTGATGTAAGTAAGTAAGTATATTCTAAGTTAAAGCAGTCGCAGAGGGGCCGTACATTTTGGTCTACAGACCTCATGTATACGCTGTGTGTCTGTAAGGCTTATATAGCCAATGCCAAGACGTTTTGAATTCTAATTCTTATTTAGCATTCAAATGATGTCTGAACTAACCAGGAGGAGAGAGGAACCCTGTTGACCAGCCACATTATGCTCGCTATTAGACACATGTATGCCTAAAGAGACTAAATTTGGATTATTTGCAAGGGAACAAATCAGGATAGACGGTCAATGCGTTCCAGATTTTAAATGATTGATTATAGTACACAGCTTCATCGTAGCTAATTCAATGCGGAATTCTCAAATCCTGTCAACTCAGCCTTGACCATTAGTCACCTATTGTTTCCGCCTCTGAGATTACAATAGCTATTGCTCTCGTGTTCCGTGCACCCAGGCTCTCCCAACCATATAGTAGATTGACCAAAATAATATAAAGTCATCGATTCCGTTGAGAATGGGAGAGAAAGGGGTTGGTCCATACATACTCAACGCCGCACTGATGATCATCTACCTGACTACCTCTACCCCTCACAGTCACTCAACGTCAACCCAAATCAATATAACTGCACAATCACATCCAAGGCAGAAGTTATCCCAACACAGACCACATAACCTACACGAATCCACCCTGCCCCGCCAACTCATGAACACACCACCAGCCGCCCCCTACCCAAATCTCGGATGACGAAGACTTCCTTCGAAGAACCCTTTCTCAAATGGTTATTTTCAGAAGCCATAGACAGCCGACAGCGCCATCTCTCGCTCGAAGCAGCAGAGACAGCAGAAGCCTAACAGAGACGTCGGCCGTCTTCGTCCATTACTCTCGCGCTCTTACTACTGGCGACCAGGGTAAACTGTGAATGGTCGAAGAAAGGCTATGCAGACAAATTAACACGTGTATACATCAGTTGGAACTGTTTGTATACAAGGTTGCATACAGTCGGCGCCAGTCCGAAAGAAATGTCTCAATGAAGAAGACACTAAAGCCCTGGGAGCTTTTAACCGAAATGTCTCGATGCAGCGAACACTATTCAGTCTATTCGCCGTAGAACACGACGCAGACATTCTTAAACATGATGAGCGCCTCTTTTGTGTATAAAATCAATCCATTGATATCTTACTATGGTAATCAATTTATTCTAAAGGATTTTCACTTTCATATGTGCTGTCCATTCCTAACCGTGAATCTGCTTCTGTTTCTGTTACTTACGCAAGTAATGACATAGAATAAACTTTGCATGACTTACTCATTGATGATGAGGACGATGACGACGAAGAGGGATAAACGGAGGAGGAAGAGGAAACGGAGGAGGGGGAGATGGCAGACGTTATCAGCGACATCTGCCGACACCAAAGAGGGCAGGAGGAAGAGGAAGCGCTCTAAAATAAAATGAAGTCAGAGCTAATAATGATAATATCGCAACTACCTACACTCCTGAGCTCTAAATATTACTGCTGTAGCTATTATGATTACTATTATCATTATTCTTATTATTAGTAGTAGTAATTTTGTTTTCGTTATTGTTATTATAATTATTAACATCGTTATTATTATTATTTTCATTACTGTAATTGAAATATTAATCATTATTATCATCATCATTTTGTCATCATCACGATCATTATTACTCTTACTATTATAATAATTATCGCCATCGTCATCATGATCATCATCATCAACATTTGGTAATAGTGGAAGTAGTCGCAGTGGTAGTGGTAGTATGATAATAACGATGACGATGATGATGTTGATGATGACGACGACGACGCTGACGACGACGATAATGACGAAAACGATGATGATATGTTGTTTCGGTTATCGGTTATCAGAGGGCCTCTTTATTCCCCGGAACGAAACATGAGGCTGAATATAGTTATCGGTGTTTACTAGTCATTGTTATGGCAAAATTTCATCTTGGTCGTTGATTTCTTTTTCCTGTTTCGGTCGAACTGTTGCGATGAATCCGTCGTCTAACGTTCGTCGTTTGTTTGGTTCTGGAGCTGAATTGGATTCCATTCCGTCTCCCATTGCAAAACCAACCGATCCAGAGCTTTCGTCATTGATGAAGTCTAAGGAGTAGTCTCCTTCTATTATCGTCCTTCTCCTCTTTCTCCTCCTCCTTCTCCTTCCTCCTTCCTCCCTCTCCTCCTCCAATTCCTTCTCCTATTCTTCCTCCTGTTCCTCCTCCTAATCGTCCTCCTATTCCACCTCCTATGTTCCTCCTATTATTTCTCCTCCTAGTTCTCCTTCTCCTCCTCCTCCTCCCCTCCTATTCGTTCTGCTATTCGTCGTCCTCGTCCTTCTCTTCCTCCTCGTCCTCCCATTCCTCCTCCTATTTCTCCTATTCATCCTCCTCCTTCTATTCCTCCTCCCTTTCTTCTCTTCTCCAGCCACTTTCTCTATCCATTCATCCGCTTTCTATTCCTATTCTTCTGTTCCTTATACTAGATCCTTCCACTTTTCTTTTTCCATCTCCAATTCCTACTATTCTTATTTTTTAATCCTCCTTCTCTTCCTCTGCCTACCCTCCTCTCCATTCTCCTTCTGATTCTCCTCTTCATCAATCTGCCTCGTCCTCCTCTTATTCTTCCTCCTCCTCCTCTCCTCTTTCTCTTCATTCTTCTCCTCCTTCGCTGTCCTCTCCTCTTACCGCCTCTCTGCCCCGTCCTGGAGCCATTTCACTTTACAATAAACACCGCAATTGAATTACTGCGCCTCTATATCCCTCTCGCTCCCCCTGCTTGCCTCCGGGTTTCCACCCCCACCCTAAACCGCCCCCTCCTCCCCGTTGCAACCCAGCTCTTCTGCTCAACGTAACTCGGTCGTCTGCTTACAACAAACGGCGCGCGCCATTTCGTATTTACGCCAAAGGCAGACGAAGATTATAAACAGTCGGACCAGGACCGCGCAACAGACCAGGACCACGCAACAGACCAGGACCACGCAACAGACCAGGACCACGCAACAGACCAGGACCACGCAACAGACCAGGACCACGCAACAGACCAGGACCACGCAACAGACCAGGACCACGCAACAGACCAGGACCACGCAACAGACCAGGACCACGCAACAGACCAGGACCACGCAACAGACCAGGACCACGCAACAGACCAGGACCACGCAACAGACCAGGACCACGCAACAGACCAGGACCACGCAACAGATCAGGATCAACCGACGAAAACCTCACAGACTCACTCTCCTCTATCAACGCTTGAGTGATGACCGCGCGAGCGTCACTCTGTGTCGATGGCGCCCCTCGTGAGCGGAAAATTAACGATGAACCGACCATTAGACAAAAAGAAAAGAGCAGAAGATGCGGTTGTATAATCGTTGGGGCGTTGGTGGTGGTACGCCATTGCAGCCAGCGGTGGCGTGTGGTGGTATGACGGTGGCAGGCTGTGGTTTATTTACAGAAGAGATTTCCAGATGGCGCTTCTCGTTGAAACTTGCTTGAACCGATCTTCCCGTTTTCAACGGTCGACCCTCGAGATCAGGAGCCAAGAAAAAAAGACTGAGTGGCATTGTATGCCGTACGATCTTTGATTGAGAAGGTTCGAAAAAGCGCAGACCGTTAAATAAAGTGTCTTCAGATTTATTGGAGCTTTGTATACTGTCATGCGTAATGTAAGCCAAACGGGTAGCTGATCCCCTGCGGCGTTTGTCAATTGGGTGGCAGTTTGGCGCCGTGGATACAAATCCTGGCAGGAGATGCGATTGTGTGATCGGGTATTCGAATGTCAAGCAACACTTTTTAATATCGCAAGATCTGCGTTTAGCATTCATATACAGACTCCAAGATTTACATGGCGAAATGAGTTCAATCAATCAATCAATCAATCAATCAAAAATCAAATAGTTGGCCCTGATGGTCAGGTTTTAAAATGTCTCGATATAAACAGACGCACATGGATACATCATACATGTATGTAAAACATTACTATAGAGATATGCATAGAGAAACACGCAGACGTACCAAAGAACAAACGTATACATAGTTTACATACATTTATATATACATACATGCATGATGCATGCATACATGCATAGGCCTACTTGGCTACTACATACGTACTACCCATTAGGCTCACATGCATATGTACGCACGTATGTAAGCCTAATGGATATTAAGTACATGATTATGTAGCTCATGTGCGTACGTACGCATTTAGGTATGCATACACATGTTGCATAAATGCATGCATAGAGGTGTACATGCGTATTTCATGTTTGCATACGTGTACGCTAACATCATACGTAAACGCACTCAAATACTTTCGTAAACCATGAATGATGGCCTGAAAATATGAGCGGCATGCGCGCATTATCTTTATTGAGAACTGAATGCATTCCGTTATTTTTCCATTCAGCAGCAGCTGAATTGCTTCCTTCTTCCTTGCGACCAATGAGCCATCATCATGAATATCATTATTACACGAAGATTTATAAAGAGCAAGTTTATATAACTAAATTACATTGGCTCTAACAACAGATCCTCCTCTGCTTATAGTCTGCAGATTCAGTGAACAGGTTACTCTTACTTACTCCTTCTTTATCCTACCTATTCATATGCGATGCTGGTGATCGCTGCGTGGCGCCACTGTCTTCCTTGTATTATATAATAGACTTATAGAGTCGCTGGAAACGCGTCTCCATGACGACGACGACGACTGATAAAGTAAGCATGCATGACGTCTGTATGTATTTCCGCTGCCGATGACAACAGTTAGGCCTACTAATCATGCCCAGATTTTTAACAAGCACAGAAATCCATGCACTAAGTAGTTTGACCCCTCCATATTATTATGTGTGTTTATATATATATAAACATATACATAAATAAATATATATAGACCTAGGCGATCACATTATGTAGGCCTATTTGTATTTGTATCTGAGAATTTATATAGCAAGTGGCGGATCCAGATGGGTGCCGTAGGTGCCATGGCTCCACCAATGTTCAATAAAAAATTAAAGAATTGATCAGGTTTCAATCAAGAAGGTTAGCAAAATATTACATTTTCCCTTAAAATTAACCAATTTAACCGAATCTATTATCAGAGCCTATAGGCGTTCTCTGCGCTGGTCTATGTGATGTTAACAGTCATTTCATACAAGTGATTTACATCAGTTAACAAAACAATGAACAGCAATCCGAAATAGTCGCCAGTGGCGGCCCCACACGCAAGTGTGAAACTAACCAACGGGTTCCCATCGACAACGGACAACTAGCCAGAGTTGTATGGTCTCGAGACAGTGTCTCGGTCTCGAGACAGTTTTTTTAGTGTCTCGGTCTCGGAAGCCTGCTGTCTCGGTCTCGGTCTCGAGGTAATGTCTCGAATTTTTAGAAACTGTCTTGAAATGAATGTCTTGTTCTGTCTCGAACAAGAGGTCTCGATAAGTTTCGCGTGAACTGTCTTAAAATCTTGCGCGGCAATATAAAAACTGTTCTCAGGAATTTGTGCTATATACATTATAAGTTTGAAATTTAAATTACAAATAAACATTATTCCTGAAAACTGATACATTAGCTTTTTACGGCATTTTATATAGGATCACTTGTCTTTTACTGTCTCGTACTGTCTTGAACCTAATGTCTCGGTCTCGGTACCTCACTGTCTCGGTCTCGGTCTCGGCACCTCACTGTCTCGGTCTCGTCTTGGTCTTGAAGTTTCAAGTCTTGCATACAACACAGCAACTAGCACGGATGTTGGAAGTCTTTAGACAAAGTTTCGTCGAAAGGGTAGAGCGACGACGACCGTAGACATCGCTCGCAATCACGGTGACGATGTCGACGAGTAGTCCTTCACTGGCGTCGTGCACTCTCAGATATTCGTCGAGGCACAAGGAGGACGGACGTTCGTGTAGAAAAGGCATTCTTCGTGTGTGAATTGGTCGGTGGATTGAATAGCAGCCTCTGACTATCGGTAGACCGTAGAGGTCAATCCAATGACCGCGTCAGCCGCCCTTTAACGAGGCGAAAATACTAGGCTATGCGTCTAAACTCTAAAGTATGGGTCTTAGTGCAATCACATGGCCATTGGCCAAGGCAAATTACGAGCAAAATAAATATATATTAATGAACGTACAAACTCCTTGGCAAAGTCGACGAATAAGTCCGGTACGTAAATCTAGCACTAAAAAATTACAACGCGTTCGAAGTTACTGAGCAAATACTGCATTCAGATAAAAAATATCCGTTGAAATGACGAACCAACTTATCAATAAACCGACATAATAATTATGCTCAGCTAGTGTAAAGTTGCGCTATAGCCTAGAGCATGGATCAATTTCTATTAACAAAACGCTTCAAATGCGAGTTAAAACTTTGGCAAATAAGAATTGGGAAATGTTATTTCTTTTCATTCATAGATATAATAAATTTATTGTGCGATTCTAAAGACTATTTTTATTTATATTATTTAAATACTAATACACTATTCACTGTAGAATCGCTGAAACCCGAATCATCGAAAATTACACTGACAGAAGAAAGACTGAATGGTCTGGTAATGAAATTTATTCACAGGAAAATATCTCACTGTGCCCCGAAGGCAAATATCGATAATAATTGAGGAGGTGATGCGCTCGGGCACCATTTTTCATTTTTTCAATAGGCCTACTACTTGCCCAACTTTCAGACCATAGCATCCTCCCCATATCAAATTCATGGATCCGCCACTGTATATATAGCGTATCTTTCGGTGTTAGCTACTCTATATGGCACGTGTCTACCTGCATTAATTGTATATAATATAGGTGTAAATCTTATCAGTTAATTGGGCGTCCTGTATATATAAATATAGACCTATATATATATAGTGTATACACTATATATATCATATATATATAGTGTAGGTCTAACATGTGCATGAATAAGTCTATGAATATATATATATATATTAATAGACTATGATTATATATATATATATTCATAGTTTTGGCTTATGATGAGGGTATATTTAGTCGATTTTTACGGGGCAGATTGAACTCAGTGACCTGGAACTAATAATAATACGATATGATTTTAATAGATGGCTTTCACCGGGCCAACGGGTGCTCTGCTAGATTTTTATTGTCGATGTTTTATGGCCGAACGAAAGACGGCGTCGCCATTAATGACCGTATAAAGGAAGTCAGATGACTATTCAATCTGTTACGTCTAATCTAATCTACTCTGATCCATTGAATTCTTCTATAGCGCCGTTAAAGCAATGAAGCTTTAAGTGAAGTCGTAGTCAAATCCACAGTGCATCCATTAGAGAAGTCAAGTCGAAATCCGATAAGTCACGAGGAGAGTCGGAATAATTCGAGAAGATGGTCTGGAGGGTGAAAGCAACTGAGCGGAAACAGATGATTTCTAAGTTCAGTTCTGAAAGACACCTGATATGACCGACATAATATCAACGCACCAGACCAAAAGCAGTGAATTTCAAAGGCTTGAACTATGAACAGCCACCCACTGATGAAGACGCCCTCAGTTCGATCCAGTTCTGGAGCGAAGCTATAAGTGAGTGAGTGGAGAGAGAGGTCAGTTGGGTTGAAAATAGCAACGCTTTGTCAACTAAAAGACGACGACAATCATTAACAACGCTGGGCATTTGGTGCTATAAGTGCAATACTGGTGTAGTACATTGATATTTTGGGATTTTGTGATGCCAAGTAGTTAAAGCGGGGAACAATCAGAGCGGTTGCGAGTTAAGGCAAGACTGAAACATATAATATAGAGTTGCCAGCCAGACGTCCAGTAAAAAGGAGACGTGTTCTCCTTTTTGGCCTTATGGCCTCTGTCCGGAGTGAAACAGTCAGCACGTCCTCCATTTGTCCTGTTCTTCGACTTCCTGTGTCCTTCTTATGCAAGCGGTTTCAAACGGTGGTACCGGCAACGTACGTATGACTATAGTGTAGTTTATTCCAAATCTAACATGCGTTTTTTTTCTTTACATTATTACATTTCCTTACATTTTTCATGTGTTTGAGCTCACCCCTCTTTGTCTAAATATATCAAAATGAAATCATCTCAAAACAAGCACCATATCAAAGCTGCGAATATCCTTGAATTCGGGATTTAGCTGATTTACATAGATTTTGATATATCGCCCAAATACCCAGTCGCCATCTAGAACTACTGAACAACGCCGATCGTTGTTATTTTCCACTTATATTCACAGTCAATCAATTCATAAATAAAAAGAATAACGTTAAATATAGGCCCCTAATTATAAAGTATTAGTCCAAATTAAAATTTTGAAAATAACTATAGATGAAACTTATATGATAAAAACAACGTTAAATATAAATATTATAGTATTAGTTAAAGCTACAATTTGGGAAAATAAATATTAATGACTGTAAAAACTTGTATTGGGGTGGCAGACTGCTAATTTCGCCTCTATAGAACATACAGAAGTCACTAGAATCGACGAATTTTGGAAAATCAAATGACCGACTGCAATTAATAAATCAAAGCGACCGACTTACGTTCAACAGCTCAAAATCGTCTGATGTTTATTCGGCAAAAGAGAAATCGCTTTTCGGCGTTTGACAAACTGACTGAAACGTGAATCCGGTGCAAAGCCCTAAGTGCAGAGATTTGTCGAAAAGTACTCTAAGCGCTCTTAAAAATGCGACATATAATCACTGACTATGTTATAGTGACGATTCGTTGTCAGTATATAGACTCAGACAGGCTAACGAAGTCAGAAGACGGGAAAATAGGAGAGAGAAACTGAGAGAAATGAGGTCAAGAAAGAAGTTAACGAGGGCGAAGCGTCCTAAGACAAAGGACGTCGATGAAGAGGTCGAAGGAAAGACGAGGAAAGGAGGAAGAAACCGGAGATGGAAAATCAGGAAGAAGAAAGAGGTAGACTGAAAGAAAACATGGATATAGGAAGACGAGTGAGAAGAGAAGTTGTGTGGAAAAGCGTCAAAGTTGTGGAAAGTAAGGAAGAGACTATAGATAATTAGAAGAGAAATATATTCTGGCAATAAGAAGAATAAGCATGAATAAGCTTAGGGAAGGAGAAGAAAAGATACCGCGAAGAGGAAGAAGGAGCAGAGAGAACAAGAAAATGGTTAGACGAAGAGAATATGGTAAAGCAGAAGGAGGCGGAGAAGACAAGGAAGAAGAAGAAGAAAAACTAAAGGAATGCGCGTATAGCACCAGGCTATGGAAAGACGAGAAATAATAATAAGAAACAAATGGAGAGGTATAAGAGGTGATGATGATGATGATGATAATGATGATTCTTCTTCTTCGTCGTCGTAGTGTCGTCGCCACTTGATGATGACAATTATGATGACGAAAACGAAAAAGAATAGGAATAGGAAGAAGAAGAAAAGAAAGACAATAATGATAATATTATAATAATAAATAATAAAAATAATAATAATAATAATAGAAATAATAATAATAATAACAATAATAATAATAAAACCATCGGCGACGACTAATCGTTCCAGAACAACGCCCCCTAATTTTTTGAATGCCAAAGGATTATATGTCCCTCGGGGCAAAATAATAATAATAATGAGAAGCATATCTTAGCGAAGTATAAATTCAAAGCAAATAGATTATAGGTTGCTTGGAGGAGCTTCAGCGTCGGCTACGTCGACCGCCAAGAAGAGAAGAAGGATAGGTCTATATATATATACATATATATAATATATGTAGTTGGTGTTGAAGCGTTCGATGACACGTAGGGGCCTAATCGATTGGATTTGATTAGTAAAGTACATCGACTCTTGAGATCGCGCCATCATCATCACCAGCCACAGCAACAACAACAACACCAGCAATGGCAGCAGCAGCAGTACCAGCCGAGGCCTTTTGGTTCGATGCCATATGTCCGCTGAAGGCTGTCGTCGACCGGTCGTAGGCCAGGCGAGCACTGTGTATGGATTTGGTCGGTGGTCGACCGACGGCCATCAGCCTATAAAATGTTAATGGCTCTGACCGACGATGGACATTAATACAAGCGCCAGCAACGTTGGTCCGTGTCAATGGCGGCGGAGAACAGATATAGCACTAATGAGATGCTGGAAGTGCTGCCAGGCACTTGCTCCAGGCTGCCTCCCACGCTTTCTATGCAGGCGCCACCACGGATAATAAATAATTGATTCGTTAATTAATTATGCATTTCATTAAGAACTCGTTTTAATTATTCATCTGCAATTACAGTCCACATGTATGCTTCTTCTTCTCTACATTATGAACCTATGACTAGACGACTTTTTGGAGTCTTCTGCTCTTAAGGTGTTTATGCATTCACAAGAGTATGTGATCTTAATATAAACCGTACGATTATATTTCTCCACTTGATTCAGTCTTTGCATAACCCAACCGTCGCCCAATAACCAAAGCTCTTATAGAAGTTCTACGCCTCAGCTCCGTAAACATTTAGCATCGGTTGCAATGTATACTTTTAGCTTTCGTCAACCAGCGCACCCGCAAATCTTCTTCAAGCATGGGATGACGTGTGGTATAGAGTCAGAAGGAAATCTAAGCTTCAATTGCCAGAGAGTCCTGGCCAAGAGGGTAGGGAGGGTACCTGCTAAAGCAGACGTCTAGGCAGAAAAGAACTGGAAAGCGGGAGATCAGGTGAGTTAGAGGACGAATTCTGGAAGAGGTGTGAAACTGCAGTTTGGGGTGGAAAGCCTATTATATTTACATAGCCACGAATGCTCATCGTGTGATGCCTGTATTAGCTGAATTCTCTGCATGTCTGTCTTTTAATGCTCACACAACCGAATGTATCTTAACAACATTTATCCCACATTGGTTCCTTCGTTTGTTCAGCGATTTACAGATCTGTAATAATTCTATGTGAGGTCCACGAAATGCTATCGATGGGGTCAACAACATCGCTCTTTCGGATTTGTAGCGTATATAGCATTCATCTGAGTTCAGATGTCATCTTCATATGATTACGTGCAATTAATAATTAGGCAGTTCAAGGACAGCAGAACAACAGTCTGACATTAGTTAAAGACAGTGAGAGTTGTTACAAAGCGCCTCTCACAGTGCAGCCAATCAGAGATGCTCCCAGTTCTTAAGAGTCCAAGAATAAAGGCAGCCTTATTTAGCAATATTTAGCAATATTTAGCAAGATTTAGCAATATTTTGCAATATTTTGCAAGATTTAGCAATATTTAGCAATATTTAGCAATATTTAGCTATATTTAGCAATATTTAGCAAGATTTAGCAATATTTAGCCAGATTTAGCAAGACCAACGGAAATTTCTGATGGTGAGGAATAAAGGGGCGTTGATTCCATAGTGAAGGGAGTTGTGGCGGCACTGCATGGAAGCAAAATACGCAAATTGCGCACCAAAAGAAAGACAAGAGATAAATTTTAAACCAAATTATGGTACATCTTGCAATATGTTTTAAATGCGCAATAAATTTCCCAGGCACGCGCAGCCACTATAGGAGGGAGAGCCAGTGCAGACATGGCACGGGACATGAAACTCTCTGCACGTACAAATCCTCAACGACATTTGTACGGCAAACTATCAACAAACCATGCTGACCGTCTCTTCACAAGTCAGTACACTAGTTTCAGTTTAACGACACTGTGTGATAACATAGATCATTAGCGTCGCCCTCCTCCTTTATCCAGGCTTGAGACTGGCACTGGCAGAGTGCAAACAGTGACGGAGTTTCTTCACCAGACATTTGCGACCGCCTTATAAACATACACTTCTCCAGCCAAGTTAGCAGACAAGTCTGGACATCTCTGACACATTGCCAACGACGCATCCCTGTACAGGGAAAACTCGTCGCTGCGCAAGCGATATTTCTAAAACCTCCCTGCGTGATGTTTTGGCGCAGCCGATTGGGCGCAGGACGTTTTGGCGTAGATCTCTGATACAATAATATTGTATATTGTATATTATAGAGGCTAAATATATTATGTGGCAGTCCAACACCTTAGTTTCTTATATTATTCCCCATGGCAAATCAGGTTAAGCCTTGGGAGAGTCTGTAATATCTAGAAAAGTGATCGAAGAAAAGAATGCTGCTTAACTAGACGCTAGATCAATGAACAGGATACTGTTAAACTGGGAGCTCGATTGAGAAAAAGAATCATGCTTAAATTGAAGCTGGATCGATGAAAATTATCATGCTTAAATGAATGCTGAATTAATTAAAAGAATTATGCTTAAATGTAAGCTGGGTTGATAAAAAGAATTATGCCAAAATGGAAGCTGGATTGATGAAAAATAATGTCGTTTAATTGGATGCGGGATTGATGAAAAGGTTTTGGCTAAAGACCTAAAAGGGTTCCACGATGAGTAGAATTTTCATATCAATCCCGCTTCTATTTAAACAAGATTCTTCTCTGCATTCCAGTTCCCAGTTTAGCATAATTATTTTCATCGATCATGCTTCACATTACATTTTATATTGTATCAGATATCTGCGAAAAAACGTCCTGCGCCAAAGTTTCCTGCGCTAAAATGGCTGTGCCGAAACGTCCCACTCCAACCTCCCTGCTATTGCATGAGCAGTGAGCACAGTTCTTCAGAAAACCCGCTGAATTAAAACTCCCACGCAACATCAGCCACAATTGCTGTAGAGTGTAGAGCACTGTACTCGAATAACACACGCTACGCAATGGCTAATAGTAATACACGTCAATGCAGTTACTGCGGTGGAATGTTGTTTGTCGTGTTTTCTAATGATGACACTAACCCTAACTCTGATCATGTGATGAAAACCTTCATAAATGAAACTCACCACCCATTCAATTTGTCCTAGAGGAAGAATCATCCATTGGAGTGCATGTCTGTTCACCAACAGGAATGTTTTTGTTCAAGTAACAATACCCCTCAAGAGTCAATAATTGGTATTAAGAATAAACTCCACCAGTCAATATATCCTGGGATAAATAGACCTGGGAATGTTTATATAGGGGACACCGGAATTAATAACACCAATTTTTGCCTTCAATTGCAATCGTAGGGCAATAACGGAAGGCAAACTTTCACCTGCAAGTGTCAACATTTCACAGTCATGACAGTGAACTGTTTTTGTTTCATATTTGCGAAAAATTAATAGCAGCAAGTAGCCTACAGAGACATACCATTAATGTCAGCAGCGGCCTAATACGGCAATAAAAGATACCACGACAATTGCTCTCCATAGTAAAATGCCGAGACATCAGTCTATCATTAACAAACAACGTGAACAACAATCAACTCTAGCTGTCACAACGTCACAAGCAACAAAAAGACAACAGAGTTTACAATAACAACCAGAAGCAACAACCGCTACATCAACATCAGTTGCAACAAATAGACAACATAGTCTAAGAAATGGACAACAGTATAATTATACCTCTGCCTCATTCGTATATAGGCGCGAGGAAACTATTCCATCCGATCGTGTTTTTTGGGTTCACGTCTGGAGCACAACTGACGCGATCATGCAAAATGGCTCTACATAAATTAAGATTACAATTACAACTACAACTACAGTGGAAGCCTGGACAACAGATGCGTGTGCCGAGTGCGATCATGCAATTCGCTGTGAGCGCCATTAATAAGCACGTAGCCGATAACACCTGCAGCAGTTGATTGACTGCTGCCGCTGCTGTATGTCCTACCTGTAACTCGCCTCCGCTGCCACCACCGTTGCTGCTGCTGCTGCTGCCGCACCTGTATTGGCATTCGACGCTGCCCATCGACTGTCCTCGCTTGAACCTAGCGCTGCCATCGACGTCATCTTCTCTCGAACTTTCGCCTGCGTCATTGGCTGCAGCCTTTTCCAGACATGACGTCATAATAACGAATATCGTCATAGCAACGAGCCGTCTGCTGTGCTTGATGTCCTCTGCTCGGCTTCTAACCGCCATGTTTTTCTTTTTTTTATCGTAAGGCAGAGATGACTCGAGACTTTTGATTGGCTTTCATTTCCTTGGTTATTCGTTTGACAGTTCAACGCGTTGAGATCTGATTAGTTCCAAGTCTATATTGACTGTATCGAAAATGCAGTCCTGTTAATAACGTTCTCCGAGTTTCATCGGATCCATAGTTAAGACACAGCACATGTCCGCGTCTGAGCCTCATGACGACGCATTTCTAAATATGTCCTTGTCCTCTGAGGGAGTATACGTTCAATATGGCTCATCGTGATCATACAATAAGCTCTTATCTTTTGGACCATCCCTTTCACATCTCATTTGCAGTCTTCGTTCGTTGATTGAGCTGTTTCAATGCTGTTGGTGATCTGCAGTCGCTTGGTCTGTGCATTTTTGCTAGAACTGTCTTCATTAGTTTTTCCTGTGTCACGCTTTCGCTCGGGAGGCATGCATTCGAAGGCGTCAGAGCAGCCGAGTCGTTCGGTTCCCAGAGACGACAGCGTGGGACTGGCATCACTGAAACGTGCCCTTCGTCCGCCACTGATATCATGAGTCACCAAGCGGAACCATCGACCAGCCGAACGGAACGCTTTCCTCCGACGATTGATTTCCAAACTCTCGAAAAGCAGCGACGCATCCAACTGAAGACATCAACGGACGTCAAAGGAAGAAATCAAATGGCGTCACAACGGTGTCACTGTAACGTCACATAGTCGTCGTCGTCGTTGTCAGCGCTGTCATCCAGGAACGTGCACCTGAGCAATTGTGTAGCACCTTTCAGAGAAACGGTAGTTCGCTCGACGATCTTCTGGAGTAAACCACTGGAAAATCGAAGGCGGCCTTTCTTTGTGGGGACCGTGAAGCGCTACGACGCAGATATTTTCAGCCAAGAAACCCCGCTTCGACGCAAATGTCCTATTACAGCCAGGGCAAAGCGGAGACGGACGGTGAAGAAGAAGAAGCTGCTGCTGCTGCTGCGTAGGCCTGCCTACCCGTCTGCCTGCCCGACCCGTTTCCTGGCTGCTCGGCAGAACGCGACAGAGAGACAATAATGGACTACTCGGCTGTACGTAAGCGCGAGCACAAGAGGCAGTTGAGCCTGACAGGCGTTGCTCGCTCCTCCGTTCAGCCTTCTTCTTCTGCACGGTGCGGCCTTCGTACAGCTGGCGGGTGGCTTGAGCAGGGTGGGCTCGAGGAGGCCGATGGGCCGCCGCCGCCGCGCGTGCCTAGTCGCCTAAGGACAAGGGACGTGGAGCGGGCTCAGCGGAGCGAGGAGGAGGAGGATGGGCGGGTTGGAGGGGTGGGTTAGTAGGGAGGTTCGGTCGATTGGTGCGCCGTGTTAAAACAGGCACCAATCGATAAATCGTGAGCGTGTTTTGATGTCGATCGCTATGACAATGGCGTCTGCCGTTGCTGCTGCTGGTGGTGGAGGTGGCATGGTGGTGGTCATGATGGTAGACATGATGGTAGTCACGATGGTAGTGATGCGTGAAGCTAGTGGTCGTTATTGTAATATTGGTTGTTGGTGTTTTGGCGGTAATGGTCTGATGGCGGTGGTAATTGTCAATGAATGACCTAACTGGTGCTAATACGTGTGTGGTGCAGCACAGCGTTCCGCATGAGCCAACATACTGCTCATAATTTTGGGCGCCTTTCAGTCTACAGCGTCCTTTGCTTTTTGTCTGGCCTTGCTCCTCTGCAGCAGTAGCATATTGCCAATCGGCGAGTAATATAACCGCACGATGCATCTGGGTGCTATTTTGTCTCAAGCAAGGAATCTGCCTACCAGCCTTGTCAATGAATGTGAGCAGAGACAATTTGCCAAGACAGTATGCTTAAGATATTCCTCTGCTTAAGAGCACAAACAACGAATGCAGACCAGAAGACCCACCTTTTCACCAACACAATAAACAAATTTTATATATAATTTATTTACCAGCGATTAGGTTTGATAAGATATCGTGACCGGCATAAAATTGCCTTAATTTACCGCACTTTTCTTGTTCTGCTAAACCTTGTCTCACGGTCTCACTTCTGTTTTTTTGTTTAAAAAGGTATGGGCCTAATTCGCTAATAGGTACAAAAACTACAAAATGCCGCGCATGCATGCGTATACATGTAATTTTATATAAAATCAGATCTCAGAAGGCCCCAAATGAATGAAAATATTTTTTACTTATACAAAATAACACGCTTAACGTTTTAATCATTATATATATATATATATATATATATATATATATATATATATATATATATATATATATATATATATATATAACACTTTCCCTAATTCTTACGCCTAAGCATTCACATAGTGTATCGTAGTAATTTTGTAATTGTAATTACGACCATTTATATAGCACCATCAGTACTACAAATTAGAAAACTAATTCTCGACATTACTTAGAAAGTATAATTTCAACTGTTTTTGAAAGCAGGAAGAGTTTTGGTCTAATGAATGGTTGCTGGGAGACTGTTCCAGGCACGTGGACTAGCGACTCGACAATTGCCGACAGGCCCGATCGCCCATTTTTGTCTTCGTTCTTGGGACGAAAAAATCAGATGATTTTGATAATCACAGTCGTGACCTGCTGAGTTCATCTGATATCGGCCTGACAGATAGCATGCTGCACACTTATTTATACATCAGAGTGCAGAGTTTGAGTTTTATGCGCTCGCCAATTCTAAGCTACTGAAGCTCGTCTTGTATCGCGGTTGAAATGTGGTCTAACTTTTTCAACCGCAATACCAGACGAGCAGCAGCCTTGATGACAGCCTGAAGCCGAATGATACTGCGCTGTGGCAAACCAGCAAAGACGACATTGCAGTAATCGATTCGGCTCAGGGTTAGGCTCAGGATTAGGCTTTAATTAGAATGGCGAGTCGCGTCCTTAGTGAGAGACCGAGACACAGACCTCAGCTGTCTTAGTAATTATTGCAAAATCTAGTTTTCACAAGTCCCGTGATGTATGGGTCCCAGAATAGAGTCTTGAGGGACGCGACACAGGTAAGGGTAGTCGTTGTGGAATTGGAGCCGGCATGGCGAACACATTGCTGTCTATCAGTCAGGTAGGACGTCATCCACTCCAGCAGAGTGGGTGACAAGCCAAAAGAGAAATGTAGTCGCTGGAGCAGAATGTCATGATCGACGGTGTCGAATACGGCAGATAGATTCAGAAGGGAAAGAAGAGAGGTTGCCGGAGTCGAACGCAAGAAGGATGTCGGATAGGATATCGGTGAGAGTCGTCTCAGTGGAGTGGGAAGCACGGTAGGCCGACTGTCTGTCTGGGAACAACTGGCTGCTATTGAGGTAGTTCACTACACAAGTAGTTACCTAGGTACGACCCTTTCCAGTAATTTAGACAGAACAGACAGGTTGAAGATTGGCCGATAGCTATTTACATCTGCAGTGTCTAGGCCCAGTTTCTTTGGCCGTGGGGTGACGGTTGTTAGTTAGAACTCCGCTATAGTTGCAAATGAGCAGTTTGCCAGTGGTGTGATAAACGGGGTAATCATTGGAGCACATTCCTTCAGCATCCACGTAGGTAGTGAGTCGGCTGTTGACTGCTTGTTAGGAGTGCTCCGGATAAGCCCCAGAATGTCACCAACTGTAACCGCCGAGAATGGTGGTAAGCGATGAGATGTAGTTGAATAGGTTGGGTCCGCGGCGCCAGCAGTCGACTCTCTCACGTCAGCCACTTTTTTTGTAAAAGAAGCTATGGAATTCGTCAGCTGATATGAGATTGTCCGCTGGCGTGAGTCCCCGACCAAGCAATTTATAATTGCTTTGTTCGTTTCGATATATCATTCATTGTCTCGGTTAGCTACACTGCTGGTAAGAACGTAGGGTGCGTGTCATAGGCCTGTGTGTAACAGAGCCCACAGTTTGCTTCCAAAAGGTGGCCTAAACATATTTTAGCGTTTTTGCTGAATTCAAAATGGTTCAAACACCTTAAGATAACTTCTATAACTAATCATAATTACAGTGTCAATAAGTTGATAATAACACCGCGAAAAACACTTCCCGTTTAACTTTGTGAGGTTTTGGATACGATCGATAGGTCAGACAACAACAGCCGTACAAATCCAGAAAGGCCCAAAGATTTGTTTCGCCTATGGTCCCGTACTCTGTAAATGCGCCTCTGAGTCTGCACTAAATTGGTTCGTCATTGGTAAAATTCTATTACAGACGGTTCAATTACAATATTAATCAGTCTGCACGGGAACTGTGGATAACAGTAAAAAAATGACGTAGACATTAAAAAGTGGATTTTAGTTTGGCATGCATGAGCAGCAACACCCTAGACCCATTCAAGAAAAATCGTTGATAGGCTAGTCCGCTAATTCTGCCATATTGCAAGTCTCGTTTTTCACTGCCTTTAATAGGCCTACGTTCCTTCTGAGTAGGCAATCGTGAGGGGGTGTTATATAAAATTTATGTAATAATAAAAATAAAAACTGCAGGTATAAAACACTGGAGATATATAATAATGCCTACAACTTGGCAGAGAAACACACACATATATATTATATATATTGTAATATATATATAGTCCCTTTGATCTACATACATACATACATACATACATACATATATACATACATACATACATGCTGTGGTTAATGTACCTTAGCACACATGTCTAGCCCTGGAATGTAGGCACTTCTATAAAAAGGAGCAGATAGAAATAACTCTATACGCGATAACGGAGAAACAGCTCGAGGCCATAAAACAACAAAATGCATTATTGTGAATTTGCAGGGAACCTCTGAGAGGCAACTGAAACATGAAATAAAACGTGACATATGATCAACTGTTTTACTTAGACCATCTCACGAAAACTTCATTAGCCTAGATCATAGTGCACCTGTTTAGTGCACTATCATGGGCCACTTGTTTAGCACATTTTAAAAACTTTACACAATACATTGAGATCTTGTCATAACTACATGCTTTATCAGAATTTGCATTATATAGTCTGGCATACCTCACACAATACTAAAAGAAGTGTAAAAGCCGTCTTTATGTTTTAAATATGTTCTTAAAAGTCTCAACATAAATATCCAGATACATAATTGTGTCCATATCATATATAATTATATACATATAATATGATATATAAGTATATATATACATATATTGACATCTGTCGAACATTAAAACTGAATCTCTTCCTCTTCAACTGTAGTCACAGCCTATTCATACATTAGTCTGTGTTTAAGCTTTCAGATAAAAATGTCATTTGCACAGCAAAAAAGATGATGAATGCACTGGGGCGGAAAGTGGGCGACAGAGGATGACATCATAGGAATACAGATCTCGAGGATGATAGAATGGTTGGTAAAGAAACAGAACCTGATCCCCAGATGAAATGAGACTAACAGTGGCAGAATACTATCTGAAACTTTCATATAACCTTACAAAACATGTTTCACAGACATAAACCCTTCGGCATAACAGGTTTTATCATGATAGAATTTGGTAAAACTAAAAAGTTAGATGGTTGCGTTGGAGTATCAGATGAACTTTGCCATTTTGGTAACTGTACTTCTGCAGATGACAATCCAAACAGCTGTACTGACTGCACCTGTACGAACAGAAAACAGCACCAGTTCCAGATATATATGCCTATCTGAAGGATCAATGGTGCCATCCATATGTCACGTCCTGCACCAGAGGCATCACCTGGGCTGTACAATTCGATTTAGAAATTCCCAAAGCAAGTGCTTTTTTTCTGGCGGAACGTGCCGCAACGGCATTCCAGCACCTATTTCAAATTAATAAATATTAAAAATGGTAATTGTGCAAAAACTCTGGAATTTGAATAAAACTTTACAATTTCAATTTTTTAGATTTTAAAATGAACAAGTAAGATTATGATCATTGTGTCCTAGCAAATTAATTTTATTTGGAAGCTAATTTTAGCATCATTTCTTTTGATGATAAGGCCTAGGGATGCGTTCCAGCATCTTTTTCCATGCATTCAGGCACTTTTTTCCATGCGTTTTGGCACCTTTTTCCCTAGAAAAAAAAGCACTGCCCAACACCAAAATTTTACGTTCATAGACATTTTATTTATTTAAGTAAAAAGTTCTGAATTCATTGGAATTGTGACTTGTGATATTCACATGGCATTTGTTCATTCACTGGATTTGTCGTCAGTAATACACAATGTATGGGAAGTTCAGTGATAATATTGTAAACAACTGTGTACGTTTAAAACCTCTCTTGAAATGCTTTTTCACGCCCTGTGCAGGACTAGTGTGATGTGAGACAGATAAAATTAGACTTCATCCACACGATTGTGACCACACTCACAACAATATGCAAGGGGAAATGGTATGTCAATGCTTCTGTGCTGCTTAGGCAAAACACAAGTTGTAAACTCTGCTTTTTGTATTAATAACAACTACGGCATACAGCAACAGGTGAAGGAAAATGCTACATTCGCACATATTGCGATACTGGCCAAGTTTGATGAAATGTTCACATATCAGATTACATGTGGTATATTCTCCATTGGATGGTCATAACCTGCGTTGGCAGTTGATGAGCTCAGCTGCATGTGAAGATTATGATTATGTCTGCATATCAACTTGAGTCTATCATGACTTTTGTTTTAGGATCTTCTTCCTGGAACAGTCTTTCATTGCACATAAGCACTGCTGCTTGTTGACACTATTCAGCAACACTTCAAACTGTAATAAAACACTTGTTTCCAATCATGCATGCAGCATATCTGTGTCATACTTAAAACAAGTCAAATGCTAAATCGCTTCTCTACAATCAGTAGTGACTGGAGCCAATTTACTATTTTTATCTCATACAATTAACAGCAATGGCTTGAGGCTGAATTTGTTTATCATCTTCAACTGCTGAAAAGTAATGCTTACCTGAAACTGTCGCTGGAAATGAAATTAATGAGCCAATTGGATAGAGCCACTCGGCAGGAAGAACAGCAACGGCCTCATGACGAAAATTATAAATGAGGAAAATAAATACAATAACCTACAAAATGAAGAAATTAAGGCAAATGACCAGCCATAAAAAATGCAACTTGTGTTTTGATATACAAATATACAGTTTTAAAAACATGAGAATCTCCTCTTATTAAGCTTCATAAAGAGAATCCTTCTGCCAAGCAGCTAAGCAGTAATCAACATAGGTCCCAAACCAAATTCAATTTCAGAGTATGACTGCACAAAAATACAACCTTCTTAAAAAGCAGTAATAGGTATGGCTCTCAGCTAAGCCAAATGATCCACATACAGGTCAGTAAACAATGCTCAGAAGACTAATAACAATATTTAGAATATAGTCTGGTGATTCTGGTTCTTTATATGTTTCATTTTTAATGAGTTAAATTTTTTCTGTTATTTTTCAGCAACATTCATTGACATTGCCCAATTAAAGAATCCAAACTTCTTTGAATTCACTAATGAATTTAATGACAAGCGTATTACGACTCGTTGTTCCACGAAAAATTTCTGAACACTTACTTAATTTAAAGAGAGCTCTGTATTTTCTTGATTAACTGTGCAATGCAAGCTAAGTCATTGTAGATTCATGCGACATGCCAACTGCATGAGTACCAGTCTAGGCATCAAATGTTGCGACTCGTCAAATGTTAATATTTACCTGAAGAACATGATATGCGACATTGACTCCCAATTTCATCTTCAGAAAGACCTCTCTTCGACTTTGAGCTTAACAAAGAACCCAAACTGTCTATGTTAATAAAATATGTAACATAGCTAACATTTTATGCGAATTACATAACATTCATATGTAGCATAATTATGTAGGCAAGTAAACACATATGCAAGGTCTCTAAACAGTACCATTCAAATACCTACCATTGCCTACTATTTGGGATATAAACCATTAGAAAAAGTTGAAAAATCGACTCCATAAGCCATATCATGTGTCTATGCGCGAAAACGAGGGCAACCAAAGAAGAAATGGATGGACGAGATACAAGAAAGCACCGGAATGAATCTCAAGGAATTAAGGGACACGACCTCAGAGAGAAAGCAATGGAGAAGGTTTATCATGACGGTCGCTAGACTTCAACGAACTGAAAGCACGAGAGTGACAAGGTGAACTAAACGCTGTTGAATATTGTTCACAAAGAATTCGTTTCCTAACTTTTGTACAATGATGTTGAAACCACGAAAAACTGTGGTTATGGTTATCTAGATACATATTGACATAGTTGCTACTTTCTGCTACCATTGATGTAATTGAGTTTTTGTTTCTTATACCACAAGTTCAGGTGAGGTGCTTTCACATGCATCAGACAAGTCTCCTGGAACAATTCTTTTGCTAAACAATCATAACAGTTCTACCAGAACTTAGCTGTCCTAAGACAAATCTTTTCTGATCTGTGATCTTATAAGGCAACCTATCTCGGCTACCTCTGCACATCCTCTCCGCTCTTTAGACCGTCTATTACCTCAGTCTAAATCTGCCACAGCTCAGCATCGTGCCTATGCCTCTGCTGGCCCTTCGCTATGGAATAGCCTTCCTGCTGTGACTCGTGCTACCATCCTATCTGGTAGCACAATTCTGCTTGTTCTCTTAAGACTTTTTTTTCTCTAGGGGTCCTTCGCACTGGGAGCGCCTCTGATTAGGTTGTACTGTGAGAGGCGCTTTATAAATCCGTAAATAGAATAGAATAGAATAGAATACATAACAACATTTCAGAGCCTTAGACAGATCTTGAAAACATGCTGTAGAGTAATAGAAAATGTTGAGTTTTACCTACCAAGTAAATGAATTTCTGACTTCAGCTTGTTGATCTTCCGTTCAATTCGAGCATATTTTGGAAATTCATCAACCATGTTGAGGTAATGAAGTTGCTTTATCAGTGTTTTCAGCTCTTCCTTCAAATCATTCTCACTGGCAGATGATTTGACTACATGTTTTGTCAGCTGCAAAGAAAATGAAATCAGTCACTCTGATATCAACAATTGCAAATGCACTTCATTCTCACATTCAGTCTAACATAATTTTAGCTAAATATTGACTAAATATTACTGTACTTCAACAACCTGTCAATAGGATGCTAAATTGTAAAATTATCGTTTGCACATAACAAATTAGATTGGAGAGTGTTAGCCATTAATTGCCTTAAAACGCTGAAACACGATGTTGAGTTGTGTCAACTTAATGCACTATTATTAAAACAGGAATTCAATATGCAAAAATACATGATTACTCACATTTCAAGAATAATTAAGGGTAAAAGTGTATTTTAGTACCTCGTTTGCTTACGGTGGATTTTATCGTATTTAATTATATCCTTCATTATATCATGTCTTTTGTAAGTAGAAACTTGATTAACGATAATAATTATGCTTAAATGGAAGCTGAATTGATGGAAAGAATTTTAAAAGTGTGTCCTACAGTATTAAATTAAAACAATGTTGATCAGAAATTCCACTAGATTCCATCGTAACGCCATTTTGTCATCAATCGAACTTCTAATTACGAATGATATTTTCATCGATACAGCTTCCATTCATGCATATTTCGCTTCGTCGATCCAGCTTCCATTTAAGTATATTTCTGTTCATCAATCCAGCTCCCATTTAGGTATATTTCCTTTAATCAATCGGGTTTTTGCATGCGCGCGTACAAGGCCTTGTTTACATCAATACCACGTCCATCGCAACGACATTCTCGCATCAATTAAACACAGGATATTTTCATCGATCCAGCTTCCGTTTAAGCATAATTTCTTGCAGCAATTCAGTTTCTACTTGCACATTCTTCTTTTTCATAGATCCCGTTTCCATTTAAGCTACAGTTGGACATCTATTCACATCAAATAATAAAATACGCTAAAATACACTAGAGGCACCATGGTATAATAAAATACGCTAAAATATACTTTTACATAATTAAGTATATGCCACTGTAAGTACTGTAAAGATACATCACAAAACGGCATAGGCGAAAGAGCAGTATCAAATGCGTTGGTCCTGGGTGCTAGCACTAAACACCGAAAAGGACGAAAATACCGATAATTTCACTTTCACCACATAATATTAATAAACAGCTATAAATAATGTAAATACTGCCTTCATACAATACCTAAAATATTGTATTGTGGCAGGATTTAAGTGGATGATAATACATAATATACTAGCTGGCTTGATAAAACCACTAAAATTTCATGTTATTCTGGTTAACAATACCTGATTTGATATCGTCGTGAAAAATTTTGGCGCTATCGTAAAAAATATTATAACTACTATAATCACAAACAATAACACCGCCATCATTACACTTTCTTAAAAATCAAGATAAACTACGACACGGCGGCGCTATCCATAGTTCAATGGATAGCACCATCGCCGCCATGTCGCAATATTTTTACGATAGCGCCAAATTTTTCACGACTATATCAAATCAGATATTGTCACAGCAATGCACCATCATAAAAGTCCAGAACATACAATGACCTCTTATATATAAAAGTAAACACGACGTTTTCACCTAAAGACACATATCAGCTAAGCATATCATTCTCATCATGGATGCGTCGTTAAATAAAGTTATACACACGTTTTCAACTAAAGGTCGAAAAAGCTCTTTAAGCAATGTCCGTCAGAATCGAGGTTCGAATCCGTCCTTTCACGGCGTCCAGATACGGATACGGGGAGGCAAATGCCTCCAATTTCACGTACGGGGTTGGTCTTGGGGGGAATATCTTGCTTTCCTGACACTTGGGATCGAGGGTTTAGCCTCCATCACTCGGAAGGGTGGTTGACGCTCCTGCGTACTTCCCTCCTTACAGTCCAATCAACCAACGTGACCAACTAAATGCTCTTCTCTAATTCTTCAGTTCTCTGTAAATGTTCGCCCGTACTTTTGCTATCTGCCATTATTGCCATACAGACTATTTGTATCTGTGTACAAGCATTGAAAGTTTTAAACCATGAAAGGTTTGTTCTTCTCGATATTGACCTGCCTTCTGTCGTAGCGCTCATAGAAGTTTATTACTTTGATTTATCATGTTATCTGAAAGTCTTGATCATTATAGTAAGTACGTAAGTAAGTATATTCTTCACTTTATTAGCTGTATGACCAGTTTGTTGTAAAATACATTTAGCTACTGCAATAAGTTTGCCTTTTCTGAATTACATAATTACCAAGACACTGGATTAGATAGCAGTAATATTGTGTCTGTCATCCACTGGTTTAAGCTTAAGACCCCCAAGTCACAGGGTATGTTTTTACATTTTAAATTCATTGAAACTGACCAACCTGACAGGTTGGTCAGTTTCAAATCTACATCAAAATAATAACATCTCGACTTCTGTCATATTCTTGAACTGGAGCTACAAGTGCAACAAAAACCCTAATACAACTGATGTCTTATAGCATGCTTTAACAACACAAGTCTTGCAAGTGAGTGTGCTACGATACATTACAACTAATGAAATAGCTGAATGTTTCAACTGGTAACTGTATTTTATTTGAAAAGGAGGAAAATATAAAATAGCTTCTCAACAGATGCTCATTTAAAAAGTTTTGGCAGAATTTTACAACTTTATAACTTTGTAAAACTTTAGACTACTTGGATATCAATTGGACTTGTGTAATAGAATTAGAATATAGTCTTGACAGAAATGATCAACAATTGATGCCTGTGGGGCTTTTATACAAGCACCACAAAAAGACTTTAGACAAGATTGAATAACATGACCAAACACAGAAAACAAAACAGTTTTTGTCCATACACAAGTAATTCCGTTACTCATGCTTCAATACAACTCAATATACATAGTGCCTTTCACAATTAGTTCAAGCCGTTTGTGCACATTCACAGAGATGTTCAAAATTACATCTCGGATTAAACACTAAATACTTGGACATGCCTGTTTGGACAAATACGATTTCTGTTAATAGCAAAGCAGAGGTATTATAGTCAAGAAGTTATTTGAGATTGCCTCAGTAAAGTATGCTGCCCGGTTTCACAACCAATACACCCTTTTCCGTTTCAGGATCCTTCTGAAATAGTTTTGTGCAAGGAAAACTTCTGACATATATCTCTACTATGATTTTTAAAAGACAGTCCTAGAGCTCCAAAATAAAATTTTGTACAGCATGATTGTATTTTGGTGTGAGGTGTTTGTCGAGTTCCTCTTTTGTCAGCCAGCAGAAATCGGAAACATCCTTATTTCCTGGGATGACCGAACCTTCGCAGAATTGTGCCTTAAAAAAGAATACCTTTAAAGAACAAGACACAGTATTATTATTATTACTGCTATTTAATCCAGTGTCTTGGTAATTATGTAATGCCAGTAGCTATTGACAAAAAGGTTGATGGCAATACATAATTGCAAGTAAAAGACATTCTCATGCTTCTTTCAAAATCTAGTCTCTACAACCAATCTTCACATGCACCCAATGGCACCGATGATTGTCTCAGACAGTTCCTGTTGAACAGTGTCAACATCTAACTTGGCTAACTCACTTTCTTCATCATTATCTAACTAGTTTCTGTTCAAAGTTTATCCTCAAACTATTTGCTGAACTAGCCACCATTTGATGTCAAACTGTGGCAGTCAAATCACCCGATAAAAGTTTATTCAACTCACAAACGTTCCGTGGCAGAGTAAATTGAATGTCCGATTCACTACTGGATTCCAACACTAACCCAGTATATCGTAAACATCTTAATTGATGTAAATCATTCAAAGTTCTCAGCATTTGTATCTTCTAAATCAATTTTCAGACACCTCCCTAACGGCTCACTACTTTCTGACTGCTCTTTCAAAGCAATTTACAAAACTTTTTTGAGCAATCAGAAATATTAGCTGGCATTATCTAGCAAGACTACAAAGCCTAAGTTGACAGTTACCGCAAAGCCGAAGTTAATCCATGCATTTCGGACAAGTCACCACCTACCTTTGCACCAACAATGTCATCTGATGCTGAGTTTGAATGTCGATATTTATATTTGTAGAAGCCACATGGGGCATTGCCCATGAATGTTGTCTTAAGCTTTGTGCCACATAAACTCATCAAAGCCCGTTCAGCTGCCTAAAACACAAGCAAACTCATCTGATACGTCTCTTTCAGTTGGTCTCACAGAGTTATTATCTTTTATGTTCGCATTGGCTGTAAATGTAAGTGCACACATTTAATGTAGCGCAGTGACAGATTTCACAATTTGCCGCCCGTAAGCCAAGGTATCTATGCTGCCCATCCCAAATTTCATATTGAAATCCACAATTTTAACAGATGCTATAGTGGAAGAGAAACCAGCACTGCCAGTCTGTTTCTATTAAAAAATGAAAATAAATAAAAAGTAATAACTTAGTGAGTGCATCAGTTCAAATTTTAAGAACAGTATAACACAATGAATAACCATTTCTACCTTAGCCCATTGTCTTGCTATTATGTACTTTTTACATAAAAATTTTAAATCCAAAATAAATTTGTCACCCTCTGAAATGTGCTGCCCCTAGGTCGGAGGCATGTTGGCCTTGTGGTAAATACGGTGCTGATATAGCAACTAAGGCTGTCAAAAAACGCTGAACTCATGGCCTGGGTACCCTTTGATCCGCAGAGCACTCAGGCACTCCACCGTGTGGATTTTTTTAGGAAATGTAGGGAATTGCGCAATTTTACGAAATGTCAGACACTCGAGAATAGATTTCATTGCCTGGGCAGTCAGCTAGTATGATCAATGGAACATTTTGTGGTATATGTTCGGGTAAAGTCACATATTGTTACGGAATGTCGGATACCCGAGAACCGTTTTCACTGCCCGGGCAGTCAGCCTCGGGTGGGTAACAGTTGACAGCCATTTGGCCTCAATAAGGCTAATTTCTCAATGAACAGATCTGGTGAGATTTTCATCACAGCTAGGGATGACCCAAGTGTCGTTTTCCCGCAGAATCCGAGCATCGAGCTTTACAAGTTGAACAGTACCGAATCTGAGTTTCAAATATCTAAAGAAAGTTTGTCTTCATTTTTAGTTTGGCAGACCACAAAATGTTCATGAATTTTTAGTTTTGCCTCAGTTTATATTAGGAAGTAGTAACTAGTACTAATAGCAACAGTATTTGTGTTTTTAGTTAGGTCAATTTCTCTTTGTAAATAAAATAATCTGATTTATAAACATGCTCTTAGTTGGGTCGATTGTCGTTTTGTAAATGAAATAATCCGATTCTCGTTTTCAAAAAGAAAACCTGAAAGCCTATTTTATTAAAACCATTGTTTGTCTGAGTTTATGCCAAGTGCTACCAAACTCAACTGAGACGAGTCCAAACCAGATTTCGGTTCTTCTCTAACCATCGTTACCCATCTGACCATTCTAGCACAAGATGTTGCCGGTCAGATAAATTGGACGTTTTAAATACTTTTCGATATACTGAAGTTACATTGTTTCATCATCAGTATCATAATGATGATGATTATCATCACTATCATAATCATCATCATCAATTGCCCCAATCAACAGCAGATAAAGGACCTTCAGGAGTACCAGCTGTTTCCATGTGATGCTGATCCTTACCTGTCTCATAGATTCGCCTTCATTCCTCTGTCCCATTGGCAGCATCCAATGACTTGAGTTGCCAAGCTTCTGTTTAACGAGAAGGATTAGTTTTCGATCAAGTCTACCATCAACTGATCGGAGATCATTCTTAGCATCGGCGTCTAAAATCACAGAAGATGAAAGACCTCCATAGGTTTAGAGTCCGTTTCAATGCCCAACGAGTTGCCACAAAACTAACCAACGTGTAAATAAAAAAATTAAAAACTGCTGGACATGTGATACTTGATGAAATCATGTGACAACCTTGCAGAAAATGTTTGAGTAGGATCAAGCCTCCCTACTCACTGTATTCATAGAAGTTCAATGCTGCCAACTTCTACTTGTCATCAATCAAACATATACATAATTACATATATGGGTGCTACATAAATTTAAGAAGCAGAAATTCAACTCACTTAATGACTGAAGATTAAGCACTGACAAGCAATGCATTATCAGGTCAGTCTTATCCTAAATAATGGAGCTGTACCGATATCGCTTTTTGCCGATTATGCCGATACCGATTACTGCCGATTGTTCATTTGCCGATTATTTCATTGTGTTTCCCAAGATGACCTGTTCCAAAAGATAGACCTATTGCTAATGCCTATTGTTGTGATACAAGCAAATCACTTGCTCCTTAGGAGATGTATACATGTAGTTTGGGACTAATCATAGGCAGCCAATATAGATTAGGCACACCGCCTGCTGTCGACCTTGCATGACGGAGGAGAGGAAAGATAATCTATGTAACTAGACGCCTTCTTCTAACATGCCAATGATGCTATTCCCTCCACAGAGGGAATAGCATCATTGGCCTAAAATGACATGATTGTGCCCAAGGTAATTAAGCAGGCACTATGACTCACTCTACACAAAAGCTGTAGACACTTTCCCACAGTACTAGCAGTCTAGCACAATGGTTACTGGGTGGTCTGAAGTAGAAGCCCGAGTTCCCCATGCTATGGGAAGCGAACGGAATGCTGTCTTTCGCAGACCCAATGATGTTGCTGTCGTCGATTTGCTCTTAAAGATTGAAAATAATATCAGAAAATGAAAGAAATAATTCTTAATATTGGCGCCGATTATCAAGCCGATATCTGATATAGCCGATATCTCTATAATCGGTACAGCACTACTAAATAACAACTATTTCAGAAGTTGAGCTGTTAGGAGCTGATTAGGCTGAAGTCTTGAGCTCACCAGTTGATCGGCTGGCTGGAGTGAATGCCTCGCGTTCATCTTCCCAGGCATCCTCGACCTCAATTGCGGTCTGCAGGTTGACATCAATCTCCCCTTCGTCAATATTTTCTTGCTTTCTTTTTTCAGCCAATTTACTAGCACAACACAAAGAGAACACAATGAAACCTTACCAAATATTCACACTGTTGTATTGTTTTCTATAAAGGTCAAAATCAATTTAAAAATCCAGTTAGTTGAGCAGGTTTCAAAACAGGCACAACTACAGCTCAAATAAGTTACAATAAAGTAAGGCAATATCGAATAAGGACACGATAGGAAGGCAAGGTAAGGAATGATTAAATACTGACATGAGAGAAATTACTAATTAGCAAGAATGGTAAGTTATCACAATGCAAGATAAAGTAACAAAAGGCAAAGAAAGATAGGTAAGATAAGGGACAGTAAAAAAATGTAAATTAGGAGTAATCATATAAATATACCGTTTACAAATTTAGTCTTCATAGATATTGTCCATGTTAAGAATGGATGCATCTATCAAGCGATCAGTGCTTGAGTGACTAATCAATTTTACTCAGCGCTGTTACTCACATGTCATCCAAATGTCGTAACTCATGACTTGACAAATGACTTTGCTCTAGTTCCATTTTGCTGAGAAGCTGAATAAATTCCTTTTCCATGGAATTCATTTCTTGTGTGATGACTGGAAAGCGTTCCAGACAAACTGCACTCATCAGCTGCCATTTCTCCTGCAACGGCAGTGATGAATGGATGTGGCTAACTTTACAAACTGTAACAATTACACATTTAATCACGATTTAGGGCATGTCAATATTTAAAATTGGTAGACTGTCCTAGAAATAATTGAGTCTGGGATGTAATGAAAAAAATAACAGTACAGAAAAGTCCATGTGGCGAATAGCAGTTGTATTTAGTGGCTGTTGGGCCCTGAATGAAGTTAGGCCCTTACACATGTAAATATACGCTTCTGGATATTGAAGTATTAATTCGTTGACCAGAGCACATGGTCGATGGGAAGAGAAGTATGATGAGGCATTCGGTTGGAATTAAGAGAGAGTAGTAAATGTTTACACCTCATCAAGTTAGAAGGTTCAATGCTGGACTATCAACAAACATAGAACAGAAGCTGGATGTTTTACTCTCAATCAACTAGATAGAAATAATTGGCTGACTTGGGGTTTCTCTGAATGGCTTCTAGTTCCTTCCTTACTTGACGTACGCTTAGTGTGGTCCATGGAATTACAAAGCAGCAACTTACCAAGCTTAATTTGGATAGCGCGGCTATCAAATTCCCAACTTACAAGTTTTCAGCTACTATCTGTGACGCTAGTATCACATTGAACCAAGAGCTTACCATTGAACCACATCTGCATTGCCTTAGACGTTATTGTAATTACCAACTTCGTCAGCTCTGCACTGGTGCACGTTCGTTAACAGCCAGCACTGCAACTACTCTTGTCCATGCCTTCATTACAGCACGGCATGATTGATTACTGAGTCACATTACTTCCTCTCCCAACTTCAGTCTCTACCAGTCAGCATATCGCGAAGGCTACTCCACTGAAACTGCTCTTGTCTCTACACTGGATTACATCTTCTCATCTATTGACAATGGTAAAGCCTGCCTCTCTGTGTGTCTTGACCTCAGTGCAGCCTTTGACACTGTAGACCACCAGTTACTCCTGGCAAGACTTGCAAAAAGCTTTGGTGTCTCTGGGACTGCCTTACACTGGTTAGCTTCATACCTGGTTGACCGCAATCAGCAGGTGGGCATTGGATCTGCTCGGTCGGAGCCCACACTTTGCACTGCTGGAGCGCCACAAGGATCTGTCCTTGGCCCTTTATTATTTACAGTCTTTACTTCCCCAATCAGTCATATAGCTAAACACTTTGGAATTCAATTACAACAGTATGCAGATGATACTCAGCTCCATATTGCTCTGTCACACACTGATCAGTCTGGTAAACTAAAACTGGAAGAATGCCTCTCATCCATATAAGCATGGTTCTGTTTCAATGGTTTGGCCATAAACCCAGACAAGTCTGAAGCAATTGTATTTGGCTCATGTCAATGCCTGCATTCTTTCCCTATGCTCTCTAGCATTGAATTGGCTGGCACTACTGTGCCGCTTTCAGACTCTGTTAAAACACATGGGGTTACCCTCGACAGCAAGCTCACATTTCGACCTCACATAACAAGCGTTAGTAAATTAGAGTTAGCTTTGTAAATCTTGTTTTTACCACATCAGGGCAATACGTCACATAAGGTCGGCTCTAACTCAAAATATGTCTGAAACTACAGCCTGCTCACTTGTCTCCTCTCGCCTTGATTATGCTAATTCACCTTTTGTCGGTCTCTCAGACCTTGTACTCAAAAGGCTTCAACGTATCCAAAATACAATAGCTCAAGTAGTGCTACGTGTCCCACTACGAACATGCTCCTCTGCCCTACTCCACCAGCTGCATTGGCTCCCTGCTGAATTTAGAATCAAATTTAAGTTAGCTTGTTTGACCTACAAAACCATCATCACCAGTACACCTACCTACATTCATGCTATACTAACTCCTTACATTCCTCCTCGTTGCTTACGATCATCAAGTACAGGTCTTTTAGTTGACCACGATGCAGAACAGTTATGGGCTCTCGTGCATTTCATGTCTCTGCTCCTAGGGAATGGAATCGACTGCCACTCTCTCTTCGTAGCTCAAATTCACTTCCTTCCTTCAAAAAGCGACTCAAAACTCACTATTTCTCTTTGGCTTTCAAGGATTTGGAAATCTAATTGCATCTTCTCCTGGCGACTGACTATCAGACGTCCTCTAAATCCAATTGATGCGAGCCATGTACGCCAGAGTTCTGAAAGCGATTGCAATCTTAAAATTTTGGAAATATCAATGACAAAACTGACTACATAACTTCGCACCGTTGTCTGTACATACCGTAGGGCTTTCTAACGTTCGCAAGTAAACGCCGGCAGAAATTCGCCTCTAACAGAGACAGAACATGCCCACGAGCTGCCATTATTGTTGACCGCAATCTCAGCTTGCAGGTATTCTGTGCAATTTGTTCTTACTTCTTTTGTAGCGCTTCAATTGCGATTTATTTAAAAGTTTTGAACTATGTAAACTTATTTCTCTACCCACCGCGTGCCAGGACCATGCTCATACGTCTCGCCTTGCAATTTGTCTCCAACGTAGCCACGCAAATTTTATTTATTCATCTGTCAATCGCGTCAATTACCCAATAATGTCCGCTTTTACGAATGCTCTGCAGGTCTATTTTAAGTTTATAACGAACGCGCCAGATTACAGACATGAAATAATAGGAGAAACGGTTTACGGTAACAGTTGAACCAAAATAGGTCCACCGTAATATTTGCTAAGAGTTAAATAACCATGCACATTTCATGCAGACTAAGTTTAAATGACTTGTCTGCAAGACTGCAACCAGGAAGCAGCCCGGTTGCGTAATTTGCTCGTTCGCAAACTATTTATCATCCAATTGACCACACAGGTCTACTAACACATGATCACATCCTTCTCAGCCTCCAGCAACAGTCTGGTACTGAAATTCTGCAACCACTCCTTAGTCCATGCTGCACAATATTTTCAAAATGAACTCGTAAAAGACCGGTTTGCTCGTCTTCATATCTTGCCTGTTATTAAGTTATCTGTTATTACAGTAATGTTACCTCTCTTTCAATTGCACTCTCGTCTTTCCACCCACGATTGAAAGCAGAAGTCATGAAGCTATCATACCAGGATTCTGCTCCTTTACCTCCATCATCACAAATTACCACCATGTCCTTGGCTTGACGTCACCAGATTCTGACCCAGTACCAAAGCACTCAAACGTATCCAGCTATAGTGAACTTGAATTGATATCGCATTGGTGATAGATAAGTTGGTCACCACAAAGTGGGTTTTGTGAGGTACTGAGAAATTTTGAAGATCAACAATTACATGCAATAACAAGACTACAGTACTTGCTCCTTCATTCTGGAATAGGCACCCATTACGTGCCTAGATAGGAAATACTTAACTTTTGGGATCACAAGACTCATTTTCAATGTCACAACAAACTTATGTATAACTGTTCATTTATTACTCATCAAAAGACGAGACAGATATGTATAATATTCTCAATTCAAACATCATTGCATCAAGTCATACTGGAATCATTTTAAATCACAAGTATTCATAATCATGTCCATGTTCAGGAAGTAGCAAAGTTATGAATATATGAATACATGTAATTAGTAAAACTAACAGCACAAAAGAAAATTTCTGCATAATATGATCTAAAAATCTGAAGGCCATTCGTAACACGAATATCAATCTGCATACATTTTTTGAAATCATAGTATCTAAAGTTCCCCTCTTAAGCTAAACTCAGGGTGCCAGTACTTCACCTGATCAGAACGGCCGTCCAGTGATCGATGCCCAGTGGAGGTCAAAGTCTTGCTGCCAGAGAAAGGGATATAGACTGGCACTTCCTATGAACGTCTCACGATGGCCCTACACAAGGCTGACCAAGTCATAAAGGTATACATGTCTTTGAAGCTTGTGAAATGTGATGCAGTCTAGATGAAGTGGAGCAGAATGAATTTTATAAGGTAACAAGACAATGATGCCTGTAAGCCAAAATTAAACCATGAAACTCTTACATTGCACCAGACATAAAAATAAATCACATTTCAAACTAGATAAAGCACCTAATTCAGCCACAAATTTTCTCATGATCAGTAACTTAAGGCTGCATGCGAATGGCTCCATCAAGTCGTATAACTTCAGCATTCAGAAGTTGATTTTCAATGATGCATTGCACCAGATGTGCGTACTCGTCAGGATAACCCAGACGCTGTGGAAATGGCACTGTACTAGCCAAATAGCTGCGAACTTTTTCCGGAAGGCTGGCCAACAATGGTGTGTCAAACAGGCCTAAAACAATACAAAATACAGTATCAAAAATTGCATATCAGCTGACGTCATAATTAATAATACAATGGAAGAGAAAAGCCGCTTTATGTGTCTGTGGATGTGTAAAATGCATCATACACTAGACAGCTCCATGCCAAAGGTATAGCATGTGATGCTGTCTAGCAAATGACACAGTAGAGAAGGATTTGGAGGAGATGGAGGCATTGGAGAAAGAGGTGGAGGAGGATGAGGAAGTGAAGAATAGGCAAAAGAAGAGGATGAGTTAGAGTTATCAAGAGTTTCCAAGCACACATTACAAGTAAAATCCTATTGGTCAATGTCATTAACCTTAAACGTAATTTGTGTTCTCTCTTATTAGTTCACCCAATGGTAGTTGCAACTGGTCTGCTCTTATAGTGGAGCAACTGTTAAGCAAGCATGACATCGTATGCATAGCATTAATCAAACATTTCATTATTTTCACAGTGAAAACAGTGCTGCTGTCACTGCTATTCAAAACATCACAAATCCTAATGTTTATAAATAAATCTAATAAATCTATAATAAGCAATACAAAAAGTAGAGAAAGTGTTATACAGCACCATTCATATCCAGGGCAATACCAAGCTATAATTGTGCCCTGTGCCTAGCATTAATCTGGTGCTCCCACATTTTGTTGTATCTAAATTTCGAATATAATATAAAATCCAGTAATAGACAGATTGTTTATCGAAGAATTCATTTTGGATGGATAATAATAAATACCTTTTAATAAACTAAATGTCTACAGATATATAATAATATCTACAGACATATAATAACATTGAAGTAGGTTAATTATAACCAAACCAAATGTTGGCCTACATGTTTTCGAAAAAGCAGACAACTAGCGTTGACCGATGACATAAATTTTGATAACGTGGATGTCATCTTAAACCAAAGTTACCAAGCAACAAAATAGAGATAAATAATTCATTATAATGCAAAATTATCATTATTATTTATTATTATTACAGCAGCTTTATATAGCGCCCCTTCAAGGCCATCTACTCTGAAGCGCTTCCAGCCGAGGCTCGGTCAAACAGCGACACAGCCAGATAAGAAAAGGACCAATTGGCCTATAAGGCGTGAGATGCAGTTCCACAGGAAGGCCATTCCAGGTCACCAGACCAGCCAGTGGGAAAGCACAGCGCAGACTGATAGTAGTCCGCGCACGGGGGACAAGTAACTCCACCTGCGCAACCGCACGCAACATTCCACAGCATCGAACAATGATAGTTGGGCAAAATAGTTCTATGTGGTAGAGGGGTGCCACGTATTCAATGCAGCACGGACTCTGTAGGCAATGTACTGCGGATAAGGGAGCCAGCGCAGGACATCAAGCATGTTCCCGGAGACTCTGTCAAACTTTGGGATACGGCCTACAAGTCCGGCGGCCGTGCACAAGACCCTGTCAAGGCATCTAAGCCGAAGCTGACAAGCCGGGAGCCCATCATATATGGCGCTGTAGTAGTCCAGCATAACGTTCCACTATAACTTTTATGAAGGCCTAATAGCCACCAAAATACCCTCAAACTTAGTTGCATGTTTCAAGTGTAATTTTAGTTTTATTTGTGAGTAAAAATAATACCATATTTCAATTAAGAATGAATTTATGGAAAAATTAAAGTTATTCTATCCTAAAATTTGCGCCCCTTTTATATTTGCGCCCTGTGTCACGGCACCGGAGGCACCATCCTTGGTGCGGCCCTGTTCATATCCTCCCAAAAGCACCATTTTTGAATCTCCTAAAATGGTCTGAATATCGGAATTCATCTACCTGGAGCAATAGTCACGACTCGAATTCCAATATTAGACAAATCTCTGGCGATTGGAAGAGTCATGCCAACGATGGCTCCTTTGCTGGCTGAATATGCCGCCTGTCCCCTCTGACCATCAAATGCTGCTACGCTGGCCGTGTTGATAATGACACCACGCTGACCACTGGCATCCGGCTGATTGGCTGACATCAGCTGACTGGCAAGGCGAATGACGTTGAATGACCCACCAGCGTTGACCTAAAAGACGACGCAAGAGTATAAAATGCACGCATGTTGACTGGTTACCGGTCAATTTTTCGAAAAAAGTTCTTCATAACACAATTCTTCATAACACAATTATAACCTGAAACTGAACTGTTTATGGAGAATTGTGCTTGCCAAGAATTGTTTTACGAACAACTGTTTACGAAGAATTTTTCTACGAAGAACTGTTTGCGATGAAAATATCGCACACCATGTTGACCAGAGCCTTCTTATAGCATGCATCTGCGACATGAATACTGCCAAACCAGTAAACCATAGTTGGGCAAATGAATCACATAATAAAATATGGATCAGATTTAGCATCTGATTCCAAATGTAATTTATGGTTACAATTAGTTACATATACATTCCATTATAAATAATAACAATTTTGTTGGACTATACCATGCCTATCTGAGTACTTCACTCAATTCTTACATGGGGTACTTTAATGTTTGTACTTGTAAAACACAACAAGTATCTCCAAGTTCCACGTAGAAGCCATTGTAAAAAGCACTATTTGTAGAAACTAGAATTCAATGCAGGACATCAAAATAATGAACTTACAACATAACGCCAAAAAATCATTGAAAACATAGCAAAGATCAAGACCTCACCGTTAGGACTTTCAGAAAGTCTTCCAGCGAATGCACACGATCTTTGTTTGCATTGTACGTCACGGCAGCAATGCCGATTCCGGCACAGTTGACAGCAACGTCCAGGCGACCGAACTTCTCCTTAGCTGTCAGAAGAGCATTCTTTATGTCAGCCTCAGAAGTGACCTGGAACCACAACATATCGATCAATGAAAAGATGATTAGCATATCAGATATTGAATGTTTACATTGGCTTGATCTAGGAGGCACCATAACTATTGTGGCATGGTGGGCGATTGGTCAGAGCGTGGTGTGCGCTCGCATGAGCGGGTTCGACCCTCATCCGAGGAGTCACTGTGTAGCGACCTTGAGCAAGTCCTTCACGCACAATTGCTCTGCAGTACAACTGCAATTGTGCCGTCAAGGCATGTGCATTTCTGAGGATAAAATGTTGGAAGAAAGGTGATATCAAATTTCAGAATGAAAAAAATCTATGTTATTACACACACAACAAAGTTATTAAACAATTATAAGCCCTCCAGACAGACATTATAAGGATGCTTCATACATGCTTGAAAATAAGAATAAATCTCCTAAGAGATTGAACGAATTAACTTACATCAGATGGAACAAAGATAGCATTTCCTCCAAGTTTCGTGGCTACGTCACCTCCAGTGGACTTTGGCAAGTCACAAATAATCACTTTTGCACCCTCTCGAACAAACCTTTCTGCAGTTGCACGACCAAGGCCAGAAGCTCCTCCGGTCACGAGACCAACCAGACCCTGAAGAAGAAGCATCCATATTCAAGAACTAGCAATCATGAAAAATAGCTTTACAACACATATGCTTTATTGAATGCAGATAGATTCTAAGCAATGTTCCCCTCTAATTTTTTTTAGACAGTGTACGCAAATAAGTTTTTGTGCGAGACACATTTTATAATTGATTCACACTTTTGCTTGCAGGTCCAAGCTGTTGCAATGACAGTTAAATTAAGACCATATCTTAAAATCTATGGTGTTAAGTTCTGATAACCTATGAATAGTTCCTTGTCTAAAGATAAATAAGGAGACATATCAGCCAAAGAACCAAATTAAGTTTCTGGAGTAAGGTTGGCCGCAATCAGATATAGGTGACTCGATTTACGTTGTTTCAAAAATAGAAATTGTGACTTGTTATTTTTGCAAAAAATTGTGGCGCATATTAAATCCTTGTGTGCGCGGGCTGCACGGTCCGTGTGCATTCGCACGTGCACACAGTTTAGAGGGAACATTGATTCTAAACATGCACAGAGTGACTCACGAAAGGTGCGATATAAATATGCAGTAACTTGTCACTTTAAGTTAAAATATTCACATAACGCCAGTCTACATGATTTTCTACTAGACTCCGTGGACATTCAAGATTAAAATAAAATTATGTGTCATTAGCATCATTGGCAAACTTAGAGGTTCTTGTGAACACACTTGTTTGACTGCATTGAATAGTACACTTTCAATGACTGAGCGGCAATCTATAATTTCAAGATATTCACCCATTGCACCCTATCGTTACAGTGTCATAACTGATAAATTCAAACATAGCACTATGGAAAGGGTGCACTAGTAGTTCCCAATATTACAAGATGTGTTACAAATGATGGAGTTCCAAGATAAATTGCTATTTAGAATGGATTTATCATAATATAATGTCCATTAGAAATTTTAATTAACTAAAGAAGAGAACTTATTAAAGAACTCCACTATAATCCCATACGCCTAAGGTCGCATATGCACGCAGGTTATCATCCGCAGAGTTGCATACGTTTTCGAACGCAGAAGTAAAATGTCAGCTTTAGGGCATAACTGGGTAAACAATTTCCACCGGGTACCGAATCCGAGTATTTGGATGAACTATTTGCCGGATCCGAACAGTAGCCACAGATCTGGTAAGCGACTGGCAGACAGTATCATCTGTAGATAAAGCGTAGTTAACCTGCCACGTGCATTGTTACGGAGAACTATCTATAGTCAATGCAGAGTCTACAGCAATAGCCTTCATAAAACGTATCGTCGCACTCTAGGCTATAACAATATATTTATTATTCAATAAATTTAAAAAAAAAAAAATGTAAAACCTTGTTATAAAACTAGAAATATAAAGTTATCAATGACGTCCTTACTCGCCAATTCAAGCGGGAAAATTACTGATTTGGAAGCCACCTGGGTAATGCAATCAAAAGAAATTAAATATGTAAATTAACATCATCATTTTTTTTATAAATTCAATGAAATGCTAAGTTCTTGTTTAATGAATCAATAACTTATAAATAAGTCCGTAAGTCCTAAATTTATTTGATGAAAAATTATTATTTTATCCCCAAAAAAATTTTTATCAAAAAAAGTTATTTTTTGCTATTTGCGTGTGTAAAATTTGCCAAGGCGAATACTTCCGAATAGTCCAATATTCGTCCGAGGTGAATTTCCGAGGCTATTTCCGGTTATGCCCTAGTCTGCTTATATTGGGGCCAATATTTCTGTCGCAGATCACCCTTCTTCATTATATTTTTCTGTTTTTTTCTAGTCATTTTACAACTTATATCATGGCATTTGCAAACTATACAGTTTAATATTAAAGTTAATGTGTCATGCTGAAAAAAACTACTACAATGGGCGAATAATGAGAAATTACAGACTAGACAATCTAGAGGCAGCCTAGTACTTCCACTAAAAACGGAACTGGATGAGTCGGGTAGCACCCCTTCATGAATAAATCAAACGTCCATATTGAGTGTATTCGGGGACGGCCATACTGTTTACTATAGGGGAAAATTAGAGAAAATTACAAGCAGTGCTTTTCATATACTTCACTGAGACAGAATAATGTCTCGTTTCAAATGGATGATTGTCGTAACTTAAACCTGCATGGATCAAGCATGTCGGGCAGCGAAAAAGTGACCTCCCAGTGGTAAGCTGTCTCCAGTTTAATCATCAATAGTGGGTGATCCACGTTACTAATTAGAAAAATTAACATCCGCTTCAAGCAACCAACTAGCATTAGTTACCTTCAGTTTAGCCACAGTAGACATTTTGCAGTACTTCGCAAGCCTGAATCTTCAAACCCTTATAAACGAAAGCGCACCTCTTTCTTGAACCGGAAGTTAGCATTTAGGCTCCGCCTTTCCAGAGGCTGATGCGCTTAAAATGTCAATGACAGGTCAAAGATGCATTAATGCTCCGGAAAATCGTTGGTTAGTCGTATCCACTATCCAGGCGCGAAAATATAATCTCAGAACTTCGAAAGCACCACTCAAAAGTCAAGCGAAGGGCCCGAGCCTGTTCGCAGAAGACTTACTGGTGGCTGATGGCAGAGACCAGCTTATCTTGCAAAGAGGCAAGTACAGACCTTGTGTGAAGTGGTGTTTACTGTATATCTTACGCCATGGTACAATATAGGCCTACAACTGTAATTGTGGTAGCTGTTACTGCTAATTAAGTGGAAATTGTTTAATTGAAAGTAGGTAAGCAATAAAATTACGCATTTTGATGTTTGATGTGATGATGTTATGTCACATTTCGTCGAACCCCCTCGTCACACTTCGTCACAAATGGGTGACCACTCCCCTAGGCGCGTGACGTCATTTATCGACGGCCCCTTACAAAATTATGTTCTTGCCCATGAATTTAATTTTTTATCCCAAGATCATGGCCTTTGGAGGAAGAATGCCGAAAATCATTGAATTCACGATTTTGACTGAGACTAATATTACGCTTTGGAGAATTTAGGGCAATTTGTATAAGTTTTATCAATGTTGTATTCAAGACTTTAAACTTCAAGACGAGACCGAGACAGTGAGGTGCCGAGACCGAGACAGTGAGGTACCAAGACCGAGACACTAGGTTCAAGACAGTACGAGAAAGTACGAGACAGTATAAAAGACAAGTGATCTTCTATAAAAGGCTGTAAAATATTAATGTATTAGTTTTTGGGAATAAGGTTGTAGCTTCAATTTGAAACTTATAATGTATATATTATCAATTCCCGAGAAGAGTTTAGCTATATATTGCCACGTTTTATCTTTTTCGATATTTCTTCGTCGGCCTATCTTCTGAATAGTATAAAGAATTAAGGCCTTTTTAGACACGTCCGAAATATTCTAGACGATTTTAGTCAAACAAATTCGATACCAAATACCAAACGAAATTATAAATTTGCGCATAGCCTTACGTACTCACCTTGAGCAACTCGAAGTTGTTCCGATCGTTTCAGTTATGGTGGTTTTACATCGATGTCAAACGCGCCGTTTGTCATTATTTTTTCAATAACTTCAAATTGCGTAAACTCAAACTTCACAATTTCAGATTCTCTCTAAGACATTTTGCCACTTTAAGATTATTGAATTACTTTCAGTTTCATGTGACTCGCGCGTTAACCAGAATTGCAGTTTTGTAGATTCCGGTTTCAGTTTCTAACGCAAGATTTTAAGACAGTTAAAGCGAAACTTACCGAGACCGCTAGTTCGAAACAGAACAAAACTTTCACTTCAAGACAGTTTATAAAAATTCGAGACACTAGTACCGCGAGACCGAGACAACAAGCTTGCGAGACCGAGACACCAAAAAAGACTGTCTCTAGACCATACAACTCTAAGTTTTATGCAATTTAAAAGCGCTATGGAGGTGCCTACAGATGCATGTAATATAAATTAAGACCTATATATAGTCAAGATTCTTTAGACAAACAAATTTGTACGTTTATTGTCACATTGTGTTATTTCTAAGTAAACGAATATCTATAACTAACTATACGAAGTTAGCACGTTGCAACTATTGCGCCAAAGAATCTTGCTGTTGCACCTTAACTATTTGAATCTTTATATTGTCGATTACGTCACGCGAGTGATCAATGAATCGCAGTGACGTAAGATAATATCCTCTGTAACTATCGGCTTTGGGGCCCTTTCGGTGAATGTTTTCGCCGACGGATTTCTTGTTAAAAACAAAGTAGTTTTAAGCGGAAGAGCCGTTTCGACCACGGATGATTAAGCGTTGTGCAAGAGTTGTACGAGCGTTTGTGCAATACTAAAACGCAATGTCGACTGCTAAACCGAAATCAGGTTGGCCATATCTTATTTTGGTCCTTTCCGGTCGGTGAGGTTTATTTTTATGGTCTTTTATCTTTCATTTCTTAGTAAATAAGTAAGTATTTATGTACTATATTAAAACGTCTGCAAACACAGAACATCCAATAGGCCTATGAACAGCAATCACAGAGTGTAGGCTACAATAAAAGAAGTAATATCATACTCTGCGGTTACAATACATACTTTTTCGGAGTTGCGATAGAGCTAAAAGAAAGTAAGCAATAGCACAGGAATAGATTCACGTGTACAGCATTCGGGTGCTATAGCTCACGGAATCCAGGGTCGTCAATCCCCCTCTGAGTAGGCCTAGGGTTGCCAATCGTCCCGGAATGGCCGGCACAGTCCCCGAATCGACCCAAGCCGTTCCGCGTCCCGGGCAATGCTTATTTCCCCCCCGGAATCCAGGAATATAGGTAAGCTAAGTAACTGTATACAAAAGATTATGCGCTTATTCAAACTCAAGCAACACTAGCAATATCCTATGTCGTTATCCTGCAACATATTTATTCTCATTGTTCATGATCATCGCCGTTTCCGGAACAAAGAGCGTATACTTATTGGGAAGCGAAGATCGTCGTAAGCGCGAAGGGCCGGTGCCCTTAGCGTTTATGGGCCATATGTACCGCCCTTCTTGGCCGGCGCCGAGCTGACAGAAAGACCGTTTTTATAGCCTCAGACAGACTTTTATAGCCTCCGTCGCCGGTAAGATTGCCGGCATTCGACAGGACACCGCAGACTTTTCCCCACTGGTTTTTTGCCCTAGGCCTATTCTGACTGCGGACTGTCTACCATGGTTCCCATCACCAGTTGAGCTACGTCGCATCATTCTCACCTCCCCACCAAAATCTGGTGAACTTGACTCTCTTCCGAAGTTTCTGCTCCAGGTGCTTGTCGACATTCTAGGCCTACTTTCGTTTCTCACCCTTCTCTGCAATCGATCTATCCAGGACGGAGTTCGACCGCCGTCGCAGAAACACTCAATTCTGGCTCCTATCCTCAAGCGTAGTGAACTTGAATCATCTGATTACGCCAATTTCTACCTATTGCGAATATCACATGTATCTCGAAATTCATCGGGACAATTATTGTTGCCTACAAGCTCACTGTTTATTTAGAGTTAAACAGGTTGCTTCCGGAATGCCAATCTGGCTTTCGGTAAGGTCACGCCACTGAGACGTGGTTACTCCATTTCCCTTTCAACATTTTTGGGGCTATCTATAGATAATTCACAACTCACTCTACTGGCTCTATTTGACGTCAATGCCGCTTTTGACACATGTCGATCTTTATGTTTTGCTTAAGTGGAAAAGATTTCGTTTGGCCTGTCTGGTAACTTTCTCAGCTGGTTGGCATAATTCGTTAGGTAGCTCTCCGTTTGTGTGGTCCATGGGTCCTCCAGGTCGATGTGGGTCACTTCCTCTTATGCCATGGCCTTCCTGAGGGCTCGGTGCTGTGTTCATTTGTGTACATCATGTACTGTTTTGAAATTGCTTCTGTCCCTAATGCCATTGCTGTGCTGGATCACATTTACGCTGATAACGTTCAAGCATATTAACACTACATGGCTTCTAATGCCTCTGCTGCTGTTCTGGCAATGAGCTTTCTCCCCTCGACGTTTGTATATCTGCAAACCGCCTGCGACTCAACCCATCAAAAACTTTCATTTCATAAGCCTAGGGGAATGCGGTGTCACATGTAAATTATGTTTCATGCCAGTACCTTTAGTTTTTGAATGGATGTGAACAATGAACTGCATAAATCATTCATCATTGTGGGAACTGGGAAATGTCCCGTAATGGGCTTGTTCAAAGTTGGCAACCCTACCTCTGAGTGATGAAGGCAAGTCTCCCCCCCCCCCAGGCCCCAGCAACCATAAGAGGAAGGCAATCCTCTTTGTGTTAGTCTAACTATTGAACATGAGTTGAAAGGAAGTGTGCCTAAAGAAACCATCAATTCAGACTTCATTTCCCTAACGATGCATGGTTAACTGCAATAGGAGAAAGGGAAAAGTTGCAAATTATTTTTGCAATTGGGTAAAAACTTCACTGAAACGTAGTCATGATCTGGATTCTGGAGGGATTATTCAACTGAAGCACAAACATGAGGGCAGCAATTGACAGGCATCCAACAAGGATGGCCTATTGGGCTAAATAACCGGTTACTGTAACTCCAGGATACCTCTTCTAACTGCACCATTGTAGTTGAAACTTGAGCTATTAAATCACTTAAATATCCTTATGAGAGAAAATGTCCAAACGGAACTTTTAATTGCAAATTAGATGCTATGCAAGGCACAGGCACAGTCTGTGTGTGAAATTAGGATTTGATTAAATATAGTATGAAACGTTTTTACAGTGTCAGGAGACTGCAAGAAGAAAGCACCAGAGAAAAAACAGAAGGGTAACAAGAAACAACAGTAAGTGTTTCTACACTGGTGTCAGTGCTGTTATGGTGCTTCAGAACTTGTTATTTTGTCATTTATAATACATAAAGATTCTCTTGGAATTAGTTTGAATTTTAGAGATCAAACATTTAGTTTCGTTCAACAATTTGTTTCTTTGCTACGACCCATGACCTTGTGTAGTACTTTTAAAACATGCAGTGTTCCACGCACCAAGAGTGGCCTGCGAAGGGTATGGCAAACCTTCTAAAATATTCATTAACTCTGCATGGTGTTAGCATTGGCAGGCTCACTGCACTGTGTAATATTTTAATCTACAAGCTATGCCAAAAATGCAAGTAGTCGCTGGTCCAATTATAGTTTGAAAACCGCTGACCTGGTGCCTCTGAATGATTGTTTGGTTGTTCTTTGGGTTAGGGAATCAGGCCTATTCATGTTCTTGATTTGATCTATTGAACGGAACACAAGGGCCTAGTTACTATACATATTTGATTGCAATGTGTAATACTTTTTCTGTAAAGCGAAAGCAAGCAGCCACCAAGCGATGCGGAAGATAGATATTCATCTGCATCATCACCATTCACTTCTCAAAGTGACGACGACAGTAATTCATCCTCTGAGCAAGAGGATGAAAAACAGGAAAATGCTAAGGAATACTGCAAAGGTTTCAATATTCTCACATGGCTTTTGAAGTTATAGCCTTTTGTCATGGCCCAAATTATAATAATAATTAAGGTTCCTTGAAGAAATAGGATGACTGTTGTTTCAATGTGTTGTTAAATCATGAATAAGTTTCTGAGGTGAAAACAAAGGTTCCATAGGATATAATTTATTTGCTTAAAATAATTGATAATTTATATTTTTTGGATTCAAAACAAGCTGTCTTTTAATGTTAAACCTGCTTATTGGCATGTTTCGTAGGCGCCATGCATGTATGCCATAATGTGTTGTTTTTTGGTAGGGGTTCTGTCATAAAATTTTTAGATTAACAGGGTTTTCTTGAAAAAAGATTTTGGACAGCACTGATCTAATTACTTTACATTAGGTTAATGGTAGTGTGACTGTATTAAATATTGCATTGTAATTGTAAGGCATTATATTTGTACTAGTACTGCAGTATCTTGTGAAGAGTTTGAGGGACAGGTGGCAGGATACAAATGAGGTTTTGGCATGTTAGCCAAAAAGATTGTATTGTGATGTATTTACATATTTCTATGGCGCTACTCCCAGTACAACCTACTGAAAGGCGCTCCCAGCATGAAAAGGTCACAATAGTAAGGGCAGAAACAGAAGTACTGCTAGTTAAAATGAAAGTTCAAGTTGTAGAGGGAATATTGTTCTAAAGCAAATGGCCAACAGATGCTTAAGCATGTATTGGGCAGAAGCAGTCCAATTCAGAGGTACCTAGGGATCATGTCAGTCTATAGAACTGAAAGTGACCAGAGGCCTTGAGCCCGAGATCCAACTATTACTTTGCTCCTTTATTCATATTCAGTATCTACCCCATACGGTACAATTGCCTGTTACAGTTACTCCGCAGATGACCAAACATCGTGTCAAAGGCACCATTCAGCTTCTTTAGACTTTTGTTTGGTCAGTGAAGAAGAACTGACCACTGAATAAATTGTGCTTGTCTTCTCAGGTGGATATCATCCAGTTGGTGTTGGTGATCTTTACCAGGGCCGCTACCATGTCATCCGGAAACTTGGATGGGGATACTTCTCTACGGTCTGGCTCTGCTGGGACACCAAGTAATGATGATGATGATGATTTGATGTGATTTTTGATGATGATTATGATGCTTATGATATTTATAATTAAGATGATGATGATTTGTAAGCACTTACTTATGTCAGGTTGAAGGAACAGTTCATCAAAAACAAGAGTTTTTGCAGTTTTGGGGAATTTTTTTATCTGTCGAGTTGACGTTTACTTTCAGTGTTTCGATCTTCTACCTGCTATTCATGGTTGAGGACTAGAGGTTGTATAAAAGTTCTCTTGCAAAGCAATACTTATGTGTATTCATGTGTGTATATATGGCCTATACATAATTACGTATGTATTTATGTATGCATGTATGTATGTATTGATAGGCCTATATATGTGTGTGAATGTGTGACACTCTGATACCATATCATGGGTTTCTTAACTATATACTTTTGATGTTTTGGTACATAAACTACATATTTGCCAAATCTTTCAAAATTGCTGATATTTAAAATACCTGCTCTGAAATTTATGCTTAGTGTGGTTAAGACTGTGCATGTTGTACATAACCAGTCTTGCATGGAATGATAAAAATCGTTGAGTTTTAACAACTTATAACTTTTAATGCAGCAAGCTGCTGAATTGTCACAGTAATCATTGAAAGTTGTAGATAATAGCAGTATTTTTAGTCTTTTGTTAGAGGTCAAAATCTACAAATTCATGTCCTGTTTAATCTCTCAATCAAATGAACTACTTTGCTGGAAAAAGTTCCTATTGTGGGTTGAACTTGAAGCGTCATAAACAATTCTTAATTTTGTTCATGTCCAAATAACTTAGGCACCAAGCAGCAAATCATAATACAAAACTAAAGATTAATTACCTGTTAATAGGAATATTATCTGTAATGTGCAAGGCATAATTACCTTTAATCTGACAACAGTGACCATTAAGATAAGTCAACAATCACAATTGTACAACTACTTTGATTTACTCAAAAAGAAGTAAATCAGCCTGTTATGACTATTCAATCTACCAACTCAAGAAAACTTGTTCTGTGCTTTTAAACTTGACAAACTTCAATGAGAGTCTGTAAAACACTAACAAAGCAGCTAAAATTAGATTTTTTTAGTCATAATTTTTGTCATGTAAATGTGCTTTACTTATTCAATGATAAAAGTTTGATTCCCCATTATTATTTAGACCCATTGTAAGCTCAAATAATAGAACACTCGAGTAATAAAACACTATTTGTAGAACTGACACCATGCAGATTCAAACTTGATCTTCTCATTGAGTATACACCCCAGTTTTCGTACCTTTTCCCCATCAGTGCACTTGTATTTATATACCTTGATGAGCAATTTACATATGTTGGATGTTTCACAATTCCAGGATTTGTTTTCTGATTTCTGTTTAAGTGAGAAGCAGTTTGTGGCTCTGAAGGTTGTCAAAAGTGCTGAAGATTGTACAGAAACAGCACTCGATGAGATCAAGTTGTTACGCTGTGTAAGTGCTATGATGATACATATGACACTTTCACCAAATTCTTTGTTGTGTTGAGGCTTTGCAAAAGAACAACAACAGACATTCTAAAGATGATTTATGCATTTTAAGATTCTTGTTTGTTTTTTAAATTTAATTTTAATTAAGAAACAATGAGACATGTGATAGATAAATTAATTGTTTTCATTAGCTTGACTGCTTTTAATCTTCAACTGTGATTATATACTCGGCTCTAACCAACCACATTGATGGAAGTGAGACTATTAAGGAGATATGTAGATATGTCTGCGACCAAAGCGTATTCAATTTGTCTAACTGAGCACTGTTAAAAGCCATCGTAAAGTCTGGGTATAGACCAAATGGAGTTCTTCATTAACATATAGTTGATGCCTGAAAGCATTCTGGCTACATTAGTGTCTGTTGTTTTAAGACATTATTTTCAAGAGTTTATGTGTCAGAATATATTTGATCTTTTAGATCCGGGAGTCGGATCCTTCTGATCCACACAGGGAACGATCCATTCAGCTTCTTGATGATTTCAAAATTTCGGGAGCTAATGGAACGCGTACGTTGTTGATGTTGATAGTTAAGAATCCTTAAGGCAGACGGCTGGTGGCAGTGGATTTAATTGACATAAATGTACCTTTCAACTTGACTGACTGGTTGTTTTGCCTAATGGGTTTATCTCTTTGCCTCAGACAATGCTGCATGTCTTTCCCTTGTTTGAAATCCTGGAACCACCTCTGGCAATACACTCAGTATACATATTTCATTACCTTTTCAACTTTGGAATAGATAAAATAGTGTTACTGTCAGCATCGATTGGGAAGAGTCATCTGGTAGTAGGATGTTGTCTGTTCATTGTCTGTCAAGACAAGCCAATCAGCTTTATCTGTTCCCAACACCAGCCATTTTGCGATGATTGATGTGAATAAATGATCTCCCTATTCCTATTCTTTGATCATTTGTCAAGTCCAGTACTCCACTCAATATTAGTCCAAGTCTTGTTATAGTCCATATTATAATGTCTATCAAGTGCAAGCAGTAGGCTTCCTTTATTTCTCTTCAGTTCAGATCTTGTGTGTTGTTTGGGACTTGATCGGCTGACTTACTCACCACATGGCAAACCAAGTCTTGGCTGAACGACTTTGTCTAACAGATAGGTTGGATGCCTTAAAATTCTATCATTTCTAATTATCTGTGATCTTGAAATTCCTGCAATTTGATGTAGCCAACTCATATCTGCTATGAGGATTCATTTCACACCTTGCTTTTGCATTTGCATTAACCAGATGTCTGATCCACATAAGAAAAGGGGTTGTGTCATTTCCTCATATATTCTTGTCATGGTTATCTTTTCTGTACTTGAGACAGAATTTCCTTCCATGGAAAGAAAATTCTTATCTATGGTAAAGGACTAGCTCAAGGTCCCTCCCTACACAGGAGCCATTGCGTGGTTCAAACCCATAACTCCGTCCGTTACATGCCGAGTGCTCTGACCAATCAACCACCGAGTGCATATTCAAATTGCATGTGGGTTAATCAGTGCAAACTGTATCTAGGAAATGGTGATCAGGTTGTTGAAACACTTGAAATCACGTTTCCTTGGTACTTGCCTTGTCAAAGAAACGTGCAGGAAGATCTGTTAAACATCGCAATCTTTGTGATAAAACTGAGCAACGTCTGTTTTCTATTTCAGATATTTGCATGGTGTTTGAAGTTTTGGGTCACAATCTTCTGAAGCTGATTATTCGGTCAAAGTACGCTGGAATACCTTTGGACAATGTCAAACAAATCATGCAACAGGTAGTGGACACCGCTGTGAAAGTTTCTTTGTATTGCTGTCAGATGTTTAATGTTTATTATCCTCATGGTTGACCTTTTCATAATCTTGTAATACTAAGCAATTTTAAGTAATACTAAGCAATTCTAAGTAATACTAATACTAAGCAATTCTAAGCAATTCTAAGTAATCGGACAGACATAGGGTTTACCCCAGACCTAGACAAAATCAATGAAGTTGCGGAGCTGACAAAATTCAGGCTGCAGATTTCGGAGATCGTATCGTATCATATCTTTTGATTTATATAGCACCTATCTCAGAATAATTATTCAGAGGCGCTCTCAGCACGGAAAACCCGCATAAAAAGAAACGCCTTTGAATATCTGTAAATGAGGAAAGCCTGGGAGGAAAATATAAACATATTCTGTGATGCTTGCCTATTCAGTAACTAGTCTAATCCAGCTTTTTCATGTCAACAAAAAGGTTCTTGAAGGGTTGAACTACATGCACACGAAGTGCCAGATCATCCACACGGATCTCAAACCGGAGAATATCCTTGTCTGTGTCGAAGCCGATTACGCACGCAGATTGGCTGCCGAGGCAATGGAAAGACACAAGAATGGAATCATGCCTGGCTGTTATCCGGGTAGGACACAATCTCGAACATAATATACAGTCAGATTTGTGGATACACTTAGATACTGACACATGCAAACATCTGCCTACAGAGACACACAGACAGACATTCACAGATAGTGTCTAGTTGTAAGATTTTGATGCTGCTTTATAACTCGGTTTCAAAATTGATGTTGGGTCTTTTGTGAATCAGAAAGTTAACTTTTCTGGTTCATGGTGAAGGTTTAAGTGAAAGTTACAGAAAGTTAAATTGTCTATTTCATGGTGTAAGTGAAAGTAAGTTAAATTATCTGTTTCATGGTTAAAGTAAGTTAAATTGTCTGTTGGATGGCTTTCTGCTAAGGAGAGTATGTGCTTGAGTGTAGTTAACTTGTTTCTACAATTGCACATGTCGTTTCAACCTGTTGCAGTATCAATGTTTCTAAGTACCAGAAGGCAGCAGTTTGAATATCAGCTTCAGCATACAGAGCCCAGTCATAGTCCTGTGCAGTGATGTTAGTCATAATAATTATTTAATTATTTGAACGGTTGCTTTGGAACTGACTTTCTGTCCAACCGAATTTTTGTCTTTCAGATATGATAACATCTTATCATTTCAAAGGTAACTCTATTTTATAATGAATTATGCATAATTTTTTTTATTATTCTTTATTATTATTCTTGTCACCTGGAGTGTAAATAAGACCTCACTCAGGTTCTTAGAATCCTCTAGGTTCTTCTTCTTCTCCTCCTCTTTCTTCTTCTCCTCGTCCTCCTCCTCGACCTCCTCCTCTTTATCATCATTATCATCATCAGCAAAGTTATTATTTTTTCAGCATTATTATTATGATTTAAAAGATTTGTAGTATGTGCATAAGTAATAACAACCTCCCTGATTAAAGGATCCAATCCCTATTTTAAGGAACTAGAATTTTATTCGGTTTTAAGCTCAGGTTTCAAGACTTGAATTTAGACTCAAGAGTTTGAAACTCAGCTGAATCTGTGAACAAGCTTTCTTTTTCAGCTAGCCTTGATAACTTAGGAACGTTTCATACAAATTTCTTTATGTATCTAAGTTTAAGCAATTTTTTAAAATGTCCAACATTTGTTTCTGTGTGTATGTATGGAATGGATGTGCTTGCCATTCATGTTTCTCAACATATTGAGAATTTCTGCAGTGCGTCGTTAATGCGTGACTGTCCCAGAGATTTGAAGGGGTGTCATTTGATATAAGTTATAATGACGTGCAGTTCATGTATGCTTTCAGTATGTCCCGATCGCATTTTCACAATTTCACAGATATTTAAGAAAATGCAATAAATGAGTTGTGGCTAAATCCTGCATCGAAATTTGTCAGCTCTCTTGTCAATGAAGAACAAATCCGAAGGACAAGAGCAGTCGAAAAAGAGGAAGAAGAAGAAGAAGGCAAAGAAGGCCCAGCTACTGAGTGCAAAAGATATCAGTGTTGTATCAGTGAACTTTGCTTCCGAAAGTGGGACCACGGTTGTTCCAGTCTCCGATGATGGAAAAGATGACCAGACAGATGATGCTGTGAGTTAGTTATCTACCTGATCTTTCAATAGGTTGCCCAGATGTGTTATTAGACCAATTTTTTGCTTTAGATCAAGGACTTTTACAGCAGGTTAGACAGGAGGTTTACAGCAGCTTTTATAAAATCTTCTCTGATAAACAGAGCTGTTAATATCACGATAAAGTCTCGCGATACTTTGGTATTGGTGATACTTTTGTCAGTATTTCAGCGAGTATCGCGATAGTTTTATTTTGCTGGTATCGCATGTGTATCACGATACCTATTTTTAGCCTATCAGCGATACTCGGTACCAATACTTTTTCTCCCTGACATTTATATGGTTTCTCAAGAAATATGCAAAGTCAATCATTGCGCTTTGATAAGTTTAGGTCTCTATCGGCCATATAAACCTTGGTGTGAACAGATGGAATATTTTATTATGGCTAAATAAAGAAATGGTAACACGGAAAGATGAGGGAAGGGTATTCCTTAATGGTTTTTAAAAGATTCAGTTTGGGCCATGGTGTCCAAGGAGCACTTAGGTCGACGAGAAACTGCAGAAAGAGGGGTGCAAATGTGATCCCTGAGATAGTTTGGAGCAATAAACCTAGATTGGACTTACCTGTAATTAACTGGGACAGGAACTTTGAACTGAATGTAAACTGGTAGAGGAAGCCAGTGCAGTTGATTGACCATTTATGTCAGTGACTATAGGATGGCAAAAATAGGATATGATAGTGCCATTTGAGTATGTGTCATAACACTTTGTGCTATAGCCTACAGCTCAGCTGATTCTAAAATAGTTCTACAAGAAGGAGAGGTCCATCTGAATAGGAACAATGCTTATTTAGCCAAAGACAATCTCTGCTGATGGCCTGATGAAGGCAAGTAGACAATCTACCAGTGAACCAGAGTAGGTAGTTAACTTAACTGATTATATATATGCTGTTGTTGTAGGGTTCTACTAACTTTGTGACTTCCATTGGAAGCAATGTCATGAACGTCATCACAGATCTTGGCAATCTAATCCTCGGCTCTACGGACCCAGGTCAAGCCATGCAGACAAGTCTGCCTAATTCATTCACTGGACACACAATCAATGTTCATTATTTCTCAAGAGTGTCTTCTTTAATCGTAACATTCGTTCTTTGATCCAAACATTTATGTAGCACCCTTTCAAGGTTACTACTCAAAAGCACTCCAAACTCTGAGATAAGTTTTAAAGTGTACCATAAAATGTACCAATACCTTATTTATGGAATATACATTACACCAGATGAGGTCAAACCCTGGGGTCAACCATAGAGATGCCCAGTTTTGCATAGCTGCTGTGTGGATAAATAGAATCACAGGAACCTTACTTTCAGCAGAACAAAGGGAGCGACTATGCCGGGCCTTCAATACTGGCTGACGAAGTCTTTCAGGTATCCTGGTGCAAGGCCAAGTTGGCATTACCAGACCATATTCTACACTCAATGCACTGTTGGACAAGAAGCCGATGCAGAACCTTCAACATATATATATCTTGTTAAATAACCATATTTTGGTATTTGGCCAAAAAGGCACACTACAGCTTGCAGTGCACAATCAATACCAGACCAGACCAGAGTAGAGGGTTAAACAATAGTCAAGAGATATTATTCATATATTTGTTGTTATTATATTTTTATTTGTTTGTTTAGCTTATGCACAATGCACCAAGCCATTTAACAGCAGGCTGTTCTTATTGATCACATGGGATGATGAATAGTATATCCAATTTTTTTATAAATTATTAAGAATAATTTTTTTTTTTATATAAGAATTGTTGACCATAACAGTGTTACACAAATGGAGTGAAAATCAACGATTGCAACTGTTCCAGGTTCCTCACCCGAACAGGTTCGACCTCCGACTCCTAAGTTGATTACTATTTTTGACAAGAATGTGGAGTGCAATCAGTCTTGGAGAACTGAGCAAATGGAAAAGGTTGCCTTGCAATTCAAGGACGGAGCTGGCAGGGAATCAATGGAAGTCAGCGTGCTTGACTGGACGAATGATTGTCCTGAATGCTCGAATCAGAAAGACATGCAAATTGTGCAATCATCAGAGGATGGAAAGACGCATTGTGACTGTAAGTTCAAGGCTGTTGAAAATCCGCCAACGGAAGTGGAAAGCAACATTGCCGCACCAACAATGACGATGGAATCAGCTGCGTCACAGGATGTGGTGGAAGGTGGTTGTCTGGCCAGTTCGAAGGATGATGTGACGGAACAACTGGAGAAAGGTAGATATATTGTGTGGATTTGTGTATATATGTGCACAGGCTTCCACTAACTATGAGTTCCATTGCACAGGATATGGCTCATATACGTTGGTAACAGCCTGTCTTACTTTATGTGAACCTGTTTTGTGTTTAGGAGACTTGCAGGTGTAGAGTTTCCCTGGGAGACAATTGAATGTTCGAATACATAAATACATTGAAAATGTTACAATTTGTTTCTATTTTATGTCATTTGGTCAATTGATAATGGATTTGCCTTTGCCTATATTAAATGTTAATCTCGGACATTATGACAAAAACACAGACGCTTGAGTAGTCTGCAAGGGTGTGATTGTTGGTTAGTTTTTGTAAGCCACAGGCAATAATATATTATAGTGGTTAAAATGCTATACTGAAAGTCAGCTTGAATGTCATGGGTTAAAATTCATGCAAGCTCAACTACAAATGCGTACACTCTAACCTTGAGTACTGCTGAAAAGACTACAGGGTGAGAGAAAGGACTGGCCATCTGTCCTCTTGTGGGGAGGCAAATATAACTTACACTTTGCTTTGGTTTTGGGGGTAAGCTGAATGGATTTCTCTTCGCGCTTGCTCGGCAGATGAGACATCGTGCCTTTTTGATGGGACTACTTCCAAATCATCAGAAGTTAACGAAAAGAAGAATCCGTGGAAGGTTGTCTGCGATATCTCCGTCAAGATTGCTGACCTGGGAAATGCTTGCTGGACGGTCTGTATGTTACGTCTTGTGTTGTCTGCCAGCATTAGACATTCATTAATCCTCATAAACATTAACTGTCTGATATCAAAGCACACTCAGTGTCACATGCACACTGCATTACTTTCATTCACTGATTCATTATTAGGACATTTTTTTAGTGCCCCTTCAAGGTTACTACTCAGGAGCGCTTCCGACCCGGTTCTGTATCGATAGTCCATAGGTTCGATAGTCCGAAGGTTCGATAGTCCGAAGATTGCATGGTGACCAGTCGATAGATGATAAGATTGTTGTTTTAATGGTAGCTGCATGGACTGATGAGAAGAATTATGTTTGTTAGAAGCTGGATTGCATAATTCTTTTCATTCATCCAGCTTCCATTTAGGCATGATTCTTTTCATGTCAATCCAGCTCCCAGTTTTACACATTCTTTTCATAATTTAATCCAGATTCTAGTTAAATTAATGTCAGAGTATAGAATCTTCAGACTATCGAACCTTCGGACTATCGAGCGGACACCCCCTGGCTGAAAACAACTGTCATAAATATTGGTTTTTTGTAATTTAGTTTTTGGGGTTTTTAAAAAAACCAAAAGAAAAAAGAATGTCAATTTTTAATTTAAAAAAATATTTTTTCTATTTACTAATATTACTATAATATTACGTACCAATTGTGTGTTATTCAGTCCAAAATCAAGCTATATTAATTATAAAAACGAGTTGGAGCTCTTTTTCATGCTGTGTTTGATGCCTTTTATAACAAGACTGTTGTGACAACATCCAAAGGAAAACTAAAAACCAAGAAAACCAAGAAACCAACTTTTGATTTTCCAAAATCTTGGTTTTTTGCACCCCTGATCGTAAGGTTACAATAAAACACATCTGAATAAACCCTAGGCTAAGGCGCCCTTCCGTGCCATAGGACAAACAACAAGGAAGGCACGATTTTAGCATTGCTTAAATAATTAAAAGAGTCCAATGTGATGTGACGATATTTCTTGGACTATATATTTATTATATATCTAGTAATGGACGTCTATGTACATTTACGTTAAATTACATAGCTACAATGTCTATGTGAGGAAATACATATCATTGGCAACTGTAATTTATATCATCTGCATTGTGACCAATTTCCTTTTTAGCATCGTCACTTCACGGATGATATTCAGACACGCCAGTACAGATGTTTGGAGGCTCTGATCGGAATGCCTTATGGCACGCCTTCTGACATGTGGAGCGCCGCTTGCATGGTACTTGAATAATTGTCTGTTTTTTTCTTTATGCGTAAGATTGCCAGATACTTTGGTAGCCAAATGTGGGGTCACAGAAAGTGGGAAAGAAGGACACATTGAACGTCTCACTCCGGAATCAGATGTCTTCTAAGTTGCCATGAAAAAAACTCACATTAAAATATAACATTAGCACTCTGACCATAGTAGACAGTTCATAGATAAATTATCACATTACTCAGATCATGGACTAGAAATGTCTAGAAATATCGAGCAGCTAAATCTGCAGCAACAATAAAAATGAATTTAAGTTATTAATTGGACAGTTAGGTTGTTAGGTCACATGGACATGTGTTCCAGAACATGCTATAGCAGGGCAGCAAATGGTCACATTTTGAGCTATTTGAGGAGTATGTGCCTACACAGGAACTTCTTCGTAATGAACTATCACCACCTTTGCTTTTGGGAGGTACATTAAAGGCACTCCATTATATATCTGGATGCATACATACATCTACCATGCTGCCGATAGGGCATCATTCCCACTACTTACTAGTATTTATTCTGATAGTCTTATTATGTTCTGTGGCATAACTTATAAATGCTTAGATTTCTTGCAGGCGTTTGAGTTGGCAACTGGAGATTTTCTGTTTGATCCGCACACCGGGAAGAACTACTCGCGCGACGAAGATCACATGGCTTGCTTCTTTGAGATGCTTGGTCCGGTTCCAAAGAACCTTGCTCTGTCGGGCAAATACTCCAAGGATTTCTTCAACAAGAAGGGTGAGTCATCATTATTACAATAGTTTTTTTTATCACAACAATGACACACTTTTAATGATGAGCATCATTCAGCTTATTATTTATCAGGAACACGCATATCTAACTTGCACAGAGTCACACAGCAATGGTAATCCATTTATTATCGGGCTTTCTACATACGCACACCTACACACACACACATACACTTATGTACTTCAATGCTTTAGCGATGAGAGTGTGCTCGGCGACTGGGAAAGTAATGCATCTCATCGTTAAATTGTTAAACATGCGATACACCGAGTTACACACATTTATATCTTACATCTAAAGTCTCCTCTACAAGAACTAACCAAGAATCACCTGATCGTCCACTTTCTAATTTTTGACCTAAACAACACCCGCCTAAACAGCTACTCAGATTCTTCTGACCAGTGGTTAAGTCCATCCGCATCTGAGATCCACACCACTTGGACGATAAGATCAGCCACCTGAAAATTATGAGATCCACCACCTATAAGAACAAACCTGTCACATAAATGTATTTCTGGGACAATAATAGGTGATAATTATCCACTGTCTTTCACATGTTTTATTCTTATTTGAATCGCAGATTGCGAATATATTGGTTATAGATTTGCCAGGTATACGCTTACGTTTCACAATTCTAAAGATTTGGAGATCCGCCATCTCCGGATGAGCAATCTAACCTTTGACACTCTGGACACTGGACTCGGACCTCCTTCAGACAACCATCCATATAACCCCTATGGACTTGACGCAGCGCTTGTGAATAAGCTGGTGCCCTGTGTGCTGGTGTAAAGTTCGTAATGTCGGAACAGTTTATGGCAGTTGCATTCATAAGAATTTACCTCAGAATGGATATGATACCAAAGAAGCGAGCGCATAGATGCTATAGGCGAGGAGAGGCTTGTTTGTACATACGCGGAAGAGAGGCTAATATGAAGTGCCTTGCTAATACTTGTTCACCTTTGCTTTGTGCTTGAAGGTCAACTGCGCCATTCTCCGGAGATGAAACCGATGGGATTGGCGGAACTGCTGAAGAAGCGCTACAAATGGGACCCAGACAAAGCAGAGGGCTTTGCAAGCTTCCTTCTGCCAATGCTCGAATATGATCCAAAGAAACGAGCTACGGCCAGCCAGTGTCTCCAGCATCCGTGGCTGAGGGAGCGCGGTGATGCCACTCTTCGATATAAGGATGCTGAGAAGGAGGATGCTGAGAAGGAGGATGCTGAAGTGATGGAGAAAGAGACGGAAATGGAGGTGCGACTGGATTCAGAGACGATTCTGGAAGTTGGCCTAACAGGGATAATGGATGTGGCAGATGACAGATTAGGAAGTGTTGTTGATGGTGAGAATGTCAGGAATGATGAAGAGACACCTGGAAAGGATGGAAACCAAGATGAGAAGGTAGGGAAACGTGAAAACGAAGAAGAAAAGCATGGAATGGAAGAAGACAAACATGGAAAGGAGGGAGCAGAACAGCAAAATGGTGACGGAACGGGTTGGGAGACAACAGTTGGAAGGGATGAAGACGAAGGCTGGAGGCAGAAGGTGACGGAAGAGAGGCTGGGGACTGATGCAGAGTTGCCAGTGAAGGAGGGAGTGCGATAGATCAAAGGGAGTAGGGTTAGTGGAAATGGGTTACGAAGATGACTGACTTTCAGGACGATTAATTATGTGGAGCTAGGCTGGTTTTTTTTATTGTTATACAAATCTCATTGCACTTCGTTTTCCTTCCCATACGTGAACAGCGATTTGCAAATTTTCTTACATAAATAGAAAAGAAGTCTGTGTTCAGAATAAGCTTTACACCTTGAAATAAAGAATCCTTATTTATGAAATGTTATCTGAACTCTAACTCTGAATAACTTGTATTGAAGTGGAAATAATTGAGGGCATATAATATATAATAATAATAATGATAATATTATTGATAATAATAATAATAGTGTCAGGTAGTCCAAAAAACACAAATAATGATGATGATGATGATGATAACAATAATAACAATAATAACAACGCCGCTTTATAAGGCGCCGTGAACGCGGCCCTAACCACTACAAGGGCGCCGTACAACCTAAAACGAAAGTCAGCAGACAGGGAGGGTAAGCCTCGGAAAACAGAAACACTTTCAATATGCTTGTGCATAAATAATTATATATATACAAAGTTTTAAAGCACATAGGGCCTACATAGGCTATGCATGTATATATATCTCTCTATATACATATACATACATGATACATGTATAGGATCCTACATCTATAGAATATATATATATAAATAAATTAAATTATAGGGGCCTATAGATATGCCTCAGTCCAAAATTTAGACCTACAATGTATATATGGCCTACATTTTGTACTTCCTACGTGAATGAGACATTCCTGAAAGGCGCAGAACAAATCTCCAGATACACATATACATGTATACCCAGAGGGCCACACTTATACGGCCTTCAGGCTTACAAATGTCAATATAACATATATATATATATATGTTATTCTTTTTTTAACCGAAATTTGATACCGCCCTCCTTCCAACATCTTTTGCTCAGAAGTGCACAGGCACACCTCGATGGCGCAATCGCATGTTGTACTGCAGAGCTATTGTGCGCGAAGAACTTGCTTAAGGTCCCTACACAGTGACTCCCCGGCCAATATAGGCCTACATATTGTATCTCAATAAGTTGTTTCTTTTGTGATCTATGGTCTCGTTTTAGCTTCCAATTTATGCTAGTGTGAGAGATAAATGTTAAACTTGTTGGATTTCTCTCAAATCCAGCATTTGCAGTGTGCTAAGAGTTATGAAAGATTAACTTACAGCGAAGTGCAGCGTGGATATATATGTCTTACAAAACGGGAAGAAAATCTAATCTGACCACTACTATATGCACTTTGCAGTAGGCCTATGCGTAGGCCTATGTAAGCCTTATAGGTTCTAAAACGTTATAATTTCACGTGTGCTAGCCTGCTAGATCCTCTTGCAATTCAAAACGTTTCAACGTATTAAATAATCATTTAAACTTACTGTTAAGGAATATAATAATTTTATCCACTGACAACGCGACGCACTCCTTTGGAAAGTCCAATTGAAAAAAACGGAACATTTTTTCATTGTGTAAGCCAACTTAAATAACTTCCAGTGAGAAGGACAATTTAGCTTAGGCCTACTATACATGTCTTACATCAGCAATTCTCAACGTGTAGGTCGCGCGATCCACACAGGGTTCGCCTTACGATTTGCCAGAGGTTGTCTGGAAAAAACATGTTTTCAGCCTTCTATCTCACATAGGCCTGCAACAATTATGCAATCATGATTATTACACGAATTAACCTCCTACTATAGAGACTTTAATTAATCTTTAATTATTTCTTGTGTTATGATTCATTTAATAAAATTATTACCAACAAAAAAATGTTAAATTGTTCTGTTAAACAAAGATTGAATATATGCTGTCACGCATGAGGTGTGTGGATTATCAAAATGATAAGAAGTAAAATGCATGTTAGTAAAACTTCCGTGAAGGCAGCAACTCAATACTTTTAATAGATGGGGGTCGCCACACCTTTGAAAATATTATTAGGGGTTAGCAGGACTAAAAGGGTGAGAACCGATATCTTACATTTACATATAAAAAGGTTATAGCGCCTTAGAAGGGCGCATACCATGGTAATGTAATAAATCTGAGGTCCCAAATGACTTGATGATGTCTTTGCATACACACTCGTATGTATGCATATATATATATATATATATATATATATATATATATATATATATATATAAGCCCATTATGTATTTTGGACAACTGTATACAATGTCTATTGTCTTAAACTGTTTGGGGTCGACTCTTTTGTGTATTTGGCACGCAATACTCGTACAGACGTCAATACAGACCTTGTCTGGGAGTAAGCGAATATAGACAGACCCTCAGATATCAGATGTAAAAGATAAATCTGGAACGAGGACAAATACGGGCTTGCAATGGAAGAGAGAGTTTCTACTTTCCATATACATAATGTATCACATGAGTTTTTAAGTATACGGCCAAGGCGGAGGAGACCCGTGAAGACAAACAACCACAACCTCTAAACCTCCGACAAGAAATATTAAATACCTTCTCAGTGAAATGCAGACTTGATACGAAGGTCCTGTACGCATATTATATATATATATGTGTGTATATATATATATCGTAAACGTATACATATACAAACTGTATGCCTGTAGTGTGTAGCCTAGTCCTATGCATATATATAAATATATGTATATATATACAATTATACATGCATGTAGCTATCCAGGCGTGTGATGGTCTGTAGATTATGTAGCCTATGCGTAGGCCTCCATATATGACGCAATCTGAGCTGTATACAGGAAGAATTTGCTGTCGCAAGAATGTTATTAAGCGCAGTCGTTGACTCTTAACGAGATGCAGTTTAAAGCGATTTAGACGGAACACTCTCCGTTCGGACATTTTGTAGAGATATGCAGATAGTTTTATACGGTCATACACGGTACATAGGATACGCCTAGATACAAACGACTGATTATGTAGGCCCTATACAGGCCGAACAAAGATGAATATACAGAGAGACGGAGCAACACAAGGGCAGATAACTATATGAGCACTCACAGAGAGAGACAGACAGACAGAGACAGAGAGACGTACAGACATACATACAGACGGACAGACACACAGACAGACAGATAGACAGATAGATCATAGATAGACAGAGAGAGAAACGGAGAAATGTATACGCACAGACAGGCAGACATACAGACACATGCAGACAGAGACAATGACAGAGGCGCACAAATACATTCTATAGGGAACATCACGAACACATAAAACTATGTCACGACAGACAGGCAGGCAGGCAGGCAGATAGACAGCCAGACAAGGCCATTCATAGGGAGGCAGCCAGACACACAGAGCGAGAGCTATATGATATACAGACGACAAACACTATCAACTGCACCGTGCGCACATACATCACCTGTAGATCTATTTCGGCGTGCGTGCGTGCACCCGTGCCTCTGGATAAAAAGGACTCATGCATTTGACGGAGAGTATTGCGCTCCTTTCCATGCGTCTCCTATTCCAGCAGCAGCCCTCCTCCGCCTCCACCCTATCCCGCTTCCTCTCTCCTCCCCCCAACCGAGAGGCGGCCACTGACAAGTGACAAAACGAATGGAAAAGCACTGTGGAACATTGTTTCAGAATAATATCTAGAGTTCAACACTTTGTCGCTGTCCTCGTGTGAAATGCACACGAACGCCACTGCCGCAACCAACGCAGACGATAGTTCTCTATAATAACTATCAGTTACCGTAATATTATGCGCTGCAAAGCGCTCCCCCATAGATATCCGATACGCTATAGATATGCGAAATATAAGATAGTACGGTATGAGAATATAATACCGTACAGTTTGATATGCGAAATTTAGTCTACGTTCTATGACAGCAATAAATGCAAATGTAATGTGGGCCTATAGCAACCGAATGACCACGGCCCTATCTGTAGTTGCTAGTTTTTCGCTGAATGGTTTTTGGTAAGACCCGTCACCATTAATTCCCGTTTTTTTTATGTGTGTCACTGATCCACCATGCAGGCTTGCATCATGTTATGATTATCGTTTACGGTCGCTTCTTGCCCGATATGCGTGTACTTTACAGTCCACATAAAATAGGGCCTACATAAGTTTATAGGCCTATTAATTGATTTAAGTCCTACAGGCTATAGCTAAATGGTCTGGTACAAGGATCCTAGCTAACATGAGTGTTGCGACCGTAAATGTAGACATTACTATCAAATGGGGTGACTGCGGAGATATGGTTCACTAAGAAACAATATCCCAGCAATTTATAAGTTGCTAAAGACTCGATTCTTTAGTCGTGGCTGGGCTGGGCAGAGTAGGTTACTGAAAAGGAGCTGTATAAATCATCGGAATGCATGAATACAGGCCAATGATGAAAAGGAAATTACATACATATGTATAAACATAATTGAATTGACTGATGAACAGGGACCAGTATTATGTAAACAGTAATCAATTACTTACTTTGCAGCAATTTATATAGCTCCTATTCTGATCTGTCATAGACACATAAAACATACAAACATCACAAACAAATAAACACATACAGAGCTATGTCAATACATAAAAACATATAATATATATATGTATGTATATATATAATTCATACATAGGCCTCATAGATACATGGGCCTACAATAAAATACAATTGAAATTTAATATCGCCCTTCTTCCAACATTTTTTGCTCATGAGTGCACACGCCCCGACGACGCAATTGAAGTAACTGTTGTAATGCAGAGCAATTGTGCGCGAAGAACTTGCTCAAGGTACCTACACAGAGACTCCTTGGGACTCCTTGGACGAGAGTTGAACCCGCACACTCAGCACACAGGGAGCGTTACGAGCCGACCACTCTTAAAAATCGGCAATCGGCCACTGTGCCACACAATTTAGAAGTCAACTTTCCATACAGTCATACATCTATACATATAGTGCAAGATACGTACGCAGTGCACACTGCAGGACCACCCACTCTGGACCCTGGTCCTTTAGAGTACCGACTACACAGCAGCGACGCAAGAAACGACAATGGCCCACCGGAAACGACGCTCTGTAACTCAACAGACGACCAATTCTCACATTAGTGCCGAATAACTTACGCGTGTATCATACCTCTCCCGTCTACCCCACGCCGTATAGGCCTACTTCCGGTTGGCCCTTTTGAGAAGTCGGCTGTTACCAAAAGATGTGGACCACAACGACGCATCTATAGGCCTAAGAGTCGAATTCACACGGACGCCTAAGTTATGTAGGCCTACATATATGGCTCACCCCTTGTATTATTCCCAGACGCACATTTGCATGCATGTATATAAGTATTTATATGACGCCTGATCAATATCTCCCCAAAGCAGTTAATCCGGTTGTCTATAGGCTAATTTAAGCTGCGTTAGTTTGTTTCAGCATTATATTAAGCAACAAGATCAGAAATGGGCGTTCATTCAGTAAAGCGCCGGTAAATAACCTGGACTCCCTGACAATAGCCACTATTGTGGGCGCTGAGAGATTTTCGAAGATTTACATTGCATTAATTACAACCATTTGAATCAATTAAAAAAATTTGCAACGCCTATATAAATTTTAAATCCGACGCGCAGAGGTTGGGCTGCATATTATATTAGGCCTACATAGTAGTACATACCTATAGGGCAGGCCAAAATATGCAAACGTAGGCCTATGCAAAGGGCGCCACTAGAGACAACCTTTCTCCTTCCTGAGATCAGTTCTAAACTTACTAATCGCAAGCACATTGTAGGTAACGTCTCCAACCGAAAATTACTCCGAGATTTGACTTCGCAGCTGCATGCGAGTGGCGATTATTGTCGAAAGAGTTTTGCAATAAATAAGTGATCATTCGTCATTTGCGGTTGTTCACAGGCAGACACAGGCAGACACAGGCATAGACAGACAGACACAGGCAGACACAGGCAGACACAGGCAGACACAGGCAGACACAGGCAGACACAGGCAGATAAACAAACCTAGAGGCGCAAAACGCGGGCCAAGCAGGCTACAGGAACAAATAGGGTGCCTTGAGGTCTAAGGGCAACTAGGTGTCCATTCCCACTCAGTAGGGCCTAATTCTTCAAACAGGGATTACATATTCCTGTATTGCGTTCTCCTTGCCACCCACAGCGTGCTTCGTCATCACCAGCTGACGCTTGTCAATCTTCCAACGGAACGAGATGATCCATCTCGTTGTCTTAGCAAAGGCGCTATGGTAGAGAGTGGAAAGGGAAACCACAAAACACGTGTTGCATTCAGATACGGATCACTGCGCTTCGACTACAAGACTCGTTAGAACATTTGAACCTATGCCTCAATTACAGCATCCCGTGGCATCTCCCGAGTAACTCATGTGCGTGTGTTTGTGTGTGGAAGCCCATGTTACCTAGTCCTGTATGTATCTATTTACAGTATGCATACACGCACACACACACACAAACACCTACATTGTATTACACAAACCAATACACACCCATCCAAGAATATACATACACATATAAATACATATATATTTATTTATTTATTTTTATATATCTGAGTAGATTTCTGAAGAGGCGCTATATAAATCCTACAAATAAATAAAAATATATGAATGTATGTATGTATGTATGTATGTATGTATGTATGTACATATATGGGCGCAAAATGAAATAGTTCATTAGCCTACTTGTAGATTGTTCTAAGAGGATGAGCCCACATCGTCGTACGGAAGCGCAGGCCTAGCAGCTCTCCACGAACGGACGAACGCAACGAACGTCGAGAAGGCTGAATGGAAATAGAAGCGAATAACCAAATGATGCAGTCAGATCACATACCAATTGATTAAATTATAATATATAATGTGATGTGATATGATGTAATATACATGTATATATAGAAGTATACCGTAATATAATGTATGTATGTACGTATGTATATATGTATGTTTGTATGGATGTATGTGCGTGTGTGCGTGTGTTCGTGTCTGCGTATATGCGTGTATGCGTGTATGCATGTATGCATGTATGCATGTATGTATGTATGTATGTATGTATGTATGTATGTATGTATGTATGTATGTATGTATGTATGTATGTATGTATGTATGTATGTATGTATGTATGTATGTATGTATGTATGTATGTATGTATGTATGCATGTATGTATGTATGTATGCATGCATGTATGTATGCATGCATGTATGTATGTATGTATGTATGTATGTATGTATGTATGCATGTATGTATGTATGTATGTATGTATGTATCTATGTATGTATGTATGTATGGATGTATGTATGTATGTATGTATGTATGTATGTATGTATGTATGTATTTATGTATGTATGCATGTATGTATGTATGTATGTATGTATGTATGTATGTATGTATGTATGTATCTATGTATGTATGTATGTATGTATGTATGTATCTATGTATGTATGTATGTATGTATGGATGTATGTATGTATGTATGTATGTATGTATGTATGTATGTATGTATGTATGTATGTATGTATGTATGTATGTATGTATGTATGTATGTATGTATGTATGTATGTATGTATGTATGTATGTATGTATGTATGTATGTATGTATTTATGTATGTATGTATGTATGTATGTATGTATGTATGTATGTATGTATGTATGTATGTATGTATGTATGTATGTATGTATGTATGTATGTATGTATGCATTTATGTATGTATGCATGTATGTATGTATGTATGTATGTATGTATGTATGTATGTATGTATGTATGTATGTATGTATGTATGTATGTATGTATGCATTTATGTATGTATGCATGTATGTATGTATGTATGTATGTATGTATGTATGTATGTATGTATGTATGTATGTATGTATGTATCTATGTATGTATGTATGTATGTATGTATCTATGTATGTATGTATGTATGCATGTATGTATGTATGTATGTATGTATGTATGTATGTATGTATGTATGTATGTATGTATGTATGTATGTATGTATGTATGTATGTATGTATGTATGTATGTATGTATGTATGTATGTATGTATGTATGTATGTATGTATGTATGTATGTATGTATGTATGTATGTATGTATGTATGTATGTATGTATGTATGTATGTATGTATGTATGTATGTATGTATGTATGTATGTATGTATGTATGTATGTATGTATGTATGTATGTATGTATGTATGTATGTATGTATGTATGTATGTATGTATGTATGTATGTATGTATGTATGTATGTATGTATGTATGTATGTATGTATGTATGTATGTATGTATGTATGTATGTATGTATGTATGTATGTATGTATGTATGTATGTATGTATGTATGTATGTATGTATGTATGTATGTATGTATGTATGTATGTATGTATGTATGTATGTATGTATGGATGGATGTATGTATGTATGTATTTATGTATGTATGTATGTATGGATGGATGGATGTATGTATGTATGTATTTATGTATGTATGTATGTATTTATGTATGTATGTATGTATTTATGTATGTATGTATGTATGTATGTATCAATGTATGTATGTATGTATGTATGTATGTATGTATGTATCAATGTATGTATGGATGCATGTAAGTATGTTCATGTATCAGTGTATATGTATGCAGGCTTATAATCATCATTATTAAACTGACGATAGGGCAGTATATCCTATATATGTATATATATATATATGCGCGTGTGTATGTGGGTGTATGCCCATGTGTGCGTGCGTGTGTACATACATATATAGGCTGCAGGATGAACGCTTAGTCAACGTGCTGAGACCTCACTGGGTGCAGAAGCAATCGTTTTCGACCCACTCGAATCTGACCTACGTCCAGAATTTACCTGAATTATATCTTCATTAGACCTTAATTCAGAACTCGTTGTCCTAATCTAGTCGGACTTTTTATCACCTCCCCTCCCCCAGCACAAGCGGACCAAACACATGTTCGCCAAACACCGACGACGCTCAGCCTCACGGACTTCAGCTTTGCCCACACTCTGTTGAGACCGCATGTGATGTAGCGACGGTATGTTTCAGGTATTAAGGATGGGCGAGGAAGGATGGTAAGACATATAATGGGGTAAGGTCTTAGGCCACCACTACCTGAACTCTTCAGAAGTTTTTTTTCTTGTGACTGCAGACTAGACGCCTATGAAATGCAAACAATGTTTCATGTAGCGCAATTGATTTCGAATCCCACCTCCTCTTTCTCTTTTTACTCCTCCTCATTTTTATCACCTTTTCGTTTTGATATTTACTTTTCTTCAATATTACAGCCTCTTCCTCCTGCTGCTGCTGCTCTTCCTTCTCCTCCTCCTCCTCCTCGTCGTCCTCCTCCTCTTCCTCCTTTTCCTCTTCTTCCTGTTTTTCAACTCTAATAAAGCTTCCTCCTGTCTTTTAAATCTCCTCCTTTGTTCCTTCTCCTTATTCGTCTTTGTCGTGCACTTCTTATGCTTTTTTCTCTTTCTCCAACTCTGAAATTCTTCCCCTTACTACTGTCGGCCCAGCTGGCTGCCTGTCTGCCTGCCTGTCTGTCTGTCTGTCTGTCTGTTTGAGGGTGATGTGGCTTACTTATCATCACCTGCGAATTTTCTGAATGAAGCGATGCCAGTGAAGGTGCTATTGATCGCCGCATTTCCAGCAGAACATCAACATCCGACGTCTCACTGACTGACTCTCCCCTTTCCTCTCCTCCACAAGATCCGCTCTTAATTCACGGCTTTCATCCTGACAGACCGTATACGACATCTAATTGTTATTAATAATCTATTACACGCATCGATAAATAGGCCTACGTAATAATATACCCAATAGCATCCAGCAGTATATATATATACATATATATGTATGTATATATATGTATATATATATAAATACATTATACATGCATGTGTAAGATTATGTGTTGGTCTTATATTCTTATACAACGCATGCTTATATATACACGACATGACACGTATATACATATTTGCTCTGCATATAGATGTTTGTATAAAATGTAGAACCGTTTGGGGGTCAGCAGGAACTTTTCGGAAATGAAGCCAAACGTGGAAAACTCACAGTGCCTCCCCCTCTCTCACTCGCTCTGTCTCTCTCTCTGTCTCTCTCTCTGTCTCTCTCTCTGTCTCTGTCTGTCTGTCTGTCTGTCTCTCTCTCTCTCTGCATTTGTCCAGGAAGCCACATACATGCACATTCAAACTGCTGTATACATGCCATGGGCACACGATATCCACGTACACAAACAAATACACGCACAGTCACACGCATTTGTACACAAAATGTACACGCACACACATACACAGACACACGTATTCAAACACACAGTACACATGTTCACAAAACAATTTAATGAGTCTATGTGTTAAATAATTAATTATATAAAAATCAGGGTTGACGGGTTTAGTTGCAAATTTAGTTATGAGATGCGGAAGGATCTGTCTTTGTGTCTTTGTGTCTTGTCTTGTCTTAACCATCGTCGATCCGAGGGTTGGTCGCTTCATGAACAAGTCTACTCCATCTCTTCCTGTCTCTCGTCTTCTTTAGTAAGTTGTCAAGTGGTCTACCGGTCCATTTTGCCACATTGTCTATCCATCGTGTCTTTGGTCTTCCTCGTTTTCTTGCTCCCGGTGTAGTGTCTTGCATGATTTCTTTTTCTAGACAGTTTCCCTCTTTTCTCATCACATGTCCAAAGTATGTTAATTTCCTCCTTTTTATCAGATTAAGTAGCTCTCGTTCCATGTCTGCTTTCTCCAATACCCACTCGTTTGTGTCTGGACTTTTAAAAACCTCATTTTATAAACCTCATTTTATAAACCTCATTTTATAAACCTCATTTTATAAACCTCATTTTATAAACCTCATTTTATAAACCTCATTTTGAGAAGGACTTAAAAGCGTCTCACTCGACGACTAGATTTTTACAAATGCGAGTAATTCCGCTTAAACCTAATGAACAATAATTAAACAATAATGATGCTGCTGCTGCTGCTGCTGCTGCTGATGATGATGATGATGATGATGATGATGATGATGATAATAAAAATAATAATTATACTACAACTACTACTACTTCTACTACTACTACTACTACTACTACTACTACTACTACTACTACTAATAATAATAATAATAATAATAATAATAATAATAATAGTCTTATTGTTACTGTTCCATATAATAATATATTATAATGATTATTATCGTTATCATTTATTTTGCTTAACTCTTGACATAGAAAAAATCCTTCATACTCTTAAAACATTGCAAATAAACGGCGCCGAAGAGTGATAGAATTCAATAAGCATGCAGTTTATTCAATTTTTAATACATACTGTGTTTAAGTTAAGTGAGACTGAATAACAATTAGTAAACTGGACACCGGTCCGGCTGCAATGTAAACTCTTCCTACCGAATCAAGCCCGCAAAAGCCAATCCTCTCTTTCCGATTCCTGTTCAAAATCCGGGGGTCAAACCGAGGAGTACTCTATTTGATAGGCGCTATAACAACTATCAATTACTATAGCAATTATTTAGGCCTATAAGTAAAAGAATTAGACAAATATTTAAGTTCTTCGCTGAATCGTTAACACCTTGCAACATTAACTTAAATGGAAGTGTTGGTTAGCCCATGTGGGCATGGTATTCCAGAATGATCGACCGAGCATCATCATATTCTCATGTCTGGTTCTTCGGACGAGACAGAGATTGCGAGATGCCTAGACTCAAGGCGAAACGTCTTTACTATGTTGAAACGTAGAAAAACTTCTGTTTAAAAGGGTATCAGTCTAAATCTCGGCTAAGGCAACGTGGTGGCAAGTGAGCCTCGCACAACAACATTTCTTTTGCTTAGCGACTTATCACTTCACCCCTGCACCCACCCAGATAACCCACCCTCCAACAATCTCACTTTTTAATTTGCCCTCTGGCGACAAACCAGCCGCCGTAAAAGATCAATCAGTTAACACCTGCCTTCCGTCCGTAACACTCGTCTGTCTGTCTGTCTGCCTACTTATTTGTATGTATGTCTGTCTGTCCTCTTGTGTTCGTCTTTCGTTGAATGTTGGATCCGTTTTTCTCTTCTACCAGTTACCTTTCGTCGCTCCATCTGTGTGATGGATGCAGCCTCCCTTCACTTCTCTTCTTCGTCATCCACCTTCTCCTTTACCTCCTGCTCCTGCAGTCTTTTCCTTCTCCCTCTTCGACCTTCACCTTCACCTTCTCCGTTTATTTGTTCTTCTGTTACCCCTTATTCTCCTCCTTCACCAAACCCTTTCTTGGTTTCCCCACTTCCGTTACCATTTCTTCATCGTCTTCCTTTTCATCATTCTCCACCATATTCTCCCCACTGCCGGCTTCTCGTTCAACTCCCTCCTCTAAACCCTTCTCCTCCTTCTTCCCATCTTCCTCCTCGATCTCTTTCTCTTGCCGTTTGTACTCGCCTGACCTGATCACGGGCGATTGTTTCCGATCTCCTCAGCCAATTCCAACTTATGGCCCAGATTGTGCGGACTATCTTAAAGGCCGATCCGCCACCGAAGCAACTCTTTGGGGTGGGGTCGACCAGGCCCTCTAGTGACAGGTGACAGCGAAACAAATGGGCGACGTAACCAATCCTGATGCTGTGCTGACGTCAGGAGGCGCGGACTACAGAGTTATGATTAATAACTCTAATTACCCCCAATGCGATCACTGCGACAACGAAGCGCTTAACACTACGAGTTGTTGGTGTTCGGTCGAGTTACTTCTTAGACTGGGGAGAATTCCTCGTCCATTGGGTGTGCTGTTGTCTTCGTTGTTTGCAAGACCTCGTAATCATCTGGAAGTTAATTGTCTCAGGAAAGGATTGTACAAAGCTTTAAAGGATCTGGGAGGTGTTTTCCAACAGAGATCGTCTTTTCGCACCTTTCTCAAACTAATAGGAATGAATTTGGAGAATCTTCTGACGGGTAGGACTGATATGCTCCAAGCATCAGAACGAGCCTAAAGAGCTACAAACATGTAATGTAATGTAGCCTAAGTGATGAAAGTCGCTGTAATGTACAAACACTCCACGAATGATATACCAGAAGCTTTTGTAATTGAACACAATTTCTCTTCACCTGCCAATGATATTTAGGGTCCTTTTTGCATGTATTGCTGCAGCACACGGTCTGTCGCCTTTCCTGTCAGGAGTAGAAAGGATTCCGTTGTTGTCAAGTGGCACGGTGGCCGATTGGTTAGAGCGTTCGGCTCGTAACGCTAAGTGTGCGCTGAGTGAGCGGGTTCGACCCTCGTCCGAGGCGTCACTGTGTAGGGACCAGAGTTGTATGGTTTCGATACAGTGTCTCGATCTCGAGACGTCTCGAGACAGTTTTTTACTGCCTCGGTCTCGGTCTTGGAAGCCTGCTGTCTCGGTCGTCTCGGTCTTGGAAGCCTGCTGTCTCGGTCTCGATCTCGAGGTAGTGTCTCGAATTTTTAGAAACTGTCTTGAAGTGAAAGTATTGTTCCGTCTCGAACAAGAGTCTCGATAAGTTTCGCGTTAACTGTCTTAAAATCTTGCGGCACGAATTGGTACTATATACATTACAAGTTATAAATTGAAATTACAAATGAACCTATTTCCCGAAAACTGATACCTTAGTTTTTTGCAGCATTTTAGGCCTAAATAGGATCACTTGTGTTTTACTGTCTCGTACTGTCTTGAGCCTAGTGTCTCGGTCTTGGTCTCGGTCTTCGTACCTCACTATCTCGGTCTTGGTCTCGGTCTCGGCACCTCAATGTCTCGGTCTCGTCATGGTCTTGATGTTTCAAGTCTTGCATACAACACTGGTAGGACCTTGATCAAGTACTTCGCACACTTGCTCTGCAGTGGCGCGAAGGGGAGGGCGATATCAAATTTCAGAAGAAATAAATAAATAATTAAAAAAATTCACAATGAATAATAAGGAACAAATTTTGGAAGCTGTGTTTTGACTGATTCGTATAGCCATAGGCCTATCCAGGATTTAACACTTGTGGCATCTGCTAAGACTGTATACGTATACGATACAAAATACAACTAACGCATCAGCAACGTTGTAGATATTTTGGAGGAGGTTACTAATCAATCTCAGTTCTGCCTCTGGTTTTCGACTTTCGAATTGACATTAATTTTAGTTGATGAGCCAATAAGTTATAAGTAAACCGGTTTTCGATTCCTGTTGTTGTAGTTGTATATGTAACTACGTACAGGTCTACAAGACGACAATAAACAAAGCGGAAACTTTATTCTGACAAAATTTTAAGAGCTTTTTGATTGTCAGTGATCGGCAAAATACAGCTTACAAAATTTAAACCAATATTCAAGTACTTCTGCAGTATTAAATATGCGATTTTGAATATGTTCTTTGATCTATCACAACCTCGCTCACACTCTTTCAAAGTCAAACTGACGCTCTTACGTGGCAATTTTTCAAATGAACCCGGTCTTACCCAGACCCTGCCTTCGTGACGCTAGCTGTTTGCTGTGTACGCTTGAAGTAGTGACGCGGTACACGTGTTCCGTCTGCGTGGAAAAATCTCAACAGGTGGTCTACGGACGTCGACCTCAGCAGCAGGCAGCACCGCCTTCCAGAGAAAGAAGAGGCTGCGCAAACAGAGAAAGAGATGACGGAGATGTTACAGCTGTCGCCGCTGGGAATGTTCATGTTCAGAAGACCACAGCAGGACTACAGCTGCATCAGGCGCTCCTTCCAGGCGAGTTACAAGACTTTAAATTGGCCACAGCGCATGCTACCAGCTTTTTAACGACCTCAATTAGTTACAACTATCTTTGAGGACAAGTAGTTGGGCACTGCTTCGATACCTAATTGAATACGAACATTAAGCAAGCTTCTGCTGATAACTGGAAAATCACTGCTTCCCGTTCCGTCAGCTACCGTTGTACCTCGTCTGTCCAGCAGCATGTCTTCGCTCCTAGCAATTCATCCATATACACTTCCAATTCCATATTGTATGTAACTAAGGAGGGTACATGCGTGGCGCATAACAAATCTGGTGGAAGCCGCTGACTTCTTAATTTTTGGAATGAACAGCTGCCATGTTAGATGTAACGGCTGATAAGATAAGACATAATTATGTACATGTAAATGTGTCTTTACAGCTGTATTGTGTAAAGCCACCATTTAAAATTGCATGCCGTCAGACAGTTTTGTAAAATTACTTCACAAAAATGCCTCAGTTGCTTGCACTGTCATCAACGGTAGACGGAAAGCCATAGCAATATATAACTAGGCATGTAGCCTATCATGCAGATACAATTTAAGAGATATGTGCGCCTATTAAGCAGAAACAGATTAATGAACAATTATCTTCTGCACCGAAATCGATTAAATCAAATTAAATAAGATTGGTTCAGATCATTTTGGATCAAGCTAAAATCAATTATCATAAGCTCATAAAGTCATAATGGATCATAAATTATGAGATTAGAGTCGCTGTAGACAAGACCAGATCTTATTATAACATCAGGTTGGATAAGTCTGAACGAGTTATGTAAGATCCAACTGCATCCGATTAGGTTTTTTAGGTTTAGGTTTATTCGTTTATGTGGCAATCAAATATAGGCAATGAAGAAAATGCACGATAGAGTAAAAACAGCAAAGTTAGAATGCCCAGGAGACCCAATTAGGGATCAATTGTTCCCGCTAGTTAGGGTCATCTGGAAGTTGCAACAATAAAAAAAACAGATTTTTGCCAACACTTTGGTAAATCAATTGGAGAAGTAACAGCTTGCAATGGATTAGATCATCTCAATTCATATAATATTAGATCAGACCAGATCGTATAAGAATAGATCATTTTACTTAAATGTGATCACATAAGAATAGATTGCATTAGGCCTATTTATGTGACAACGTAAGAATAGATTATATTATTTAAATGTGATCACATAATTAAGTCATTCGTTCATCCATACATTCATTCATTATATATAATTATATTGATCACATTAGCGTCAGCGTTATTTACGTGCCATACTAAATTAAGAATAGGTCATATTATTTATAGATAGATATGTGATCACATACTTGCAAGAATAGAATATATTCTGAACGTGTGATTTTTGCTACAGATAACGCATTCTATTCGTTCAAAAGAAGACGATTCGACTTTGCTAATCTCGCAGAATCTGCGCTGTTAAGCGACTACGAAACTTTCTCCCCATCTCCTCCTCCCCCACCTCCCCCACCTCCACCATCGCCACCACCACCTCCTCCTCATGCATTCCCTCCGTCATCTCCTCTACTACCTCCACGTGCAATTCAGTCGAGTGACCATCGCAGTCACCATCGCAGTGACCATCGCAGTGACCATCGCAGTGACCAGCTGACCACCAGTTGCGTCTGTCCTCGAATGGAAGTGAAGGAGTTCTATGACCGCAAGATTTGGACAAGAAAAGAGGAATCACGCGAAGTCAGACAACATCTGGGGAGACATGCCCCAAAGTAAGTAGTTACATCGTAAGGCTAGACTAGATAAATCGGAACTTAGGAACCCTACAAATTATATAAATTAAGCTAGTGATAATATTTGGTTCATGAATAATCTATTAATCTTCTAATTATGATTCTGATCTGTCAGCCGAACAGTCGGTGGCGGTGGTGAGGGGTGGTTTAAAATTCCTTTTAGCGCAGAAGCGCTTTCAGGATTTATGTTCCACTTGTCGCCCCCTAGCGAACCCACTCATACAACTGAGAGTCTACTCATCGTACCCTATTGGCGGAAAAATCTGTGAGAAGCTGCCTACCTGCTTTCATATGCAGAGGCTAAGAAACTGAAGTCGTTAACAAGATACCTATGGCTGTTCCTCAGGGTTAGTTAGCTCAATGGGAAGGTGTCAAGTGTAAACCAGATCTAATTATCTCTCTAGAAATGCGTTGTGATTGTATTTTTTTTTATCGTCAAAGGATGGTTGCGCGTCGCTGTAGTCGTCGGTATGTCTGTCCGTTCTGCGACCGTGAATTCTCCAAATCCTACAATCTCAAGATACACGTCAGGACGCACACTGACGAAAGACCATTCAGCTGTCCAATCTGTACGAAGGCCTTTCGACGCAAGGACCATCTTCGAGACCATAGGTATGCCATGATAAAGGACAGACCCATCTGGGATACCAAAAATTTTGTAAAGTTTGTAGGCCTACACATAAACCGACACACACACACGCCAATAGGCAGACACGATCGCACATGCACACGGATGCATAATTATTATCAGACGCATACACACATATAGAAAGGCCTGCCCCACTCAGTCTATATAAATAAAGAGAAAATTATGTCTGTCTCTCTAGTTGTGTGTCTCTGTCCAGCGATGCATTTGCACAGTTTTAGAGCTATTCGCTCGAAGCCTTCACCGTTGGCTCAGAGGTTCGTGAACCCCACGGCCGCCCTCTTCCTGGTCTCCAGGGACAAAAAACCTGTCTCAGGACCCCAAGAAATGTTTCCTTCTCAGTAGCCAGGAGCGTCTCGTCGAAACACCTGCATGTGATATCTCTCTGCCACACCTTTTGTTCGGAAGATATACGTTTGCACAGTCAGTCAGGTGGGTTTGTACTTCGTACGCATTTGCACACTTTTAGACCTAGTGACTCGAAACCCCGTCTTCCTTCTCTCCAGGGCCAAAAACTTGTCTCAATACGCCGAGTGCCCCAGTTAGTTGCGTAATAATAGAGGAAAACATTTTTATTTAAACCAATTATCAGTTTAATTGAGTCAAATATGTTATGAGTATATAGAACCGCACTATCAATAGAAACTACCCGCTATTTAAGCAGAACGATCATTGCAGGTGTTCAACTAATGACATCCTTAGTTGAACCAAGTAATCATTATAGTTGCAAAAATTTGCTTGAGTTGAGCAAAAGTATCATTACAGTTGAACCAAGATAGCTTGAGTTGAACCATAATATCAAACCAGATGCTTCTTTGAGGATTGAAACACTGATCATTGCAGTCAATGTTTTAGCTTACCAACTGAGTCTCTAATATATATATATATATATATATATATATATATATATATAGGTATAAGACTATATGTATAGACTATGAGTCTTGCGTTTTTTCTTTTAGGTACATACATTGCCAGGAGAAGCCGTTCAAGTGCTTTGAATGTGGAAAATCTTTTTGCCAAGCACGAAGTCTCGCCCTTCACAAAGCCAGCCACTAAATTGATGATGAGATTGAAAGACAGCGATTAGACAATAATTATATATGAATCACTGTTGTGTTAACAAACGCCTTGTATAAACTCTAATCTAATCTAAGCATGCGCACATAATTTATAGGCTACACACTTGCAACAGTCTCCAAAGGTTGGCATGCAATTTTTTAGGTGCTGGATTTAGGGTTTAGGGCGAACTGATGAAGAAATTAGGCAATGATATTATTTCGGAAGATTTTATTGCATAAGGAGAGTGTTCTATATACGTTCAGCACTTATATTTATAGGCCTATATTTATAGGCCTATATTTATAGGCCTATAGGCCTACTGTAAACGACGTCTAGATGATATAGGATCCCTTCTCCCAGAAACGTCACGTAAGAGAGATGATAATCAGCTTCCAATACTATAACTAATATTGTTAATGTTGTTTGTATTATAATTAGTATTGCTATTATAATTGGTGTTATTATCCGAATTGCACTTATTCTTCTTGTTCATGTATTGGTCATATAGCATAGGCCTACTTTTACTTTATATAGGCCTACTTGTTATTTTCCTGTTTATCTTGTTCCTGTGTTTCTGTTTTCCTGCTTCTCCTCCTCTTCATACCCCTATATAGGACCCTCGTCCTCCTCCTCCTCCTCGTCCTCCTCCTCGTCCTCGTCCTCGTCCTCCTCCTTGTCCTCCTCCTCCTCCTCGTCCTCCTCCTCCTCCTCGTCCTCCTCCTCCTCCTCGTCCTCCTCCTCCTCGTCCTCCTCCTCCTCGTCCTCCTCCTCCTCGTCCTCCTCCTCCTCGTCCTCCTCCTCCTCCTCCTCATCATCCTTCTCGTCCTCCTCCTCCTCCTCATCATCCTTCTCGTCCTCCTCCTTCTATTCATTCTAAATGAATAAATTCACAAACTTTAGATAGAATTTGACCACCATAGGCCTATCTCAATACAGAGAGATACATGATTCATTACTTGGCTAACCCTGAGTATAATATACATATATTATATGTCATGGGACTAAGCATGCACCATTTTCTTGACTGATTCTGTTTAGTCACTGAAGGTGAATAAATCATCTTCGGTGATTTTAGCGATCATTGAAACTCTTCTCAAGGCCTTGTTAATCCTGTACAATAAACGGAATTTGCCAGGAATGCGGCTCATTGTATTAATTATTTTAAAATGTACTTAATATTTGATTAATTAAGTACCTTCCTTTAATGTCCAATGTATCTTTCCTTAGGCCTAATGCATGTGTAGTCTAAGTGGTTGAACATGTATAACTGAGCCCATTTATAGTCTATGAGAAGCGTTTTAACCACTCGTTTGCCCGACATCATACCACAAAATAACAATAATTGACTCAACAATCTTCTTGCAAGCAACCGGCCTGAATGCCCAGATATCATGCAGGCGATAATTAACAGAGAGACTATAGGCCTATGTCTTCCTCTTACAGCACTTATCTGTGGAAATGTTGCACTTCAATGCAGTTGTTTTTGCAGCACTTAATCCATAAAAACTGCAATGGCTTGTCATTCCCTAACAAAGTTCCTCCAATAAAAAAATCCCGAGTGATAAAATAATGATGCTACGATGATGATGACGACGACGACGACGATGATGGCGATGGTGACGATGACGACGACATCATTTATCATTATGCTAACCGAGTTACAATATGGGTAATCATAAATTGCAAAAATCTTAAGTTCTACTGTAAAGTTGCACTTGCTCAGTGCGCCAGTCAGAGGGCTTATCCAGAAACCGCCGGTCTCCAATCTCGAAGCTAACTGAATGCATTGCATTTGCCCAGCCGAAGGAATACTTTACTTCTAACTCACTCTTCTATCCTAACCCCTTCTCTCCTAAAAGACTGATTCTGTAGTCTGTCTTCGTTCCTATAATTGCCAACCGCTCGCTCTTTATTGGCTATGGTTATCAACGGTCCAAACGGTCAAGAATCACTTTCTCGTCTTTCCCATTCGCAGAAAAGGAAATTTGACAAGGAAAGCCTATCAAGCAACCATCCCATCTCCAATCAGGTCCTGTCTACATGGCCTTTATATATATTTAGGTTAATTGACAGAATTGTCCCTAATTTGCTAAACAAGCAACTCTCTTCCAACTCAAATCCTAGGCCTAATGGTTCTGAGAATAAAAGACAAGGCGCATGCATTGTTGATGTCACTATCGACTCTCATCCGAGTCATCTCTCTTTCTCTCTCCACATTTTCAACCCTTCGCGCTCCTGCTTCGGGTCCTACACATAAGTTACTCTTATAACCCAGAGCCCATCCACTGATTCAACTGAATGTGCAACGAATTTTTGCATTTATACCATCATATTCTCGATTGAAATAGACTGAAGTTTGATCATATTCGGGTACGGTTGCCAGGTGTCCGGTATTGAACCGGGCAGTTCGGTATTTAGACAAACTGTCCGGTCAGAAATTTTATACGTTACCGGACATGGCTGTGTCCGGTAATTCTTGGTAAATATTTAGGCATACTAATTATTGTCAAACTAATTGTTAATTATATTTAATTTAGAAATACTCAGACTAAGTGGCTACATATGAAAAGTGAAATGTCGCATTTTGTGCTAGCTCTTCTGATCGTCGTATTTTCAAGCATGTGCCCTTTTGATGGTCGCCCCTTTGAATGAGTCTTTTTGATGGCCGTCCCCTTGAATGCGCCCTTTGACGGTCGTACTTTTGATCGGATACTCAAGATATGTATGCTGTGTAATAGAGGGAAATGGGTCTGCAAACGACTTTTCCGTGCATAATATAAGGATGGGATCCATCCATGACCCTCTGAGGGCCATGATCCACCCCCATGGGTTCACGCTCCCCGGCCCCGCAACTCATTCGCCGTAGTCCGGTAATTTCCTGAAGACTACCTGGCAACCCTAATTCGGACAATTGTCTGCCAAAGCAGAAAAGCTCAGCGAATCATGCTGAAGGAAAGTGCGCTCATACTTAGATCGCAATATAAATTCGTTTCGCAGAGCAGGGCGTCTGCTGGTGGTTTTCATTAGCTGAAAGTTTCAAGAGAGTTCCTCTGTCGATCGTGTTGATATAGGCCTACTAGTAACAAGAGAAGAAACAGCACCACATAGGCGTGTATAATCAGAGTCATAGGCGTGTAGCCCGTACGGGCCCGGCCCTCCTTTTAACGGTTGCAGTCGAGCATGACTTGTCACGCATCGATGCGTCAAGCACAATGCAGCGAGTTTTACGTTCGCATGCCTGCGAGGTAGCCGCCTTAGCTATGTATGGTTTGGGTTGAGGTCTGCTCCTATTCGTGTGTGTATTTCGAAGCAGGATAAACTTTTGGAGTGCTTTACTGGAGCTTATGCGGAAACCGGTTTTCTGAATTCGACGCTCCTATTTTGATACAGAAAAGGTAGTAATTGCAGTATTTGGATATTTCTAGAATTGTTTCCAATCGGGTACGAGACTTGAATTATCGATGTTGAGATTATCGATCTCTTTTTTGAGGGCTGTATAGTCGCATATGTTTAATCCCCAAAACAGATCACGGAAAATTAGGCCCACTCCGTTTCGTAACTGTTAGAATTTCTTTGAGGTTCAGTTGCTGTAAAGGCTCAATTTGTAAGACGTGAATGGGGCGCTGTATAAATGTTTGAAACGTAGGCCTTTGCTTGATGCAGCATATATATATAGACGCATGTTAAAGTGTACTAGAAATGCACGCAAAAATCTTTTAACTACTGCTGACCAGGCAAAAATAGGGTTATATAGTAGACACAATTTAAAACAAACCCAGAATCACAATATAGCCTACATCATTGTTTTGGCATGTGTATATATACGCTTATAATTAAAATCATTGCCAACGTCTTTTAATAAAGGTCACAGAAGGATGAGCACTCAACTTGTCATAATTGAACATATTCAGTGATAACCTATGTAGGCTAATAACATTACACTCAAAGGTCTATTCATATTTTTGACTTGCATAGCTTTCTAGCTGGAGAAGTATATATCGAGACAGCCTACGATGCAGCCTATTAAAATTAAAAGTTTAAACTTCTCTGTCATTAGAGTAGCCTATAACCACATCACTCATAATTATGAACCGAGGTGTGACAGTGCCATATTGCCAGACAGCCTATATTAACTTTCAATAAAATTTTGTTACAGAACGCCCGCAAGACATTGTGAATTATTTAAGAAGTAGGCTAGTGTCTGCAGACGACAGACACTAACACAGTTTGTGGTAATACGTCGATGGTAATAACCAAAGGCATATAAATCATATATAGGCCTAATAAAAACAGGGACGTAGGCCTAACTAGAAAATTTTCCTGGGGCGCTTATTTCGCAAATGCCGAAGGCGTGAAGAAGCGTACTGAAAGCACCCCCCCCCCAAACAAACTTCGGATCAATTGTGTCGGTCAACTTATCCCTGGGGTGTTCCAGCACTCCTCAGCTCCCCTAGTAGCCTATCGCCTCTGACAATAACTATAGGCTACAGCCAATAACAATCTATGGTAATAGCAAATAGAGGACAAGTAGACCTAGTGGGACCCTGATTAGACAAAATTATCCAGAGCAGGTTAAATCTAAAATGCTTTGACCCCAGAGAGCCACACTTGGTCTAGTATTTTGCTACCAAACTACTTTTTGAATTCAAGGTGTAACAGTAGGCCTAGTGAAATGACTAATCTTTGTAGTTTTTTGTCTTGGCTGAGTGCTACATTGTGCTCAGTTTATCCATTATTGCCTGTAGACATTTTCTGCTTCTCGCCATCATTATCTGGTCATCTGTGAACGTCAGTGCTAATATAGATTACTTGCCTCAATGCCTTGATTCATCTTTCTTCGACCTTTGACCATCCGGAAATGTCTAGAATAATATTAAAGTAAAGGAAATTTGGTAAATAAAGCAATGGTCTTGCTCCTGCTTCGTATTGGAGTCTAAAGTCTAACTTAAATATCTAGCAATCTAAGTCAGCGATATATCGTTCGACAAGACATTTGCTATGCGAGCGACTACGGATCCTACCAATCGGTCGCTTGCCTCAAATGGGAAGCTCTGATGGTGTCGTGCGAAATCCGACACCAACCCAATTCAATGCGTGGTGTAGGACTTCTTTTCATATCTAGTTTAAAAATTGGGGGCCGTCCGCTCATCCTCGTACTACCGCCACTCATTATTAGGTTTCTGGTGGCACGAAACGCCGTCTGCATTACTTTGATTTCGTGCAGCCATTTGTTTTCTCACAGCGCGTGCAGAAGGCTGTTTACCTAAGCGACTGCATTCCATTTAGCCTGGCATGACGTGCCGTCAGTTGACCTGGTCGGCGCGACATCGTCCGGGTCCATCGCCGCTCGCACAACGATTCCCTGCTTTCCAGATCGACGCGGCCGATGTTGAAGCGGGTGCCGTGCGTGTCCTGGCGAAGGCGCCGAGCGGCGCTTTACGTCAGCTGGAGGTTCAATTCGACGCCAATGGGCAGTTCACGACAAACTTCGTCCCAAACGAGATTGGTAAGTGTCGCTTGACAATGGCAGATGAGTAGATTTCTTTCAGTAGGTCTATTGATAAATGCCATGCACGGCAGAGCCTGAAATTTACATGGACCGTGGGATATATGTAATGTATTGTAAATGGTAATTCTCTTATAGGCCTATTTATCAACGCCACACAGACTTCATGTCGAGGAAACCAGCTTGTGTACCGGTGCTATAATAGTATAAGAATATGCTTATATATAAAATCTAGTATAGGCTTATAATGGCAAGTTGGTTTGTTCGGTCGTGGCCAACGGAAGTCGAGCCGAGGAGACATATATGATGCTATGGTGGAGATCACTGATGATGTTGGTCGTGTGGTGGTGCAAGATTGGAATCAGGATTAATGTGTGTGAAATAATGGACAACATTGTGCATTGTTGTGTTTAGGTGACTGGTTGATAAGTATTCTTTACAATGGTCAGAACATCAAAGGCAGTCCTTTCCATGTCAGGGTTTATGACCCAGGACAGGTCAAGGTCTACGGCCTGGAAGGAGGCAGCCTTGGAAATCCTGTTAAATTCACAGGTAAGTTGATATTCATTTGCATTTTTTAGGGAGGTTGCATGTCCCCCTCGTCCACCTTCCAATCCTCAGCCAAAATGACACCTGCCTCAACAGCCACTCTGTCTCCTCTGACCTTCTGGAAACCGGACTCTGACCTCCCACGAACATCCCTTTGGACAACTTCTGTTATTCAGTGCAGCACTCATGAATAAGCTGGTGCCCTGCACTTGGCTTTCAAATGACGCTTTAGAAGTTTGGAGATTACGATCACGATGTAGTCCTACTTTCCATTGCCGAGGCTAAGAAAAGGAAGTCAGTAGCTAAAAGTAACTGATCACCTTCTTGTTCCTCCTCCATTGAATTGCTGTCTAAGTTAATCAAACAATAAACTTTTTAAGTTTGATAATGGTTTTCTTTTCATTTTTTGTACAAATGTACTACACCGTCTAAAACTTCTCTCTATTAGTAATTTAAAATTACAATTAGTGAAATGATAAATTTCAAGAATCCCTATAATATTTTATTTTATTAACTTGAGTCAATATTCTTAAAGTGAGGGGTTGCCTTAAATAAGGTTATGTTGTCAGCCAGATTTGTCTGTTCAAAGTGATGTTGGCTGAAAAAAAGGCTTCTTTAAATAAGTTCTGTCTAAATTGAGGCATTTTCTTTATAAGGGTAATTTCATATAAAAGGATTATTATTAAATAATGCAACATCTTAAATGATGTATCTTCTTGGAATGAGATCATGTCTTTAATGTGGTCATGTAGGAAATGTGTGATCATTTCAGAAGGGTGTAGTTCATTTTAAATGAGGTCATGTCTGAAATGAGGTCATGTCTTTATGAAGTCATAAATGTTTAAAAGTGTTTGATGGTATAATGAGGATGTTGAGATCTAATAATTCTCACTTAAGAAACTTATCAAGTACGGAACCTTCGTCATTGTCTTAGTGAGCCAGGAGAAGCTGTGATTGTAGACTTGATATTTAATAACATAATAGTGCACAGTAAATAATTAAATAAGAAATTTAACGGGGGTAAACAACTGATGGGGTAGGAGTTTGAAGCTAAGGAGCATTAGTTTACTCTGTATGCTGATTAAAATAGCAAATAGAACGTATACACATGATCGGCCGTGCATGAACATTGAACATATATCCTTTGTGCTGGGAGAGAGTGAGAGACAAAGACAGACAGACGGACAGACAGACAGACAGAGACTGAGATCGCTGTGTGCTCTGTTTGGTTGGGTGATACATATAATAAAGAATATGGCTTATATTCTAGAATGTGGAGCCTGCAACCTAAGTCATTTACTTGACATGCTTATTTTTAATTCAATTCAATTGTTTATTTTTTTTAACATAGAACATAATAACTTGGTAACATGAATATATTAACCGAATGATGAAAATGTTCTGGTGGATACAAAAGGGACCATGGTCCTGCTGCATAGGACTTCCCATGTACAATACAACGACTCATGATAATCAATTAATCACTGTACATCGTTATGATTATTTAATTAAATAATATCATAAATTTTTTGTCACTTACACAAACACCGTGTTCATTAATAAATAGTCCCTGAATGGAAGTGCATAATACACTATTAGTTAACTAAATAATGCATGTAGCGTGCAATAGAATCAGTTTATTCTATTTAAATCTTATGTTCTTCGTCTATGTATCAAAATTCTAATTGTAACTCAAATTATTCTGAGTCTCTCTGTTCGCAGTTGTCATTCCTATCTCCTCCTTAATATAATCTCATCTAATCTAGATGTATTTATGGTGTCGTTGTCACAACACACGTGACATTAATAAATGATTGTATCAAAGGAATCCGTAGTAAAAATGTGTAATTTTTTGGTGAAGTCAGTAGGCTACCAGAGTCTGACAACACTCATCCTCTCTACTTTATTAGAGCTCTACATGCTTTTTCTGATCAGCTGATATAAGAGCATTTGATGCACTATTAACGAATGTCTTGCAAATATTTCAGTAATGACCCTAAGTAATTTGCAAGATTTGATTAATTTAATTTAATCTAATAGTGTAGTATTCTGTAGTATGCTGACTGAATAATCAAGAGTTTTCATATTAATAAAATATGCCATGGGTAGATGACTTTTGATGAATTCAATGATTGGTTGAGTTTAGTTGACACATCGTGTGCTGGGGAAGGAAGGCTGAAGGTGGAAGTGAAGTACAGGGATCGCCTGATTCCAGCTCAGATCAACCAGATGGGACATCGCTTCAACGTTGCCTTCATGCCAGACGGAAGTGGAACCTACATGATCTATGTCACCTTTGCCAACATGGAAGTCACAGGTGCAGTTTTGTCAAAAATTATTTTTTTAGCTGTCAATGCTTGCTTACTAATGAAGCAAGTTTTAATTAACTTTAACATAATTTAGTTTGGCATAGAGTGTGCCACTGATTAATTTCTTCTGAGAATCACCTAAATTATATCAACATGATATCAAGTTTCATTGAGTCGTTAAGCTTATGCAATTAAGCTACTATTATCATGGTCAATACTCAGAGTGAGTGTTGGAAACCAACCCTTATTCACAGGCAATTTATTAAAAATTGAAGGAGGCACATGCAGTCAGGTTCAATCGTGAGTTAGGTAATTAGTTATGGTAGTTAAAGAGTTTATATAGCTAGCTAGTTATCTAGGCATTTTTGTATTGTGTTCTGTAAAAAGAGCAAAAGCATTGTGGTAAGTTTGGTAAAAATGAACAGATGTTCAGTAGGCAAATGATCCTCAAAGAGGGTTGAAACGTCTTCCATTGGTGTACATTGTCACGTACAGTATGTCTTTATAGTGCTTTTCTTTTCCATTTTATGTTCAGGTTCACCGTTCACGGTTGAGATTGCAAACCCAACGATTGTCACAGTGACGGGAGAAGGACTATGCATTGCAAAGGTTCGACAGAAGACTTTCTTCCTTGTCAATGCGGGACAGGAAGGAACACTGAAAGACGTTGTTGCCAAAATCACTTGTATGTAAACTCTGCTTCTCTTCCCATTGTTTCTGCAACTTTGTGTGATATCTTGTAATTATAAAGTTACCTTGGCATCTTGTTTCAAAATATAAAACTAGCATATGACACTTTTTTCCATTATTAAGTGGTGTAATCATCTGTATTAAATTTGAAATTTATGATGGAAGAGAGTATAGACTGGCTCAGATTGTGAATTCTATTGAAGATCCATTTTCCCATTTAAGACTTTTGCTGTTACTTTCCATTGGGAATCAGACTCTTTCCGTAATGAATTGTAATTACACGTATTGTGCTGTCATATGTTTTGAATTATAGCACCAGGTGGAGCTGGTGTGCCTTGTAACATTGTTGACAATGGAGGTGGCGTCTATCGCGTTGACTACACACCAAATGAACTCGGTCAGAAGCTCTTTTTTACTTCCTTTGTCATTATTGAACCTTAGCATCATTCGTGTGAGAGGGTCGTAAGAATGGCATCAGTCTGCTAATTAAATGACAGTGCAATCCAGATCATAATGTATTAAGTACAGTTTCAGGATATTCATACCGTAAAGTCACCAGGTGACAAGATGTTCACATTAATCAATATATAAATTACTTTGATACTGACCTTTTACATTAAAATTACATTATTTAATAAATTCTTGGTCACTTCTGGTAATCTGCCTTAGACGATATCCTAAGGTATACATGCTATGCACTTGAGTGTTCCAGCTTCTATTCTGCTATGAACTATTCTACTCTGATTGCCATTTACTAGTTTGTATGCATCGTCATACTTGCACTGAATTGTGGGCTCGCTGCCTTTTTGGATGGGCCATTCTCGTTGCTGTCATTCACCAAATGAGCTAGACATTCTTGATGTGCTTATCAGTTATGGACAATTTTTATCTCTTGGTGTATTCAACTTGATGTGGGAAATGTTGTGATGATGAATTTGCTGTAGGTAACTATATGATTGATGTCTACTACCATGGAAAACTGGTTGGTGGAAGTCCATTTACGTGTCAAGTCTTCGATAACAGTCGGATCGTACTAAAAAATCTTCCTGAAGTCGGATTTGTGGGTCGCCTAGTCCAGTTTGACAGTTAGTACATGTTTAAGTAAACAGTTTGATCTGTCAGAAAGTCTAAGGCATTTCCTCTTCCATTTCCATTTCCTAAGGCATCTTAGTTCATCTACACTGGAACATAGAATTCTATAAGAGATTCCAATCCTGATCTATTGGGAAATTGATAAAATTTGTTGGTTAGAGAATGTAAAGAAAGTGAATCTCAGAAGCTTGTGGTGTAAATAAATTTAATTAAACTGACTCTTTAGGAATTCCAAGCAATTGAACTGAAAGACGATGCTACAGATTTTGTCGTAATTCTGCACTTACACCAACAAATATTATGTTCAGTGATAATCTGCACACAAGCACAGTACAACATGAATATACATCATAGATATACTCAAATGTACTAAGATAAACATACTTATGTATCAATACAACGTCAAAGTTTGATCCTAATCTCACTAATAATCATAATTACAAAGAATCTACAAGAATTGTGGAAATTTTTCTTATAGGGAATTTAATCAAACTGATTTGTTTGTGAATGAATAGAATTTGTTTCATTGTGGAATACGATTCCTAATTACAGTTGATGCGGATGACTGTGGAGCTGGAAAGATGGAGTTGCTCGTGAATGGTGGCGCTGTACCCGTCAGCATTGATAAGCGCAATGCTAAACTGTTCACTGCCTCCTTTATGCCAACGACACCCGGACTGCACATCATTCAGATGATGTTCAATGGACAGGAGGTTGCAGGTAATCAATAATGATAATTAATAACAATGATTATGTAAATGACACTGAGTAGATACCTTGAAAGGGCACTATATCAAATTGACATTGATTGATTGATTGATGAACTGTGCTCAGAAAAATGAACGGTGATGCTAGTAGTATGAGTACGAGAAGGAGGAGGAGAAGGATGCAGAGGACGGGACGGCAGATAAAGAGGAAGAGGAGGATCAGCAGCAGCAGCAGCAATAGCAGCCAAATTCGCCACCTTCATCATCATCATCATAGTAGGGAAAAAGTTATTGCTTTTTTAAGCTACCAGGTACAGTTCTATTATGTCTGGCATGGCATAGCTTGGTTAAGTTTCAAAATTATTAATTTTCAGGTTATAAAAAAATTAAATTTGCATGTATGAATTTGTTTCTGCAGGAAGTCCATGGAAAGTCGATGTGCGAAGTGCAGGGCATGTCACCACGACAGCTTGTGGCCTTGGCATGGTGCCAGTTGGTAAACCAGCCTTTTTTGAAGTGTGCACAAAACCAACAGATGGAGCCATAACTGTCAGCATTATCTGTATGTCTTGTTTCTGATATTTTGTCCGTTGTTAGTTTTACAAAAATTTTGCTATCCAGGTTTTCATATCTTACAGAGTTTGGGAATGTTTTTTGTAGTCCAATTAATTTACTTCTTTCTCCTCATTGTTTTATCTTGTTTCTGTGTAAATATAATTGAACTGTCTGCAGTTTAAAATTTAAGTGACTTGCAAATGTATGCATTGTGACCTAGTGAAATTAAAGCAAAACATTAAAAGTGCAGATTAAAGGATTCAGATCGTTTAAGTTAAATTGAGAAGTTGATATATTGCTCCAGTACTTTTATTTTATGTAGCACCTTCAAGGAAGCTTGTGCCATCCTCTGTCTCAAAGCTTAACAATTTCACGTACAGAGTGGAGTTCATTCCTCCGGAAACAGGTAACTAATAGATGATCGGTTATAGTAAAATACAGCGCGTTCGATTTTAAAATTCATATTTGAGAATGTTCCTAATTAACTTTTATAATGAAATCAAACATGGATAAAAGAAATGCCAAAATCGGTTGCTATGATGTTCTATTCAGTGTTATGATAAGATATTCATTGATTTGTTTGTATCATGCCATTATAATAGATCTTTATGTGCAATTTACATGTCAAACGATCATGGCTGCTGCTAATAGACGAACCAAACTTATGGTCAGTTTTTGGCCAAACTTCTAGTATATTCTATTCTGTAATCTTATGACTTGTATAGCACCATTAAAATTATTATTATTATTATTAAACAGGTACATTATTACATTAATGCATAAGGTATCAGTTGATGGTCACTTCAATGGACATCATAGCAAAAATTCAGAATCCAGTATTTCATTTGCGATGTAATGTATCGAAAAAGTAAAATGATATTGTAGGAGCATATCAAATGGAGGTGAACTATGAAGAAATCGGGATTAATGGAAGTCCATTCTCATGCATTGCCTACGACTACAGCGCAGTCAGAGTCAGCCCAATTCAGTCTGTCACTCTGGGAAAGACTGTTGACTTTTCAGGTAATCGATGCTTTTTATTTGTCTTTTTAGTGTGGTAATACATTGCTTTTGATGTCTACAGAAACCAGTAGAAATGTAGCTTTTCGTAAAGAACGTATTCTTTTGCGTTTTTCCTGATGTGGAATACTTTTCTTTTGGTAAAAGATGACGATAAAATGGTAATGGTAATGGTAACAGATTTGTTTATGCTTCTTGGATGAATCTCGTGAGGTACACGAACGTATAAGAAAGACTCCTGTTCAGAATTTCAGACGCATCTAAAGTAATAAGGTATCAAGGCGAAACAATCACCCTAGGTGCAGACCTTATAACAGTAGGCCTAGTTCTTTGACACGATACCTTTTTGTTATGGACAGTGTTTTTTAAGTTGAGAATTTGAAGGTATATGATCAGTCTTGCTTACTTGCTTGAGCATGATTAATGCTTCGTTCTTCCTTGTATAGTTGATGCGAGCTGTGCTGGCCTCGGTGACCTGGAAATTAGGGTGAATCGTGGGACTGTTCCAGTTACGGCTGAGCTGATGAGCAACGGCATCTATGGAGTGTCCTTCCTACCAAAGACAGCTGGAAAATACATGGTAGACATCAACTTCAACGGAATTCCACTTCCAGGTTTGTTGCCTGATCAACTTAAGAGAGAGAGAGAGATTTATATAGCCATTTTCAGTACCAGTTTATTGCTTGCTTAATTCTGAATTGTTGCTTCAGAGGATATGCTTCAGATGTTATTACGTTGTTTATGTAATGAGAGGTCATGCTTCATTTATATAGCTTCTCTGTAGATGGTAATCCAAGGTTCTAGGACATTACCCTCCTAGGACATTACCCCCGGACATTACCTCCCTGACATTACCCTCCCGGACACTACCCCCCGGACAGTACCCCCCTAGGACATTACCCCCGGACATTACCCCTAGGACATTACCCCCTGGCATTGCCCCCTAGGACATTAATTACCTCCCTGACATTACCTCCCTGACATTACCCTCCCGGACACTACCCCCCGGACATTACCCCCCGGGACATTACCCCCCGGACATTACCCCATACATTACCCCCCCCCCCGCGTTCCATTACATAATTAAAGCCCGGAGGGGTATTGTGCGGGGTAATGTCCGGATACCTTATCCAATATGCTTGCTATTAAATTAAATATACTGGTAGTGAGTAAGGGAGAAGGCAGGCCTATACTTCAACTTAAGGAAGACGAAGATAACGACAACAGCTGATTTGGACAGTTTCGAGATAGATGGAGAGGAAATAGAAGTGGTAACAAGCTTCACGTTCCTGGGATCATTAATAGAAAAAGAGGGAAAATGTGACTCGGAAATAAAGAGAAGGGTGGCGATAGGGAAAACTGCAATGAACGGACTGGAAAAGATATGGAAAGACAAACATGTGAGCATAGACACAAAAAACAGATTAGTGAGAGCAATGATCTTTTCTACAGTACTATATGGCTGTGAGACATGGACAATGACAAAGAACATGGAGAAGAAAATCAACGCATGCGAAATGTGGATATGTAGGAAGATGCAGAGAATATCATGGACGGAGAAGAAGACAAACGAAGAAGTGCGCAGGAAGGTTAGAGTCGAGAATGATGAGACGTTACAACAAACAGCGTTAAGAAGGAAGCTAGGGTTTTTCGGACATGTTATGCGATCAAATGGAATGGAAAAGGAAATGATGCTGGCATGTGGAGGAGGAAGGAAGAAAAGAGGGCGCCCAAGGAAAAAATGGATTGATGGGATACATGAAAAAACTGAAATGAGCCTAGAGGAATTAAGAGATGCAACTTCGGACAGAAAAAACTGGAGAGGATTGGTCATGGCGGTCGCTAGATTTCCAAGAAATAACAGCACAAGGTGACAAGGTGGTAGGCAAATATAATTTATTAAATATTGTGCTGTACCAGAGGTTTTTCATGCCTTCTCTTCTCTCGTTGAATCTGCTCACCCAACATACGTTGTTCAAAGTTTTTTTGGGGTATAGGGTTGCTACTGCAAAACAGTTGATTGAATATAGGTTGTTAAATTGTTTTAATATGGAAAATATTATTGATACGTGAGCAAGTTCATTGTTTACATTTCAATTGGATTATAGCAAAATTTATAGTTCGAATTTTTACATTAAGACAAAAATTGTGTTTTTAAGATTTACTGCTAGGTAGGGAAAAGTTTATGTCTTATAGTTCAAGGTGCTCAAAGCAGCTGTGTTTCATATTTCAAGTAGACAAATGCACGTTGTGTGATTTAAATGATTTTAATGTTTGTATGACAGAAAGTCCACTAATGGTGACAGTAAACGATGTTCGCCAAGTGACGGTCAGTGGTGGCTGTTGTCATTTGACTCCAGTGGGTCGTTCGTTCTGTCTCACAGTTAATACTGAGACAGCAGGGGATTCCGAACTTGTGGCTAAAATCACCGGTCAGTTAGTCGTTTGTTTTTTCTCACTTTTTAAATTGTTTAATATCACCATTTATCATTGTTTGCAGTTCTCCTTTAGTAGCAGACATTTTTGAATAAAGTGTTATGTTTCTAATTGTATTTTCATCTGCTTTGTCTTGTAAATAATATTTTGTAAACATCACCTGATAATCTATTGATAATTTAAGTACTGGAAGTCATTTGTCATTTTGCTGTGATGTTAATTATTTATTTCTGTTTCAAGATTAACGGTGTCTAATTATTTAATGTTCTTCTTGATACTGAAGCTGTTATAGGCCTACTGAACTGCATTTTTGTATTATGTATTTATTGTCTTGAATCTAATAAAATCTGAAATTTTATATAGCACCATCATCGTAATGATTTGAAGGTGATGACTGGTTTTAAGCAATGCCGCATTCCAAAGTAGCAACCCCTTTATAAAGAGCCAATCAAAATCATTGTTGCTTAAAAACTGGTAAATGAGCTGTGGATGATAAGTGATACTAAATATCTATCACTGTTAGGCCTATTATTATAACTGATTGTCATACGGCAGTAATTTAAAACCGTCATAGTACTTACCGTCTGCGCATTTAATGGTGGTACGTGTAGTGTCTTGCTTGCTGAATTGTCAATTGAGAGGTCATGGGTTCAAATCCCAAACAGAGCAGAAATTTGTATCGAGATTTTTGCTCCATCTGAGCTCTCTAGCTAACGTAACTAAGATGAGTGCATGACCGTACACTATTTGTGGGAAGGTGAGTTAAAGTGAGGGACAGAATTGTCCATCTGCCCTTATATGCTAAGGGTAAGAAAACGCTTGCTCATGGCTGTCTCGGGATAGCGTACTGGACTGCTCTTCTTTTTCATAACGTGCAGCAAGTGTTGAGTGGTAAAAACGCAGTAGGAGTAATTGGAATAAAATATAAATTTGTTCAAGTACGTTATCTAAATATTTATCTTGTGCTTGATATTTTAAGTATATAGCAATAATGATTATGTTCTTTACTTTTAATTTTTAATACGTTCATAGGACCGGACTGTCGTGGGGTGTCACCAACCATGAGTGGATCCTCTGCCACTGGATACAATGTCCAATTCACTCCGATGGTTGCAGGAATATACCAAATGGAGCTGTTGTTTGCTGGGGAGCCAGTGCCTAACTCTCCAGTTATTATCAAAGTATACGATGTATCAAAAATCAAAGTCATGGGCATTAAAGATGGATTGGTCTGCCAAAGATCCGATTTCGTTGGCAAGTTCTCACAGTCCTCTTAATCAACACTCGTGCAGGATATATATTTGTATACATGTATGTATTCCCGTCCGTATGTATGTGATATGTATGAAAGCATGTTCATGTGCATAAATGAACAATGCATAAGATGCAAAAGCTTCTTTAAAAGTATGTTATGGGTGTCCATGAAAGTATGCAGGGTCGGTGACAGAAATTCTTGACCACTGGGCAGAGCAGTCACAGGCCTATAAGCTATCACAGGCCTACAAGCTATCACAAGCCTATAAGCTATCACAGGCCTACAAGCTATCACAGGCCTACAAGCTATCCCAAGCCTATAAGCTATCACAGGCCTATAATCTATCACAGGCCTATTAGCTATCACAGGCCTATAAGCTATCACAGGCCTGTAAGCTATCTTTAAATAAGCAACTTTTCTGGATTTTTCTGCAGCAGAATCGTTGACAATTCCCATAAGTTATATACGGATCTGGTTCAGGCCCCTAACATCGTCGGGTCCTCTGCATCTGCAGACTTGAAAGCATGTGAAGGCCTAAGTATATATATATATATATATATATATATATATATATATATAGCACCTTCTGAAGAACTTCTGCATACTAATGATCATATCCAGATTACTGTGCATGCTATCCAGAATCCATATACTTGCAAGAATGGGAATTTTTCAATAGTTGTGCTATATAAATGTTTGTTTTGAATATTACATTAATGTGTTTTGTTGTTTCAGTTGACATGAATGATTGTGGCGAAGGGGAGCTTGAAGTTGTTGTCCTCTCAGCCAACGGTAGACCTATTCTTAACCACGTTGACTCAATGGGACCTGGAAAACTGGACGTTTCCTATGCGCCAACAGAAGGTGGATACCACATGATCCAGCTGACTTTCAACAAGGATCCAGTTCCAGGTCGGTTTATGCCACGACTTAGCTGGTCATTAAACAGTGGGAAATTGGGAAGTTGAGTAAGCAGAGCTTATACATTTACTGCACATGTTTGATGACTTTATCGTGAGGTAATACGTAGTTAGAAAGAGAAAGAGTAGTTTTTTGTAGACGGAAGAAGAATGAAAAGTGACCGAAGACATGAATAAAATGTTACATAAGGTTGAGAAAATACAAGAACAAACTTTCTTTCAGGAGAGCAGCAACTGGACATGTCTGGCACGTTTCACTTTGATGCCTGAGGGAAAACAGTCTGAAACATTACCCTAAGAGGGTGCAACTGGATTTAAGAAAATTTTGCTTTCAACCAGCTCAGTGTGTATCCCTTCAACCAGCTGTAAGAAGCAATATCAGCACCAAGCTGGAATACTTTCGAATAAAGACTTGACAGACAGACAGTTCAAAGACTTTATACTAGATTATGACCTATATTAACTGTAGTTTTGTCTTATTTCCACAGGAAGTCCATTCAAGTTCTTTGTTCGTGATCCAAGCAAAGTGACAGCCAGAGGGGATGGTCTGGTTGAAGTACAGTGTGGCCAGCTTGCAAGTTTCTTCATCAATGCTCCAAGTGCTACACTGGGAGACCTTGACGTTGAAATTGTTGGTGAGTAGAGAGACTTTCGCCAATGCTTCTGGGGTTTGATTCCTGTGTGTAATGGGAAAATGACAATATTTATCTTTGATATCTTTTATTTTTTTTATGTATTCGGCTGTTATTTTTTATTTATTCAATTCTTATTTTATTTTATTATTTATTCAATTATTGAATTTATTGTGCACACAAGGTCAGTAAATCTGAATCTAAGTGACAAGCCAGATCCAAGTTAGTAAGTAAATAATTGTGTGTAAAATATTTCTGGTCAAGGGTCATTACTTACTTCCCCTTGGCACAGTCAAGCTCATCATCATTGGATTACTGGTTTACCAGGCATTCAAATATGCTGCACAATTGAAATATGTGACCTGTAAGAAAGGATTTCTCATTGTTTTCCTTGGCTGAAAAATCCATTGTTCTTGGTTCGGCTGCAGCTCTCTTGTTACACGCTTCATACATGCATTTATGTAGCACCAATTTGGAATGATGAAGTAAGGAATTGTTGTTTTTTTCCAGGTCCAACTGGGCGAGATGTGATGGCAACAGTGACAGAAAGATCGGCTGGTAACTTCAAAGTCGACTATAATCCAACCATTGCAGGTTTGCTTATAAAAATTAATGCTTTTGATAGACGTTACTATAGATAAATGCTCATGAGCCCTATAAGATGCATACCAACACATGTCAAATTGCCTATGATGTTGCAACATATATTTGAGTTGGGGATTTAAAAAGAATGAATTTCTATTTATTTTGCTTAATTAAATATATGCTCTTCTGCTATTCTTGAAAATATATGAGAGATTTTCAGCATATGGTTTTCATCCTTTTATTTACAGTATTTGTTGCACTTTTATTAATCACAGCTATCTAATGACCAATCAATCAATCAATGGTGTGGAGCAAATGGGAGGGAAGTACCATATCAAGGTCCTTACACAGTAACTATCTTATGCAAGGCTTCAATCCTATACTCCACATTACAAAGCAGGTGCTCTAACGAATCAGTCACCTTATGGTGTCACTGTTTGTTTCTTGAAATTGGATGACGTTAAACCACGATTCAGTTATTGCCCAGGAAAATATTAATAATGATAATAATTTTTACTTATTATGATGATGATTGCAGTTTAATTGCAAATGTAATTATTGTGAAAAATAGGATTAATATTGTCAATGATATACATATTAATATTGATTAATATTGTCAATGATATACATATATATATATATATATATATATATATATATATATATATATATATATATATATATATATATATATTATACACATAATTTAGCTTTATGTGTTGACCTTGAGTTTACCATTCTGTGTGCAGGTGTTTACCAGGTGAATGTGAAATACTTTGGACATCTGATCTGTGGAAGTCCTTTCCAGGTCAAGGCCTGGGATCCCAGCAAGGTGTTTGTCTCTAACATCAAACAAGGATGCGTAGGAATCGAATCATTCTTTAACAGTAAGGCGGCTAGATGATCTTTTTAACCTGTCTCATAAATTCGATAGCGCTATAGTCATGATTAATTCAGTTGATCACTGGATTTATTGAAATCATGGTAAAGAATCATGATCCATTGGAGAATTCAGCCAAAAGGTCATCTGTGGTAAAGTGAGGGCCAATGAAGCTTCAAGATTGATGGATACTACTTGGGTTTATATTATGATGCCTATGGCACCAGTGATACATTTATATACTACTGTTACCTTTTGATTGCCTGTCTAATATAATCTAATCAGAAAATTTATGTTGAGCATTCTATTATAATGAACAACATTGATTGTCGGAATCTAACCAAGTCTGCGTTCATGATCCAAATTCTAACGGATAGAATCAGTCAAGATCCATGATACACCTTAGCCGACGAGACAACAAACTACGAAAAATAAGAAGTCGAAGAAGAGAAACAGAAGACTTTAACAAAACTTCAAGTATATCACAGAAGTTGGATGGAATCTGAGTGAAGTTTATGTGAAATGTTTTGCTAATTGATATTTATGAAAAATTAATTAGTGATGATGATAACGATGATGATGATGATGATAACTTATGAGCAATGATTATGATAAGGATCAGTCTGATGTTATGGTTGGTTGTTGCAGTTGAGTTGCGCGAGGCAGGCGACGGAACGTTGGAGATCATGATAACAGATCCAAGCGGTCAGCTGATTCCAAATCATGTTGTGACACAGTTGCCTGGACAGCTGCAGGTTCACTATCAACCACAGATCAGAGGACTCCATCAGGTCCTTGTTACCATGAATGGACAGAGAATTCAAGGTGATCAACCAGATGTTTGTTAGCTAATAAGATAGTCCCTAGGAATGCGCATCTACACCTATATTTATAAATGGCAGCAGTATGTTTATGCTTATTTAACAAGTAAATGAAAAATGTTTATATAAAATTTGTAATTTGTTTATTAACTGATATTTATTTATCAGTCTAAAAATTTCTATTTTTGAACATTAGTGTACATGTTTAGAATAGTAAAATATCTTAATGATTAATTATATTTTTGTACTACACTGATGAAAATATTAATTGATAAGTGTAAGTATATAATTATAAATGTTTAAGTTATTATTATTTTATGCCAAAGGATGCCCCTTTGCTTTCAACGTAATCGATTCAAGCAAGGTGTCAGTGAAGGGAGAAGGCCTTGGCCTTGTACCCTGCCGAGTTCCAACCAGTGTCATCATAAGCTGTCTGGACTCAAAGATCAAGGATTATGAAGTCAAAGTGACAGGTTGTTTCTATGTTTCTGCCTCAGATAGATATATTTGTGCAATATTTATTCTATCTTTAAAATGTTCTTTAATTCACATGGTTTTGTCTATGAATGAAGTAGGCTTCACTAGATCTGTTAGGTCAATTATTGAGTCATGTAAAAAATTTTTATTAAATATCTGGGAATTTATGCATCTAACGTTTATATTATCACTTTTAGAAATTGTATTGCAACTTTTAGAACCTTGGAAAGTGCTATATGATTACATCCAGAAATGCATATATATACATTTAATTATCAGGTATCGGTCCATTTCTCAAAGCAACTTCTTTACTGGGCTGGTTCAAGTATGGGTTGATATAAATTTCAAAGTTCGAGTGTGACGCGATGATGATCGAAGGATCTGGAGGTAGTAAGGTGAATGGACAAAACTGTTTGTTATTGTGCCACCAAGTTTTCATGAAGGGAGAGGGCCAGTCAACCATTTCCCTACAGAATCCAGCACTGTCAAAGCGTCCAGTAAGTGTCTTTTACTTAATTAGACTTAATCTAGTTCTTCATCAGTCTGTTGGACACCTGTTTTGATCAACAAGATATTTATTTTAATATTTCAATTTTCTCAACAGGTCCAGACGGTTCTGAGCTTATGACTAATTTTACTGAAGCTAATGGTTCGAACTTCCGCTTGGATTACACACCCACCATTGTTGGTAAGCTATACAGAGTCTTATGCAGTACCATGTCATCTTATTTGATGCATATTAACTCGTACAGTTCTGCTGTGTCTCTAATCGTGTGTCGTCTCATTTTGTTTCCTCAATGTCATCTTAGGCCATCTTATATCATGCTGTGTTATTCCATTTCATATAGTCTCTTATTGTTTTACAACCTTTGATCTCGAAAATATCATCTTATCTATTTTCAACTGGTATTATTTACACATGTTACTAATCTGATATCATCTATACTGACTGACCCACTAAACTGTTAAGTGACATAGTTTGGTGCCTTTTCTAAAGCACTTTACTTGTTTTGCAGTTTATTGAAGCTGTACACTTCTTTTCAGGAATCTATCAGATCAACGTCGTGTACGGGTGTCTTGAGGTTCCAGGCAGTCCTTTCACAGCCAGGGCCTGGGACGCATCACGTGTCGTCGTTGCAGATGCAGGAATGGGTGTTGTAGGATGCCAGTCTGCCTTCAAAGGTTTGTAATTACCAATCTGATCTGATCAGATGTAATCTAAACTACTGTTGAAAATGCTTCTCTTGTGTCGATGTCTATACTCTTTTGCTGTGAAAATCAGGCAGTAATGAATAAAACTAGCCACCCACCCTTGCATGGTGACTGAGGCTAAGAAAACAAAGTTGCTAACATTTCACACCCGTTGCTGCTGCTTTTCTTGGGATTATGTTAAGGACCAATTTTTTCTTATTTATACAAAAGAGTAATATCCTATCCTAGCTTCTGAATTTATTATACTTTGTAAGGTAAGGTAATGTAATGGAGCACTCACACTTCTATTACATCCACATAGAAGATGCGTTTAGTAGCATCTCAGAACAAGTTTGCAGCAGTCTGTACCTGAATTGTTCTAAGCACGATGTTCTTCTCTCTGTTTGCAGTGATAGTTGCTGAGGCAGGTGAAGGCGTTGTCGAAATCAGCATTAGCGATCCAAACGGTCGCCTGGTTCCAAACCAGGCTGTGGCTGATACACCTGGATACCTGGATATTACCTTTGTTCCGTCTGTCGCAGGAACTTACCGTGGAAATGTGACCTTCAACAAAGAAAAAGTGCCTGGTACATTTTTTTCTGCTTATTTTTATGGTAAAATTAAAAGTTTTGAGTAGGCTCATTTATCAGCAGCCAGACTACTTGTTAGAAGAATTATGTTAAGGCATACAGTAAATGATCGCCTACCCTTATCATATTTAGAATAGTTACAATCCTTAATTTTTCTTGCTCAATAAAGGAAATTGTTTAATGGAGGCCTTGAAAATCTGTTGTTATAGATAAAAAATGCAATTTTGTGTAAATAGTTAATTTTTCGACAGGAAGATGGAGGAAAACGGTGCTCACAGGTGTTGCTATTAATCATTTTTGTCAGTTGATTTGCTACTTTGTAAAGCTAATACTATGCATACGTTTTCTTGTTGTCTTCTGTTTTTCAGGGTCTCCCTTTACCTTCCTTGTGATTGATCCATCCAAGGTAGTGCTACGGGGTGAGGGACTTGGTTTTGTACCAGTCAAAAAACCAACCAGTTTCACAGTCAGTGCTCCATTCGCCACCTCTCAGAACCTGGAGATTTCTGTCATAGGTAGATATTGGAACTGGCTAACATTATGTATATTAATCTCTTATCTGGAAACTTCTGTGGAATTTTAATCTTTTTTAGTTACTTAGAATGTGAAGGAAATTGTTACAGCTTTGTGATGTTACTATGATGTGAATATTCTTTCTTGTACCAGTATTTTTACCTGAAATTGATGATATTTTGAATGTTTTACACAATTTTACGTGTGATCTGTAATTGCTAATATTTCTTAATTCTGTCCCAAGTACCCTTGATCGTTGGGATAATATCGTTCCTTGGATCAGCTGTTAAATTGTGCCCAGCGAATATGGCTTTTGGGGCTTTTTATGCCACTTTATATTATAGTGAAGAAGGATTTTGCAATTTTAGTCTGCATTCCTGCCTTCTGATGATGATATTACATCTGTGGTTTTCTTCTACCTGCTACCAGGTCCTAACGGGTGTGAAGTCCCGACTTTCATCACAGAAAGTGCCAACAACAATTTCAAAGTGGACTACACTCCGTTGGTGGCTGGTGAGATCAAAAAATATTCTATCATGTCTTAAAGTTTTTTTAGGTGTTATGACTTTTATTTGACATCTACTATTATTATTGTATTGTGTTCACTGCACATCAAATTGCATTATAATAAAATGAATAATGCATATTTCCAGGTGACCATCAGATCAATGTCACCTACTTCTGCAACCCAGTGTCTGCTTGTCCTGTGGTGGCTAAGGCCTGGGATATCAGTAAGGTCCTTGTCAGTTGCATCGACCTCGGACGAGTTGGACAACAATCCGACTTCACCGGTAAGAACCACACTTGCTTAGCAATGTTTACTGTTGTAATGTTATGATAACTAACAATACTGACAACAATGATATTGCTTTATTCTAATACTTACATAGTAAGTAATAAGTATGCAGTCTTTATTTGCGTGGAATAACTCACAAATTTTATAAATAACATGCTAAGCACATACAGACTTTACATTATCTTAATACATCTGATTATTATTGACTGTATAAAACTTATTGCCTTTTTCTTTGGGCTCGGGCAATGCAGTATCCATCATCTTGTTTCTGTTATTTTTATTTTCCAGTTGACGTCAAGGATGCTGGAGAAGGAAGCTTGGAGATTAGTATACAAGGTCCAAATGGTCAGATGATCGAAAACAGTGTGGCTGCTTATGGAAGAGTACCAGGCGTTTTCCAAGTCTCATGCATACCTGTCATGGCTGGTCCTCATAGAGCAAATGTTCTCTTCAACGGCAGTAATGTCACAGGCAAGTACTGTCAATCTCTTTTGGCGTGGAATCAGGCACAAAGTGTTTTTAATAAATTTTTCCAAATTCCTATGCAACATAGGTTTACTAGTGAAAAATATGCTACCAATTTCTGTGAGACACAGCGGTTTATTGGCTTAGTGTATGTTTCATATCAAAAGGTGTTCAGGTTGTGTTCCTGGCTGCTCAAGATGCCTATTTATCAAGTCTGTAACAAAGATTCTTAACATATCGATTTGTTGAAGAAATTGGCAGATAAATAAAGCAAATAAATGAATAGTTGGTCTATGTTTGATTTTCCAGGCAGTCCATTTGTCTTCATGGTTTCCGATCCTGCACAAGCAACTGCCTGTGGAGATGGACTCCAGATCGTGCGATGCAATCGACCAACTTCATTCACCATCAATGGCCCAGCGGCATTCTCTCGTGATGTACATGTTAAGATAACAGGTAGGACAACTGTATCGATGCTTAAGCAGTACTTGATATTCAATGACTTTCACTCTTGAAATCTCTTCTTAATTTGTTGACACTTGTGAATTTTTGTTTGACACTGCTTTGTTTAGATCGTATAAATTGTTAGTATATACATATAAGTCAAGATATATGAATGCAAAGTGTAAGCTATGTGCGCAGATTTTAAGTTGCTAAACGACGATCGATTTTTCGGTGCTAGGCCATATCGTTGTATCGGCTGTGCACGTGATGATGTCAGCGCGTGCGAACTTTAAATATAGATGCTGACTAGCAAATTTAGTATTGTGTCAGATCTAAGACTGTATGCAAGTTCAGCATTGTGTGGTGTTTCGTCGATATATGCGATTTCAGTTGATGTTCTTTCTGTTTGAGTTAAGAAGAAAATTTAAATTAGAAATCTGAGTCTTTTCTGCAGCTAATACTTACAGTGAAAAGTCAGCTGATAGATTGGGGAGAAGGAGAACTTTGAATTTTGATTCGTTTTATGGAGAGGGAGAAAGCAGGTTGACAACACTGATGGAAAATGTTAAGTTAAGGACTAGTTAATTCCAAATTTCTGAAGTAGAGCCTAGTGCAGGCATCAACTAATTCACAAGCAACCCATATAATTCATGGTTCCCGGACAATTCGGCGCCGGACAATTCGGCGTCGGACAATTTGGCGCCCGGAGAATTCGGCGCACGGACAATTCGGCGCCGGATGAGTTTGTAGCTGTATTTGGAAAATATTCTGAATGGGAGCAGAATAGTGTACTCATATTATCCAGCACATGTCTGGTTATTATAGAGACTGGTGAAGAAAACAGCCCTAAAATACTGACTTTGAGTAATTGCGATTAAAGAGTACAGTAACATTAAGACATGGATTTATCAACTTCTACTTCCGTTTGTAAATACTATGTGAGTCAGAAACCGAAATCGATGTAATTTTTAATATTCTTTAGTTTTCTCTACAGTGTGGGACTACTCTAGTTAGAATGTGACACGGTTCCTATGTGTTTACTATGACTCTACAATAGCCAAACATGTGCTAGATAATATAGAGAATATTATTTTCGCTCTATGAATATTTTAAAAATGTCAGTTACTACATACCGATAGGCCCTATCTGGTCTAAATACACTTACAAACTCATCCGGCGCCTAATTGTCTGACGCCGATTTGTCCGACGCCGAGAATTGCACAGAATTGTCCGGTCGCCATAATTCATGTATACTTTACTCACCTCACTTTATTTTACCCGCCCTTACCTCATTGTCATCCAGAGTCATGCCCTATCTTGTTTTACTTTACTTTGCCTCAACTTATTTTAAATCATGTGCTTGTATCATTTTTTTCAACAACTCTACTGTCACGACCTCATAATTTAGAACATTTGATTTGTTACGTTAATTTGCATTTATTTATAGGACCAAATTGTAAAGAAATCAAGCCAAAGGTCAGGGACTTGTCTGCAGGTGTGTTCGGAGTTGAGTACACACCTACCATACCTGGTAAGCATTGACCCTACTGGTATTCATTTTGAGTGGTTTAGGTAATAATAAAAATAATTTTCTTTTAATTTCAAACTGACAAGCTGCAGTATGATTACAAGTTTGGCATGAACGGGTAATGATAATGCCATTACCGCAACTTTTAAGAGCAGATGCCTGCCTGATCATGCATATATGACTTGGGCTCTGATTGTTTTCAGGCGAGTACATCATAGAGGTCTGTTATTTTGATGAACCAATCAAGGACAGTCCGTTCACAGCACTCGCTTGGGATTCATCTTTGGTACGTGTCGGGGACATATGTCCAGGAGTTGTCGGAAGACCATCCTTTTTCCACAGTGAGTGATAACAAATCAGATGTCTTTAACACTGGATTGGCTGAGTTTTTTTGCATGTGCTTACCTTTCATGTCTCTATTAATGCTTCCTCTCTGTGCTCATCTTCTTGTTCTCTTGGCCCACTGCTCATATACTTCTCATATATGAAACCGATTTTAATCCTACCTGACTAGCAGTTTGTTTTGACTAAGCATCTGTTAATAAGCTGGTACTTATGACTCCACTTTTTTGGCACTGTAGAAATCTCGATGTTACGATCGCAACAGTATTTAATACCATGCCGCATATGCTGGAGAAAAGTTTTAGCCCAAGATGTTCAGATATGTACAGGTCTGGTATTAATGTTTTATGCAGTTGATGCAAGTCAAGCTGGGAGGGGAACTCTCGATGTCGCAGTCGTGTCCAAGGGCGAAAGCATTCCAGTGTCAGCTCGAGCGTTGCAGAGCCCCGAGTTTCTTGAAGTTGTGTACACTCCGATTTATGTTGCAACTCATCTGATCAATGTTCGTTTCAACGGGGAACCAGTACAAGGTTTGTCTGTTTGTACGCATGTGATCACTTGGAATACTTGTGTTCGTTAAGAGTATCTTATGAAGCCGTAAAATGTATGTCAGTCATAGGATTGGTGCTCAATGATAAGTTAAGTTACAAAAGTAAGTTAAGAATTCAAGTATTTGATAGATGGAAAATTAAGAAAAATACTTATAATTATTGCTTATTAATTAAATGAAGAGTAATTTCCGAGTTAGTAAATGAAACTGAATTATTGACTCTGAAGATATTTTAACTTTCATTATGCAGACAGTTTCATTGTTAATTAATATTATAGTCAATTCAATGGTTTTTTTTGTCACTTTATGGATTTTATTTTTAGAATCAAAAAGTCAATTGATCGTTATTGCATAATGACCAACCTAACTTTGTTGTCTCTTGAAATACAGGAAGCCCATTTTCAGTTTCCATGTTGGATGGAAGTCTTGCTGTAGCATGTGGACCAGGGCTGGGTCGTGTCAAAGCTAACCAACCAACCAAATTCGATGTTGTCGCAAAAGCAGTAGGCGGGGAAGCTGAATTAGACGTCCAGATCATATGTAGGAAAATTTGTCGTTTTTCTATTTCTTTTCCAGTTAGCTTGACATCTCAAACAATTTTTTTACTTATAATTTGATATAACGATACAGAACAATATGATACACTGCAAGACCATATAGTATGACATAACATAATGCGATACAATACAATATGATGCAATTAAATGTGATGCAGCACAGTATGAACTATATAATTACATAGAAGATTATGCAATTTGGTAGACTACTTCAATTGTGCCAAGCTGTAATACATGAAGTAAAATATTCTGCTGAACAGTAACATATCATAAAAAGCAACACAAAGTATTACCACCCAGGACGTGATAATGTGGTACACATATGCAATTCAACAATATGCCCCACTTACTACTTTGGTATCATCTCTGAGGTGTTGTATGTAAATTGAATGAAGAAATAGAAGTCACACAGCTAAATAAGATAATCCCGATAATCAGATGAACCATACGAAGTAGTTATGAGATGTCTTGAATGCTAGCTTATAATTAGCCTTCATTTAATGCATTTTCAGCTCCTGGAGGTCAACGAGTGCCCGCAATGATTTCTGGATCGTACTGCAATGGCTATCAAGTGGAATACATGCCTTTTGAAGCAGGTCAGCCACTGTTTGGTTATCCATTATGTTCTTCTTGCCTTTCTAAGATCTCTGCGTTCCCTGAGTTCATTTGTCATGAATAATAAGTTGTTTGATGGATTTGAGCCCATTGATTGTGTTTTGTGTTGTGATTGATATTTTGATTTATTATTGATGCTATGATTGGTGATTGTTTATATGTTCAGGGGTGATTGATGACTTGAGTGTTTTGATGGGGCATCTTAGTCGACGTGATGCATCTTCTGACTTAAATTTTTTAATTAGATTAGGTCATAGATTAGATTAGATTAGATTATTTGCAATTGACAATTGCATTGCCAAGTGAGTTAGACTAGATTAAGGGGTCGTCCATAAATGACGTAACGTGCCTAGGGAAGGGGGTCAGACATATGTGACGAGGGGGAGGGGGTCGGCAAAATGTGGTGTCACATCTGCCATATGACTACTGTGTGGTCTGGTGGCCCCCCGTGATTTCCTTTGGCTCATATTCACCAACAGTGATTCATTTTGTAGATGTTAGTTCATTAGGGTAGTCAAGTGGCACAGACATTATGAACAGCTTTTAGTCAGTCGTGGCAGGGTTTGAACCCAAATCTTTTAGTTGATAGTCCAGCATGCTGACCACTATACTATCATGAATTACTCTATTACTGCTCTGATATAGCATCTGTATTGAACCACTTTGTAGAAATGGAAGCGCACCATGAGCAATGCTAAGTTATGAGCAAAAAGTTAACTATTTTTTCCTGTGTTTTTTTAACTGACAACAGGCCAACACACGATAAACATTAAATATGCGGATATCTCGATCAAAGACAGTCCATTCCATCCAGAAGTCTATGACTGTTCACAAGTTTTTTGCAGTCAAATGCCCTATGGTGTTGTTGGAAAGCCAGTCACCTTCACAGGTAATATATTTCATCTGCCTCCTCTAGCTCAATATCTATTCATTCTCATGCATATACCGGTATGTGTCATAGCTATTAAGTGAGTAAGTCACTGAGTAAGCAAACATGTAATTTTGACCGGTGGATCTGAGAACAGTCAACAGTTTATAGATGTCAGTTGATGACAATGCGTGTGGATGAGTTTGTCTCAGTCTCTACTCGCTTTAGTCTTTGCCAAAGCACCACTCATGCTCTCTAGTTTCGAAGTGGGGTCCTTAGCCTGATGACTAGAGTCATAAGGTAGCACTGTATTTGGTCGTGTCTTTGCAGGAACACTTCAGAAGTGTGATTGTGCGCTTGGGGGATCATTTCGATGAGGCACAAATTGATGTATAGCAATTTCTGGTTGTCGATGACCCTATATCAAGTGGATGGCTAACTTCTAATGGGTGACCTCGTGTGTGTGTGTTTTGTGTTTCAGTTGATGCCAACATGGCAGGACCAGGTGTAATCACTGTCTGTGTCAAGGGCAAACAGAGTAAGCCACATGTTGAGCTGTCTGCCGATTCAAAGAACGTCTACTCTGCTACGTTTGTGCCAACTGAGGGTGTCGTACACAGCGTTTCAGTCAGGTTCAACGAATGCGATGTTAACGGTAGGCAGCATTGTTACGATTTTTCCATTTATTAATTATTGCATAAACTAGTAAGCCTAAATTGTAATTAATAATTTTTCTACTAATTGTGTTAATAAACAAATCTGACATTGTTCACTAATGTAATTATGGATATTACTATTAGCAGTCACAATTATAGCAGTACAAGCAACAATAATAAATTGTAATGGTGGAAATAGTAATTTGAATAATAATAATAGGAAGAAGAAGAGGTACCAGTAGTGGTGGAATAATAAAAAAATAGTAAATGGCAGTTATATAATCACTGTGTTTACAGAAGTTTAAGAAAATAGAGTCCATTTCGCGCATGCAAACAAAACATTGAATGGTTGTTATAGGAAAATAATGTTAATGAGGAGGAAGAGGAATGAATGACAATAAATTTGCATTAGCAATAATGATCATAATCTCAAACTTCTAAGGAGTGGCACTGACATCCAAGTGCAGGGTGACAGCTTATTCACGAGCGCTTGTCATAGGGGTTGTGAAAGGGATGCTCTGAAGGTGATCAGAGTCCAGTTTCAAAGGGGTCAGAGGAGTCAGAGTAGCTGTTAAGGCAGGTGTTGCTTAGGTCGAGAATTGGAAGGTGTTGATGTTGATTATAAAAATAATAGTAATGCAAGGTTATTAATGTTTAAATCCCTGAGTGAATTCTCAGTACCTCAGGGAAAGAAATAATAATAAATTCTTCAATTGAGGGATGCTAACTGGATATATATAAGGAACAATGAATATGACAATTGATCTGTGTTGTGACAGTGAAATTAAGTATTGTACGTATTGTTCGTTTCATCAGGTTCACCTTTTCAATGCAACGTCATAGACCAGAAGAGTCTTCACGTGCGCTGGGATTCGTGCATGCTACGACCCGTCGGCTGTCCAGTAACTGTGGAACTGGACATAACAACCTCCCCTGAAATGGAAGCCGCCTGCAAAGTACTTGGTTAGTACATCTGAATGTTCTGATCTTTCAGATTTATCAGCACCTTTATCAGCTCTCTTTTTGGATGCGTTCCTTTTCACGATTGATTGCAAAGTATGTTAGAGAACAGCACTCTGTCTGACAGTAGTAAGAGGCGAACTCAAATGAATTCCACTCAGCCACAATTGAGCCATAGGCATACAATGGGGTCTGTGCTGTGCAGATGGTTTTTAAATGGACACCAGCCATCTTGGCCTGATGAAAAGTGGCTGTCAGAGGAACAATGGTGTTCCACTCGATGGGTTTCAGGTACGTTTCACATCAGTATCATAACTTGATATCAATATCATTACTTTTAGGTATCAAAGAACGTTCGAAATGTACTTAATATTTTGGCACTAACAGTTGCCAAAGGTAGCAATTATGAGAAGCCTGACCTTAAAATTTGGACAGCTGAGCACATCTTGGATGGCTAAGTTGTGAGTAATGTAGATTGTAGGTTGATAGAATCATATAATCGGTTATTAGTATTGAAAACGAGCTATGACATATTGTAATAATGAAATGTTTGTATTTTAGATCCATTTGGAATGCAAGTAGTTGCCATGGAGCGCAGAAGTGGAAGCATCTATGCATACCAGTTTGTTCCAGAAAATGTTGGACCATATACAATTGACCTTCACTATGGCACGGAACCAGTGCCTGGCACTCCTTTTGTGTGTAATGTTTATGATGCAAAGCGAGTGAGGATCGTCGATGCCAGCACAAGTGGCAACATTGGACAGGAAGCAGGATTTACAGTCGACACAAGCGAGGCTGGAACTGGAAACCTAGAGGTCTCGGTCACATGTGCTGGAGGTGCTGTGCCATTGCGACATGAGTGCATCGGCAACTTGCATACTTACTATTTTGTACCAAGGTGTCCTATGGATCACATCATCAACGTAACATTCAACAAAGAATGTGTTCCGGGTAATGTATGCATTGTATTTGGCCATTTATAAAACACGTCTTCAGTATAAGCCGTTCAGAAGTGATTTGAGGTGATAGAATGATGAGGAAAAACTGCCAGAGAGGATTGGCGGAGCGGATTGGGCCAGTGGAGGGGGTGTCAATTCTATGGAGAGGGACATGTGCATGCAAATGATCTGGATTCTGTTCTTTCCTGTTATACACTTTTGTACAAGATTCATTTGTTTACACACTTTATTAATGACAATTTAATATTAATAATATTATTAATATTATAATAATATTAATTATAATATTAATAATTATAATTATTATTAAAAATTATAATTTGTAATTTTTATTATTACTGTAAGTATTTATTTATTATTATTATTATTATTATTATAAACTATAGATGTAATTAGATTAGAGTAGACTGCCTTGTAAGTTGGTGTGTCTATGGTTTGAGTCTTCTTAAGATGTTTTCTATCTGTCTATCACTTTGTGTTTTGGTAAGCAAATATATAACATAAATTATACACTAGTAAATACAACTGTAATTGTAATGGAAGACTTCGACATTTCAACTAAGACTCTTTGAGAGGCATACATGTTCTTTTTAAATCTTTTGAAAATACTAACCATACCATTCCGAATAATTGTCCATTTTGTTGGTTGTGAATGGTGGTTGATTTCACGGAATTCTTTGCCTATTTCCTTGGAAAGGTTCTCCGATGGTGTGGAGTATCGTTAACCCTGCTGGTCAGATGTCTTTGAGCAATGGATGTGCTGGCAAGTGCACCAGTGTTGGTCAGCCTGTATGGGGCGTCATTAATAATCCTGGCTTCCCTATCAATGCAAATGACATCAAAGCACAAGTGATAGGTGAGTTCTAAGAGGCAGAAATTTTTTGACTCCAGTCACCACATTGAGTGCTCCATCTTCCCGAGTGAGGCCATGGTTATATATAACTAATGCACCACATGATTGGCGTATTAAAATTAGCACAGCTTTCAGATGTTGCAAATGCAAATAGCTGTTCTTATTTTATAGAATGTCAGCGAACTGTGCAGTTAAAAGGTAGAAATGTCCAAATATCGGAATTTAAAGTAAATTATATGCTGAAAATACCAGCACTTGACCTGGAAATTTGCATGAATCCATTTATAAAAAAAATTCATATCGCCAGGGTGTTCCGTTCATGAGCCTGTCTTAAGACAGGAAGGATAATTTTCTGCTTTATGGTTCAAATTCTATATACATGCATATATATATATATAAATATATATATAATTTTATACATATTTGGCTTCAAGTACAAAGAATAAATAATGTTTTTAATTACTATACTGATTTTTATTATTTCCATAAATTGCTGTGCGATCTCTGTTACCAAAGCAAGTGTTTTGTCAAATGTCAAAACGCTGCCACGGTTAACAGCTGTTGTCTGTTTCTCTATATTCTGTTGTCTGTCTCTTTATCAGCTCCCTCTGGTGACATGTTACCTGTGCGAGTGATTCCGCAACAAGATGGAAGCATTCGACTGGAATACACGTCAATGTTGGCAGGTGAGGAAATTATTAGATTAGGTTCAGCAGCATAATGGACAAATGATTTGCATGTTACGATGATTTAGAGGAGAAGTTTTTACTCTTGTGCTCTACAAGATCTTGTTTTCAAGGCATGAAGTATTGTGCTACATTGTAATACATTTATGTTGTAACGTAATTGTGCTGAAGTGTATTGTTCTGGAATTTCTATACTTTACATTGAATTATATCATTATGCAGTTGATTACATGACAGTGTAATGTTTGCATTGATCACATTATGTTCTTGCACTGTATTACACCATATCTCACTCTTTCAACAATGTCTTGCATTGCTTTGCTGTACAGTTACATTTTAATGCAATACAATACAATACATGTCTACATTACACTCTTTGCATTATATTTTCTTCTTAGGAAGCCACTCCCTTGCAGCGGAGTATGCTGGTCAGGCAATTCCTGGCAGTCCATTGAAAACAGATATCTATGATGCCAACAAGGTTCGCATAGAGGGCGCACGAGGTGGAGAGGTCAATGTCCCCATGGTCATAGACGGTAACAACTGGTCTATTCTTTGCATATCATTAACATATATTTGAATTAATTATTTCTAAAGCACCACTGTCGAATGATTTAGCATCGGTTGATGACACTGAAATATATTCTGCATGAATGACTTGCTCAATGTAGCTATACAGGTTAACCATTATCTCAGGGTTGACTCAAACTCACAGACCCCTTGTTACATAGTGTAACCTTTAATAGTGTAACCATGTAACAACAATGAATATTCCCAAGGGGTGTGATATGTGTTTAGCATTAGTTGTAAGGAGAGAGCTGTGCAGTGTGGATGTGCTCTTCCGTTATACAGTTGCGTATTCTTCCCTCAGACATCAATCTCCCATCTTTTAAGATCTCTTATCTTGTTCTTTAATGAAGCATAGTGATAGTGCTTACTAAACGACCAACTGCAGCCCTAAATGACTTTCATACAGTTCTAAGGAGATGCATATTAAGAGATGTTACATATTATTTACCTATAACATACTCTTACCTATAAATTTATATTTATACACATGGTTTTATGTAATTATGATTTAGGACCTCTTTGTTTGGTTTAAGTACAAATGTTTCTTATCTAGTGACATACTGATTGTTCGATTATGATCGTGACTGATTGACTTTAACTTAGTTATTCGTGTGGATGCGGGTGTGGCCGACCTCACCGTCACAGTGACTGACCCGAGTGGCATGTCCGTGCCATTTGATGTGGAACCAACCCCAACTGGAGAGAAGGTGACTTATGTTCCTTTGGAACCTGGAACCTACAAAATTCATGTCACCATTGGCTGTTCTGATGTTCCAGGTACCAGAAAACTACTAGATGCATTTATTTCAATTTATGGCAGTTTTGTGTTCTGATATTATAGTGTGTAATATCTTAAGACTTTTTGATGTTGTTTATTTCCCTATGTTGATCACTCTTTCACCCATCTCAGTATCTTTGCTTAGAAGTGGCCAGCATGTTAACTTGTAGATCACAGGATCCTATTGACCAACAATAATGCTTTGGCACATACATTGGTTATTAAGTAGTAGTTAAGTACAACGTGTCCCTAGTGTCTGGTGAATGCTGTTGGAAAATGCCTTTCGCATTTCACTGTGGTAAGATTGCCATGTAGTCATTTTTGCACCTCATTCAAAAGATTCTTCAAATCCCAGAAATCTGTTCTGTGGAATTTGAAGCTTTTTGCATATTGAGGCATATAAAAAAACATATTTTCTGTACCTTATATATTTTACTTTACTTTTACTGATGAGTATTTTGAGACTCAGGCTGTCCTCTTGTTTATTTTCTAATCATGAAGTCACATGAGATTTTCTTAAGGGATATCTCTGGAGAATGCATTGGTCTCCAGTCACTGTGATTATTCTAACTCCTGTTGATATCACAAAGTCAAAGTTGCTGGAATGCCAGAGGGTTCAGAACTATTTAGCTGGAGCCAAAACCAATACAGCAGATGACGCACTTTATGACCTTTATAATGAAATAATTGCATTGACTTCCTGTTCAGCTAACAATCCCTATTGTGTATCATAGCTTTTAAAACATTGAGTGCTAACTAACCACAATATATAAAATCAGTTCTTATTCACAATGCTTAGCATTTTTCAGCAGGGTCATCTTAATCTTTTCTCTGCAATGGTTCTCGATAAAAGAATGAGCTTTTTCGGTTGCTTGATCGTTGAACTCTCTCTCCCATTTATACTCCATCATTCACTGTTAAAATATTTCTTAACTTACCTTCATGAGATTGCATATTCTAGTCGTTGTGGACTGTTCTTTTCTGGGTATTGTTGACCTGATTAGGGTTTGGTTTCAATGCACCATATATTTATGGTGATATTTAGGCAATATAGGTTGCTTATCAACAATAAATAATGACTTTTATAGATCTCAGAAGTGTTTTAAGATTTCCTTATTTCGGTTTAGGGTGTCCAGTTCGTCAGGAGATCCGTGCCACGGTCTTAGCGACTGCTTGTGGAGATGGTCTGATCAAGGGATGTGTTGGTCAAACCCAGAGCTTCATCGTCGATCCAAAGGGACAGAAGGGAGAACTGGTTGTGCAGGTCGAAGGTCAGTCAGTCCATTATACTCATTTGGAAACTCAGAGCTGATTCACAATACTCCCGAGATTTTGTTTTGCATACTCTTTCACAATTATTCGGTATACTCAGTTTGGCTTTCTGTTACAATTTTCTATGTTAAATCAAACATTTTAATTCTCCATTGCACAGTTTGTGAGAGATATAGTGGAATAAGTTTCTGCCCAAGTTGCTGTAAGTCTAAGTTGCAACTTTGTTATTATTTTAACTTTGTATAATAAATTGTGAAGCCTCTTCGACTATTATTTTGTTAGAATTGTTTGCTAAGTTCTAGTGCTTAGGATGGAGAGTAGTGTTCTTTTAAAGACATACAATATTGATGACCAGTTAAATTATGATGCATTATGTATATGATGTAGTTTACATAATGAGCTATGTGTATCTCCATTATTGTGCTAGTTCCATTGCCGAGTACTTTTGAATAGCTAGTACTGTAAGAAGCATTTATTTTTACGATTGATCGCAGATATGACGCAAATAGTAATTTGTTAAATAATTTGCTAAGAAACAAAATTTCTTGGTGAAATTTAAAGTGGTTATCTAGCTGCATATATATCAGATCAAAAACTGTAGGAGAGGCAATTTTTCTGTCTGTGAGTTTATAAAAGGAGGTGAAGCTACGATTGTATTGTGAAACGCATTCTAGGTCCTAATACGATTGCTCGGGTTCAGATTGAACCACATGAAGGTGGACGGTTCCGGGTCAACTACTTACCAAGTGAAGCTGGAATCTACACAGTCAACATGATGTTTAATGGGCGGGAAGTGGAAGGTGATATGATATTTCTGCTCTCATACTGATTAACTTTATAGTAAACCCCACCTGATTGGGTGATTATTGTTTCAAGGGTCAACCTGGCTAATAATGACCTGCCTCATCATGGACCCAACTCATGGAATGAGTCGGACTTTGACAATATGTGCCATGCAATAACTTAACTCCGTTATTGCAGTGTTTTCTATCGATATGACTTCGCTTGATCTTAGGTTATTTAGCCTGATGTTGAAAGATAACTAGAGGCCAAAATTACATAGTTTTCAATAGTTTTTTCTATATTATGCAGTACTACTAAATTTTAGCCATCGACACAGATGTTCCTCAAATGGACCTTGTAAAAAACTATGCGATAAAAAGAATACTTTTGAGAGTGTGTTGTGCCAAGTTCGTCATGAAATCTTTGCATATGAGGAATATGTGAATTCTGTGGTTGTTTGTTCTTAATGTACATGTAGGTTGCGCATTCCACCCACGCATTTGTGATGGAAGTAAAGTGGAAGTGATCGACGACTTTACCAACTGGTTGGATCCAGAGCACGTTATAGTCAAACTGAATGAAATGAAGACATTGCGCTTTGACGTGCGTCATGCAGGACCAGGTCAGTTCATTAAAGGTCATCTCCAAGTAAATGGAGAGATTCATTAATGGATGGATGCAGGCATGGATGCAATGGATGCATTGATTGGTAAATGCAGGAATCACTGGATGCAAAGTGGATGAATGCCTGAATGGTAGACGAAAGTTAGCAGATGCTATTGCTTTTTCATTGTTGTTCAGAGATCCTCAGAATTACTGTATTCAGATGACAAACACACACATACAGTGGCCGATTGGTTAGAGCAGTCAGCCCGTGACGTTCAGTGTGTGCTGAGCGAGCGGGTTCGACCCTCGTCCGGGGCGTCACTGTGTAGGGACCTTGACTCCTTGAGCAAGTCCCTCGCGCACAATTGCTCTGCAGTATAACTGCAATTACGCCGTCGAGGAGTGTGTATGCACTTCTGAGCAAAAAATTATGGAAGAAGGGCGATATCAAATTTCGGTAATAAACAATAAAAATATATATGAATTCATGCCAATGTTATTTTCACCATAAAATCTACCAGGCATTATCTTATACCACTCTGAAAGCTATTGCTAAAACTCGGTTGTTTAGTCGTCCAAATTTTTATGAGTTCCTTAACTCAATTTCTGCTGATTGACAACAATTAAAGATGAATTACAGCCTTTATGTTTAGTTGTTAGTTAATCAGTTGCAAAGAATCCCAATGTGGTGTTTTTGCAGGTCAGCTTGTGGTGAAGATCGAAGGTCCAGATGGTAACATGGTGCCTGCGGATGTCCTCCCAATTGGAATGGACGAATATTGTCTTAAGTTTGTTCCTCGAAAACAAGGTCATCCTTTTATTCTTTTATTAACCTTCCAAGAATTTTTTCCAATTATGATTTTCACCAAAGTGACTGCCTTATATTTTATGACAAGTGTACCATAATCAGAAACATATATGCAGTTCTTTCTGAGTGCTGCCAATGTAGGTGCAAATGGTATATTGCCTTAATTATAATCCAAGCACTAACTTAACATTTTGTTATTGCCTGTAACTAACTATGAGCTGGGTTCCTACTAAAAGAACTCCCCTTTTGTGATCACCTTTTGATACCTGTTCATCTTGTACATTCTATCTGTAGAAGGTATCGAATCTAATTGTTTAATCATTATTACAAGGTTGCTGCATAGTAACCATCTGATTATGTTCTGGTATTCCAGGTGACTATTATATCCGTTGTTGGTGGTGTGATATGCCAATCCACAAATTTCCGATCGTGGCCACAGTGGAGCCACCGCCAAAACCAGTGGAAGAAGTAAGACCACCACCACCACAGGACCCTATAGTGATTCTTGAGACTATTCAATGTTTGCATCCAGACCAACCATATCCCATCGATGCCACTAAGGTTGTGCTCACTGGACCTGGTCTGACCATGGCTATGTGCCTTGAGCCAGCTCAGTTCCTCATTGATGGAGTGAATGCTGGGCCAGGTGAGTCGGTTACTTATTTATCGTTTGTTGCTTACTTATTTATCGTCTCTGGAACGATCTTCCTCCTGAATTCCTCACCTTCCTCCACCATTATTGCCAATCACCCACCTTCATCAATCTCATGCTCCCCTAGCCATCACTGCTTGGGTTTTTCATTCTAAACTCAAGTCTCACCTTTTTCAAGAATTCTTACCCAGACTCACTCGATCATCCACCCTCAAATCCTCGACCACAGCGACCCTCCTTAATAGCTCCTCTGATCCCCCTTAATGGCTCCTCGGATCCTTTGGAAATTGGGCTCAGCCCTTCCTCGGACTACCCTTTCAACAACTCATTTAGTCTGACACGGCACACGTGAATAAGCTGGTGCCCTACGCTTGGCTTTCGAGTGGCACTTGATAAGCTTGGAGGTTACAATTATTATTACGATTGCGATTTAGTTCATGCACAGATTGTGATCATGTTTAGAATGTCCCAGATTTTGGTTGATCACTTAAGTAAAAGAAATCAACAGAAGAAAGCAATTTTTGTGTATTATGCAACCATGATGCATTCCAGAGCAACATTTGCATGTCTGAAAGTCAATTTTATTGCCATAGTTTTTGTGAGATGTAGTTAATGATATAATTAATTAAATAATTTCGTGATATAATTAATGGCACTATGCTAGTGCACAATATACATATAGTGCACTAACACAATGTGTGTGCACAATGTACATATGTGCACTAGCACAGTGTGTGTGCACAATGTACATATGTGCACACACATTTCCTGTCTGCTTCATCTGAGATCAACGTACCTTGAGCATGTTTCATTGCTTCTAGCAGTTATGTTACTTTACCATAAAATACTTTATGAAGGCTTAGCTTATGTTTGTCACAAATTGTTGTAGGTATTCCTTCAGCAAAGGTCATCGGACTGAAGGGCGACATTGAAGTGAATGTGGTGCCTCTGGAGAATGGCCTCTATGCCTGTAGCTATGTTACGACGCTACCAGGTAACTACATGAAGACCAATTTTATGTAGGAACACATTCTAAAATGGAGAAAGTTATGGGGCACCTATATTGCTGTACATTACCATGTATGACGTATTCCACTGTTTAATCTCTGCCCAGGGCTGGGTTACAAGTACAGGTATAAGTTTACCAGGTAAGGGCTACAAGTTGCAGCCAGTAGAAAGAAGAAAACCGGAGATTAAAGAAGAGGAAAAATCTTCCAAGTTAGCCTGAGAGGTGGCCATGAATATGAAATATGTTGGCCACTATATTTCCTTGACCTCGACATAATTGTGAGGGCAGATGGCCAGTCTTCTTCCTCACCTTTTCAACTTCCAACCAGCAGTTCAGTATACTAATATTGGCTAGGGGAGCAGATGGAGCTTAAATCTTAAAAGAAAGTTCTGCACCCCAGCCCTCGACCCCTTCTATTGAGAGCCCACTACGTTCTTGTGCACCCCATTATTCTGCTGAAATTTGGGTCAATTTGTTTACAATTGGATACAGTAAATGTTAGTTATTGTGGTGAGGACTGACCTGTTTGTGAGTTTTTAGGTGTTTGAGATGGTCCCTTGTTGTTGTTACAGGCGCCTATCTGCTGAGTGTGATGTGGTCCGACCAACAGGTTCCCAATTCTCCTTTCAAGGTGAATGTCCTTCCGTCTGGCGACTCTTCGAGGGTTGTCTGCATTGGAGACGGTCTCACAACTGGAATCCTTGGAAGGGAAATTAATGCTGTCATTGACACAAGAAAGGCTGGATTGGGTGAGTTTTTCCTCTGGCACATTTAGACATTTCAGGACAATAGGACTAATTTTGCGTCAGGCGGCCATGATGAGAATGGGTCCTGTGAGAGTCCTTTGGGTCCAAACAGGGTCTATGTCTGAGGACCCCCTAATTTGCATGCTGTAGAAAGTGGAGTATGCATGTCTTATCCCTTCTTTTCTTGAATCTACATGCTATATAAAATCAATTAATCAATCAATCAATCAATCAATGATTATCGTTTCACTTGCAGCACGAAAGTCATTGGAGAATGCAAAGCACATTCCAAATTAATCAGTATTGTTTGTTATCGATGGCATTAAAGGAGTGGAAATGCAGGTACCAACTGTACCTCTTAAAATTAGTTCAGAGACGTAGCACTCATTCACTCATGAGCCGTGATAGTGAAGGATCATGCACACACCTCATTGGCACAATTGCAGTTACATTACAAGGCAATGGATTTGATCATGGTCCCTTCAAAGCAGCTTCTCGGACAAGGATCGAACCCATACCGTGTGTGTTACAGGCAGACACTCTAACTAATCGACCACACTAGAGACCTCTTTGCCTGCTAAATGCCATCACTAAACTTGTTACATTGACCAATGTTGTGGCTTAGTCAACTCCTTGGGTATAGTTAATAACTCAGATTGCGTGATTCGAATGTATTCAACCATTGGATGCACATTGCACAGGTGAGGTGTCCGTTGAATGTCGTGGACCAACAAAACCTGCTCTCTGTGAACTGGATGATCGAAAGGATGGAACGTTTGAGCTGATAATCAAACCACAAGAGGCTGGCAATCACTTACTGCAGATCAAGTTCAACTGCGAACATGTTCCAGGTAAAGATGATTCATCCACTCAACAACTGCTGACCATATATGCCCTTGAAATGTGTTTTCAGTCACATTTGTATCATGAGTTACTGGAATATAGTCAGTTCAATAGTTACCATATTCTGTTATTAAATGTCATTGAGAACACATTCCATGGTAACAGGACACTTACCCTCAGAACAATTACCACAGACAATTACCCCAAGTGTCCGGGGGTAATTGTCCGGGGGTGGGGTAATTGTCCTAGATCCCATTCCATGTATACTTGCTTACTTGTTATGCTGAATTCTGATTATCTGTATGCTGTAACGTCTGAACTTAGGTATTAAATTACCTTGCCTTATCTTACATGTGGTTCTAATTGTGGCCAAACATAGAAGTTATGAGTCAGGAGTTCAATCTATGGTAGAGATGCATATTAATCAGGTACATATCTTGCGCAGAGAGTACCTCTGAGTAGATATGTTGAAAGAGTGCTATATGAATGTTCAATTACATTACATATAACTATGAATGAGTAACATAAGTTTTTCTTGTCTGCCATAAATCACACTCTAGCATTATATTACCAAACACTTGATGAATTGGTTTGTTCTGAAATCTTGCAGGGAGTCCATTTACTCTGAAGGTGTTGGCTCCACCTGACGCGAGCAAGGTGCGTGCCTGTGGCAGTGGACTCAAGTCTGGCATTCTGGCCACTTATGAGAGTCAGTTCCTTTTAGACACGTCTGGTGCCGGACCTGGCCAGCTGAACGTAAAGGTTCGCGGAAAGAAAGGTGAGTCAACAGCGTAACCAAGATATTGAATGCATTGAGCCGAGTCTTTGCACTATATAGAACCACGATGTCATGGAGCCCTGTCATGTCTGGTTACAGGAAATACTGTTGTGTTGCTAAAGGCTCCTGTGTAATTGCATTGTTATTTGTAGATAAAATAATGTGGCCCAATGATTCGCTTACTCTGGTGACTCGCATATATGTTGATGAAATAGTGTGGTTAAAGGCTGGAGCATAACTATTTGTGTTTATACGAACTCAGTTTGGCATGTAATTGAGGGATCAGTGCTTGCTTATGTTAGATACCAATGAATTAGCCAATTTTAGGCTGGAGTTACTGCTTTTTTAGCAGACAGAAATGACACGAGAGAGAGTCTTGAGAACTTCATACTATCAACGAGTGTTTCCCAAATGGTGGGTCATGACCCAACACCGGGCCATGGCAGATTAATTCTAGGTCACCTAAATCATTTTACCAGTATTTAATACTTGATTTTATTAATTTTAAGAAAATTAAGTATATGAAAGATAATTGTATGCTACAAGCAACAGTCAGTTACTCCCCAGAACTAGGCATCACCAAAATATAAGAAATTATTATGGACGTTCATATCCGTTTTATTTTACTTACTGACGATTATGTTGGTATAGGTGATAAAAATGTTAGTGAGTCATGAAGGAGAAGTATAAAAATAACCGGGCCACAGAAGAAAGTTTTGAAAATGTTGCCGTCTTTGAGGGTGTGAATGTTATGGCCTTATTAGTGTCATAAGAAGTATTGAGTAATGGAAAGCTATTAAGTCTAGGATGATTACATGTCTGTTGAGCACAATGTCTGGCCACAATCAGTTTCCATTGTTGTCAGACAATGGAAACTGAAGGTTTCCATTGTCTGGCAACTTCAGTGTCTGGATGGATGGTTTTTACAATGAGCTGAAGTGTCCTGTTTGACGTCCTTAGTCCTGGTTCATGTGATTCAACACTTTCCTCAGAAGGGAAATTCCTGAAGGATCTAGAGGAGATATTTCTTTGGAGTACTCGATTACTTTGTTTAATTGCTACTTACATACAAAGACATCCCAAGTTTTCAATTCATTTTGCACAAGAATGTAATGTAAATGCTAATTAAACAGATTTTGTTTTCATTTCTAATAATATAATTGGTTCTATTCTACATTACTTCATAATATAACAAGAATATGCTGTAATCATTCAAATGTATGAACAATTGATCTGGATTACAGGCGTTGTTTCCTATTCCAAGACGCATCAATTTAGATCTTACTGATGTGCATATTCGTAGTGCTTTTGAGAAGTCAGTAAAGGTTCAATGCAAAGTTCAGATGACTGAATGCATCTAAGGAGCGTTTGTTATTCTGCGGCAGGTACTTTTCGAGTGGAGATGAAACGCCATCCTCAGAAAGAACGAACCATAATCTGTCGATATAATCCAACGGAGATTGGCGACTATTTCGTCAACGTCCAGTGGTCCGGAGATCACATTCCAGGCAGTCCGTTCCACGTCGTCATTGTCGACACGATAGAGGAGTTCCGCAAGCTACAATCTGGAGTCCCAACTCTTCCAGTGGGAAAGAGCAAATTTGGAACACTGACCAGTGATATGAATGATGGCTTCACTTTCATGGATGAGTAAACAACATGTGTCTATGACAAGTTAGCTATTGTTATGGATAAGTAAACTTCTGTTACACATTAGCGAACTTCTGTTATGGATAACTCAACTTAAGTTATTTAATAAATAATCGTGATAATCTTCTTTCTTTGACATACATTATTGATATCAAGTAGCCTGCACCAATTTATACTGGAGAATGATTAAGAAAATCTTATTTGTGATGAATTGTTTGCGATAAATATGAATTGTTTATTACATTTAATTAAGTTGTTTTTAACGTTCATCATGTGTTGAATTCTTTGAACCATTCAGTTTAGATTGATATACAAAATCATTACTGTGAAGATGTTTTGTAAAATTGAATTGAATTTGCTATTTAAATTTGGAGTTTAAAGCTGTTGGAAATGCATCAAATTGAAAATTTGCTTAAAGTTGGGTTTTTGAGTCTGTTTCAACTGAACATCGTCATCAGAACAACTTCTGATGGTTACATTTTTATTTACACTACAGAATTATGGATGGTTGTAACAATAGCATTTATGTAATGCCCATTCAAGATTAGAGTTACACAATACTAACCAAATATAATTGTGATTTGATTTGTATGATTTGAGGTTGAAGACTGTGGCTTTCAGACATTTTCAGACTATCCTCAACTCCTCGTATTTATTTATATCCGACATTCTTAAATAATCAATTTGCGCTGTGCGATAACTAAAACAATCTCTACAGCTGCCATAGCCATTGCATTACTTCAAGTCAAATTGCTAAATATGTTTTTAATCATTAAACCTATGTCAATAAAAAAAGTACTGATAACACAAAATTTAAGATGTGTCTGAGATGTACTAGCTCTATTTAATTTATATGTCCAAATATAATGTATAAGACAAAGAGGAGTTATTAATTAGTGACCGGGATAATTTTTGCTTATTAATTAAGCTTCTCTAGCCAGGGCAGTTGGTTTTCTGGTCTCCGGTCATGCATGCTTGCAGGTGGTTATAATGTTATTGCTGGATTTTTCTGTTAAGTTAGGAAAGAATGGTGAAATTCTTTGAATATTGGACATTGTTTCAAAAGTACTTGACTTCAGTTGCACCTCAACTTGTATATAGTGATAAAACTTTGTTTACTGGTACCGAACACTTGTTAATGAGTATAACTGTTGTATTTGGCATAACGCAGTATTTATCAAATATAATGTGCACTATAGAAGATTCACTAATAAACAAATGTGTTAAGATCTCTTTAGTTGATTTATGTTTTTTCTTAGGTGCATTTGTTCTTAAAGATTCCTTGATTCACAACAATAACAGTATTTATTTTACGCACATGGTGTATACGTATTTCCTGCTCTGGCTCCCTTATCTGCAATGCACTGACATCGCCGTCTGGCAACGCCGTGCTTTCTCTGTGGCTGGTACGGTGACCTAGAATGACCTTTTGGTGGTAATGCATTCCACGCCAATAGATAGTCCTAATACTTCCTTATTCTTCCATGGGCTCAAGACTTTAAGTTTGACCGAGATAGAATGGGGCGCTTTTGAGTAGACCGTCCAAAATGGTGCTATATAAAACTGCTGCAGTAATAATATTAATCAATGTATCCGTTTATTCGCCAAGGCGACGTGCGTAATAATATGGTATCCCTGCTACGTAAGACATGGCTACATCTGGTGAATTTGGAGACAGACAGACAGAGACAGAGAGAGAAAAGAGAGAGAATTTTTGGATCGTTTGCTTTTACGGTTAGTGTCATTTTTGGGGTTTTGGAAGTGAGGCAGCCGTTCTGTAACACACAGGCAGGAATCAATTAGGCCTATACCACCAAAACGCATCAGGCCACAAAAGTCACTGCGCGTCGGCAAAGTGAACTAATGGACCTTAATTGTAAGCGCAAAGGAACAAAAATGGAGAGAACGTTGATTGGATAGAAGAACGGCTGGATCTGGAATATATATTGAACACTGAACAGGATGATGAGATCCAAGCTCTCCCTATTTATTCCATGAAAGAGCATTTTGCTTTCTGCGCGGGAGAAGTCTGTTTCAAGTTATTGTTATTAAACGTTTTTTAAATGCAATGATTCTATCAGAGCTTTTCATCTCGTGGAATGCATGATGAGTGTATGCCTAATAGTTATACTTTCTCCATTTTTCTTCGTTCTACTATATAGGCCTAGTTATAAGTATTTTTACGTTATCATTAGGCCTACTTTATTTATATTTCTAAGAAAATGTACATGTAAAATTCTGAATATCTAGTTTTTTGAGGGGTCAGAGCTTTTGGGACGACATATATTTGAGTGGGGTCATGGCATTTGTGACGACGTGTGACGAAGGGCGAGGAGGTCAAAAACCGTCCAAAATTGCGTTACGTCATTCATGGACGGCCCCTTATGTTGTTTCCCCGTTGCATTTGAGAAGAGTGCAGGCCTGCTTCAAGAACGGCGATCGTAAATGACGTTTCGAATATAGGAGCTCTCTGGATCTGAGGGAAGTTTCGTCGTTTTGGTCTCTTTATAGACTTTTAACGACTCTTCCAGTAACCAGCCAGCCGTTCATGTGCCATATTATGTCTGGTCGGGCGCCAAGCCAGATTGAGCTCAGTTGGATGTTAATCTGACATGATATTGACTTCCTACCTAAAGTAGGACTATGTATGCCCTGAGAAGCTGTTTGATTATGTTCGGTATGCTTGAATGAATTCGAACTCTTTATAAATTCATTCATTTCGAAAATGTATATAGCGCCACTTCAAGAAACCTTCTCAGGCTGCGGCCAAGCAAAACGACTTGAGGATACGATAGAAGGCTGGCAATGGCATATTGTACTATATATGAGAGTATGCGAAGCACGTGCTGTCGAAAGTCCATTCCCCACATGGCAGCAGAGCGAAGGACCCATGGCCGTAAAGGCGCCCTATTAGGCCAGCCCGACGACCTGCTAGAACAGGACAACAGTGATCAACCCTAGGCCTACTGATTAGAAAGGCATGGACAAGGATTTAAATACACGAACAATCAGGCGTAGGCTAACTTTGGTATAGGAAGCGAAGGATAGCAAAGTTCGCCGTTTTACCCTTTTAGGCTGTTTACTGTTTAGTAATAATTAACGGCGCTGTTCATGCCCCATGCTTTAATATTAAGGGCCTCGCTAATCACAAAGAAAATGATCATGGACGCTTACAGGAATCTTTATAGATAGGCCCGCCGAGGGAGAAGGTAGGGGAAAATGCCCAAGAGACCTTATAATGACCCGGACCGGACCCGCAGTCAACTTATAAAAGTATTATAATCAGTAGGATATCATACACACATAATGATTTTTGCCTTCTTAAATATAATACTACTGACACAACAATCAGTTAAAACTTAAAGTATCTGACTATTAGGCCTATAAACCTTGCTTGTCATTTTTTGCTATAGAACACGCCGTATTTCCGTCTAAGAGGTCGGTGCAGGGCCGTACCGAGTTATAATTGCGCCCTGTGAGACTGTGCCTAGCATCAATCTGGCGCCCCACATTTTGAAAATAGTGCATTTTATGGAATAATTATTTATTCTATCCTGAAATTTGCGCCCTTCCCACATTTGCGCCCTGGGCCTCGGCCCCGCTGGTCCCTCCCTCGGTGCGGCCCTGGGTCGGTGACTGCTCTGATGAAAGTATACATGTAGGCCTACCATATTGTACCTCCGATAAAGTAATATTGGACATTGTTTCTTATGGAGTACGAAAGTGCGGTACGGTATACAGGCCTACCCTCCAATCCGAAAGTGAAGGTTGAACAAGTAACTCTCGTACCCCGGGAAAATCATGCCTATGTGTACACTAAGTCTTGAATGTATACATAATGATATACATGTAGGCAATATACATTATATATATAATGTATTATGCGTGTACATCGTGACACTGCATAATACATTGCATATGTACATTACATAGGCCTACATACTTGCAAACATAGACCTACACATGCAGATGTTGGTCTACATATACGCCTACTTTTCTAAACATACGTGTACCTGCCTGTAGCAGTACGGAGGTGTTTAGGTCTGGTGAAAAGCAGCAGGAGCAGGAGAGGCAGCAGGAGCAGCGGAGGCAGCAGGAGCAGCTCACACAGAGACCCAGAATCTGTGAACTTTGTGTGGCGCGAATTGCGCCTTGGCTCCCTTAGATCAGCTGCTTCACTGTTTAGCTTTAGCTAAGCGTGCGTTGGAGGCCTAAAATCCTCCGCCTAAACTACACCTGGATGAAACATCTACTGGTCCAGACAACTTCGACCGATCGACCAATGTTGATAGAAACGTCTCATGAAGGAACGAACAGCGTTACTTTACTTTACACTTCACTTGGAATAAGTCGTGAGTACGATTTACTCACCAGCTCCATCCGATTTTAATTTGCTTCGTAGTCGTTGGATTTCAACCTTACTTCAACGGGTTTCGAATGTTACTGTGCTATGCCTAGACTGGAGTCTGTTTCATTGATAGAATGGCGCCATAGAGGTCCTTGGGGCACGGACAGCGCGCGATGCGCTCCATCGGATACACGGCTGTCGATCCATGGATAAGAGCATGACTTGTGAAATCACGTGTTAGTTTCCATATTATATGAATTCGAATCTCACTTGGACTGTATTAGGGCCTATACGGAAACCAACCTCTAGGAAAGGTTTGAAGATAGGCCTACTGAGCGTAATTAGGCCTAGCTGTCTCTCTGCCTATTAATAACAGGAACAATTAATCAATTGAATGCCAGAGTTCAGACCTACTGCACATGCGTGAAAGTTAAGATTCCAACAGCAGCGACTTTTCAAGTTTTCCGAGCCATAATTGTGTTCTTACAGGAATTTCAACACTACGTCAGGACTAACATAGTTGTTTTTGTGTGGTAGGTCTTTGAAAGGCGCTACATTAAGTGTCTGGATAGACTACAAGTACAATAATGACGTCGTTTGGAGTGAGGGCGTTGATCGCCTGCCTTGCCCTGTGGCACGGGGTCAGGCAAGTGGAAGGGTTCCACAAGGCAAAGAAACTCTACCAGAAACTCTTTCATCGCGAGGAGGATGGATTCAGATACAACAAGTACGTTCGACCAGTACTCAACGAAACAATGAAAATCGATGTCTACATAGGTCTCAAGCTGTCACAGCTCATCGATGTCGTAAGTCAGTCATTTGTAACTTTTGTACATGTATACGCTTCGTTAAATATCGGTTCACACACCTATGTATGTATGTGTCTATATATGTATGTATGTATGTATGAATGTATGTGTGTATGTATGTATGTGTGTGTGCGCGTGTGTTGTGTGTGTGTGTGTGTGTGTGTGTGTGTGTCACTACGACAATTCATTACAAAGCTCCGAAAAGTCGTTGATCTGAACGTCGTCAAATCTATCAAATCCTTGGTGGTGGCGGTGATAATGATGACGATGACGATGACGATGTCGATAACGATGACGATGATGATGATAATGATGATGACGACGATGATTAAATTTCCTTTATTTCATATAATCAACAACGTCCCAACAGGTATTTGTCACTCATACAGACACTTGACCTGACTCTGGTTGTACTTATATGCACATGACATAGTAGACTGTGCTTCTCCGCTCTACCTCAACTGACGGATGTTCTTAACTGTGATTGTCGCCATCAGTCGTCAGTTTGACAGCCAGACAATACAATTATTTGTCATTGTAATCGTAATCGTAATCTCCAAGTTTCTAAAGCGCCAATTGAAGGCCAATCGCAGGGTACCAGCTTATTCACGAGTGCTGCATCAAATCAGAGGGGCTGTCCAAAGGATGATCCGTGGTAGATCATAGTCCGGTTTCCAGGAGGTCAGCGGAGGCAGAGTAGCTTTCATCCGGAACACGCAATGCTAACTTTCTCGTCTCACTAAGCTTAGTCCGACCGAGAACATCATTCAAAACTGTGAAATTTAATCTACCGTGACGAGCAGATTCAGATTCATGCTTCTCCCAGTTCGATCTTCTAACTCTCTCTTCTAATTATACATTTGGGCGCATTTTCTCAATAAACCCTAACAGTTACCTAAGCATGTGCTGCAGCTTAGCAGTTATGAATCCTCATACAGCATGCATGTGTGTATTATATATTGTATATAAGCATGGATGCATGTATGTATGTATAATTGTATATATATGTATGTTGGTCCTATGTATGTATGTATGTATGTAAGTATGCATGTAGGTTTATATGTATTCATGTCTATATGAGTGCATACATGTACATATGTATGCCTGTATGTGTGCGGATGTGTGTAAGTATGTAATGTAATGCAATGCAATGTATTGTAATGTAATGGAACACTTATATAGCGCCACTCGAATCAGAGACGCTCACGACACAACACAAAACTAAAGAGAAAAAAGGAAAGTCTTCAAGAACACTTAATATACTATAGATACGATGACTTCTATGAACCTTACAAAGTGCTGTTTGCTAACTATTTGAATATTTCTTTAATGTTGCTGTAACAATCAAATAGTAAAACTACAAAATCTCAATTAATAGTTAACTATTTTCAGTTATTTCAGCAAGATTGTTTCTTACTTGCATAGGCCTACTTACCAAAGTTAACCTGGCATGCATTGCATTGTATGGTATGAATCAACCACTAAAGATATCACTTCCAAAGAAAAGTTACTAGTTTTCTATCAATTTTTTCTTCTCCTCCCTTCTTCCATCCTGCTTTCTCTCCTCCTCCTCCACCTCTTCTTCCCTTTCCTCCCACTTCTTCTACTCTTTAGCATCCTCTTCCACCGTCTCTCGTTCATCTCTGCCTCCTGCTGCTGTGCAGCATAGTTTCTGATGCTGCAGATGCCTTCTTCCAATCGTATACCTGTAGCCACCGTGTATGCGCAGAGATGATGCAGCGCTGGGGTCTGCTGCATATAACTCATACATAGACGTTACATGATATTCTGAGAGATTCTCAACACAGCAGCTGTTTCGCCTCAGCGTCCACGGCTCCTGCAACTGGTGTTGGGTGTGGAAGATGGCCTCGGATGGGTGAGGCAGTGAGGAGGAAGGGGCGGAGGAAGGGAGGGAATCTTGGAAGGCCACTGCTTTTTACCATCCATGTGCACCAATTCTTACGGCTCAAGAGTAACAGCACTGTGCATTAGCAATGCGTAAATGTGCGTACAAATACGTCAAGCAATGCAATGAGCTTTGCATTTCATCATCGTCATCATCAGCATCATTTTCCGACACCTTATGATTTCAGATATATCCATTGTTCAAGTCTGATCAGTTTTTCTGGTGTATTCCTTCATTTTTTCATCAGTCTCCACATTCCATTATTTTATTCCATATGCTGTTGAATGCCTGTTTGAAGTCTATGAAATTGGTGAAGATTTTCTGCTTGTGTTCAATGCTTTATAAATTCAAATATCCGTTTCATTTTGAATTGCTGGTCAATGATTGGCAATTAGTCAGCTTCTTTCTGGCCTAATCCTGGCCGGCTTGCTCTCTTTCAAGTGCCCTTGAAAACAACCTGCTTCATTCAGTTTAGTATCATTTTGGTGAGAACGTTTCCTGGATTGCTCTGTGGGCTAATGCCTTTGTAATCTATGCGGTCGGTCGTTTGGCCCTCGTTTTCTTGTGTACACAGCTATTGTGTTCAATTGTCGATATTGCCCAGTCATCTGCTGGCATTTCTTCCTCTAGTTGAACCTTGTAACAAGGTATGCATAGGTCTTTAGCAACAGTATACTGTTTATTCCTTCGAAGTCACTGAATAATTGTGCAGCTGGATCTGTTTGTCGGTGTCTGCGTAGGACGAAAAGAATCAGTTCATAGCAGCTAATGTCTGGATGATCTACCAATGGGTCGATCCAACCCTCCACTGGGACCCGAGTCAGTACGATGACGTCACTACCCTCTACGTTCCCGCCGTTTCCATCTGGCATCCGGACATCGTGCTCTATAACACGTACGTACACAATTCACGAGGATGCAACGGGGTGGGGTTAATTACGACAAGGAATTGAGGAGACTATAGGGAGAAGAGGGATTATGAGAAAAGGGAGGGAGCAAAAGAGAGAGGGATAGACGGAGACTAGAAGAGAGGGATAGGAGCAGAGAAGGATAAGAGGATGGATGGATGATGGATGGAGAGGATGGATGGAGAGGATGGTGTGGTACGATTGGTAAGGTAAGGCTGTGCTGTAGATACGTAGCCTTTGCCACTTTGTCCTATGTGTGTCTTTGAGGTCTGTTGCTCTGCGGGTGTCTTCCTTTAGGGCGGATGGTACGTACGAGACAACGAACGGGACGAACGCCATCTTGGGTCACAAAGGTGACATCGAGTGGAGCCCTCCAGCGTCCTTCAAGGTCGCATGTACGATCGACGTCACCTACTTCCCGTTCGACCAACAGCAATGTGCATTCGAATTCGGATCATGGACCTACAACATCCAAGAGGTGGCGCTTCTCTTCCTAATCCAATCTTATCCAACGCAATCAAAGACTGAAACAATTAAGTCCGATCGAATCTAATCTAATACCTTGTCCTGTAAAGTAGTATTCAACCTCGTTTAATAACGTTTGTGGCAGGGGCGTCAATCCCCCTCTGAGTGACGCAGGCAAACCCCCGGTCCCCAGTGTTAGCAAGGCAAGATATTATCCCTAAGACTAAAAAAATTATCCCCCTACCTGAAATTGGAGGCATTTGCCTCCGACCCCCTACGTGGACGCCTCTGGTTTGTTGATCCATTATAATCGTAATGCATAAAACATCGTTCTATGGAGCTTCTGCTGAAAGCCTATCTATAGGTAATGAGAGTTCGCTATGAGAACCAGGTCGAGATATCCACGCAGACGAAAGCGCCTATGGCAATCCTAATCCTAGTTCTATAAATGTACAGGATGAGGCTAGATCAGCGTGAAACCCCACCTTTGTTCGCATTCTGACAGTGCCAGTCCCAAGCCTGGGAAAAGTAGGAAGGCGACGCTATCGCACGGTGTCGTTAAACTACAACTATTACAGCCTACCAGACCAGCGTGTTTTCTTTCGCAATGGAAACGTTAAAAAAATGACTAAATTTTATTAAATGCGACGAGGCTAATACATAAATCCAAAAATCGAAGCGAACCCAGCTGTATGGCGAATGTTCACAACCTCATGTTTGTCGACATTGAACTTTTAATTCGTGTCAAATAAGGTCAGATGAGATGAAATGATGTCATGTAGACGTACACGCTTTTCTATAGCGACCGTACCCATGCCTTGATTCTGCTCCTTTTTCAATGCATTAATATATATTGTATATATATATATAGTTCTATGCATATATTATATTATGGGATTCTTTACCACAGCCGCCCGTTCGCACGAGTGCCACAACCGTGCTAGTCCGAGATTCCAATCTCTTCAATGAGTCACTTGGTCGATATTCGCACCGTCTTCTCCCCACAGAGGCCCATATATGTAAAGGTGCATGAACCCCGCAAACTGAAGTCGGCCTTTTGAACAGCAGTTGAGAGCTTAAGAAGCGTGTTTACTGATGATCATATTCGTCTGTCATCCCTTTCATCTAAGCTTTAGTCTAAAGTCCAACTGATCTACTCCAGTTAATACTGACGAGTCGGTTATCATTCAGATCAATCAAATACTCATATTTTTGCATTTTCGTGAGTCTACAAATGGCGCTATATGAATATCATTTACGCACGCGATCGTATACATATGGTGACTGAATGAATATAGCACCTTTGCTTGCCATATTCTGTTACATGTATTCAGATCGACATAAAGCACATATCGCAGAAGATGTCATCGACTGTGGTGGACGACGTCATCGACGTCGGAATCGATCTCAGCGACTTCTACACGAACGTCGAATGGGACCTCATGGCCGTTCCAGCCAATAAGACCTACTTCAACTACGCCGGATCGGACATCCAGTTCATCAAGTGGAAGTTCAAGATCAACCTCCGCCGAAAGTTCCTCTTCTACACCGTCAACCTGATGATCCCTCTCATCTCGCACGCTTTCATCACGGTCCTCGTCTTCTACATACCGGCCGCAAGTACTGAGAAGATGGCGCTGACCATCAACATCCTGCTGTCCCTGACAGTCTTCTTTCTTATGTTGGCCGAGATCGTTCCAGTGACGTCCCTCGTCGTGCCACTCCTTGGCAAGTACCTCCTCTTCACTCTGATGCTCGTCGCGTCGTCCATCATCGTTACCGTCATCACTTACCAGGTCCACTTCCGGAACTCGTCAACGCACTCGATGCCAGACTGGACGCGAAAGGTCAGTCCGTCCAAAGCAAATCCTGGGAACACGCATGTCATTTGGTGTATTGTAATCAATGTAGTTTAATAGAGAATGGGACATGTAGGCAGGGTCCTGCAATGCGATTCATGATTCATGCATGTCACTGCAGTGCGATCGATGTAATGCGTTGGTGCAATGTATTGTAGCAGAAAAATAAACGCGTTCGTCTACATAATGCAACACATCTCGTGGGATGCGGTGTAACGTGACCCGACAAAAGAGCGCCGACAACGTTGCGCAAAGGCAATTTGAAATAGAATTTGCATTGACTGATGACAATATTTATGGCTTAAATGGAAGCCGGACTAATTAAATGAATCTTGTTTAATTAGATGCTGGATCGATGCAAGAAATGCTGTTAAACTGAAATCTGGATTGATGAAAAGAATTCCGTTAGCAGAGGAGCTAGATTGATGTGAAAAGAATCATGTTTAAATGGAAGCTGTGTTGATTAAAGGAATTGTGCAATCCAGCTTCTAGTTAAACAATGTTCTTTTCATCAATCCCGTTTCCATTTGAACGGCATTCTCTTCATAAATCAGGCCTCTAGTTACACAGAATAATTCTCATCAGTCCAGCTTTTAGTTAAAGCATTTTTCTAATTGTGCTCAATAATTGATGCTCAGAATTGTGCCAATACAGATGTGCTTTTGTCGGCGTTCTTTTGTCGGCGTTCTTTTGTCGGCGTTCTTTTGTCGGCGTTCTTTTGTCGGCGTTCTTTTGTCGGCGTTCTTTTGTCGGCGTTCTTTTGTCGGCGTTCTTTTGTCGGCGTTCTTTTGTCGGCGTTCTTTTGTCGGCGTTCTTTTGTCGGCGTTCTTTTGTCGGCGTTCATTTGTCGGCGTTCTTTTTGTCGGCGCTCTTTTGTCGGCGTTCTTTTGTCGGCGTTCTTTTGTCGGCGTTCTTTTGTCGGAGTGCTGCGGTGTAAAAACAATATGCTTCAGTGATCGACTCCGTTGAACAAAGGCTCTCATTTGGACCGATCGGTCCATGCACTAAAACAGTGTTTCCCAAACTTTTTGGTCGTAGGACCCACTTCCGAAAATCTTTGAATGCCCGCGACCCACCTCACAAAAGCGAACAATATTGTGTTAAAATTTAATTGGCATTTCAACTTCAATTTGCAATGCATGCATTGAATATACTTGATAGAATGAAGATACTAGACTAGACTTTACTCGTTGGAGTATACCATTGTAAACAATACAACAAAGAAGGTCAACAGAACAGTTTCATTTTGTTTTTTGAATTTAATGGTACTATTTTTAAACATACCTGAAGCATGGCGACCCACTTGACAAGATGCAGCGACCCACTTTTGGGTCGCGACCCATAGTTTGGGAAACACTGCACTAAAACACATCCGATCATCTAGTTTTGCTTTCATTGCGTTATGTCAGCAGAAGATTTTTTCCAATACAACCCACGAAAAAATAAATATTATCCATTCGTTCATTCAATCATTCATTCAATCAATCATTCATTCATTCATTCACTACGAAGATCTGTATAGCGCCCTTTCAAGGCTACTGCTCAGTAGCGCTCCCGATCCCTGCATAAAAGGGTCAAGGTGGACCCTGGGGAACATAATTATGTAATTATGTAAGCAAGTGCATAGCCACAGGAAGCCCGTTCCAGGGTGCGAGGCCAGCTACGGAGAGGGCGCCATTTTCTGCTCAGTAGTTGTGCTGGTAAAATGGGCTATCAGTAGCCTAGTAGGCCTCGCTCAGTAGAGGTGTGGCATGGCATCCTATATATTCGCGACCTCAGCTGCCTACATTGAGTGCACCAGAGTTGAACGACGGCGACCCGGTGCACTCATGGTAGACAGCTGAGGTCGCGAAGATATAGGCTGCCATACCATAGCGATGATTCGGTCAGAGATCCGCTGCTGAAGGGGAGCCAGTGGAGTACATCCAGCATATAACCGGAGACGTTGTCAAATTTCTGGATGCGCCCTGCAAGACGTGCGGCAGAGCGCAGAAAACTGGTTGAGGCGCCCCAACCGCCCAGCAATACGAGGCCAGCATAGAGTGAGCAGCAGTAAATAGTCGGGCTTTGATGAAAGAGTGGATGAGTTTAGATGAGACGTCTTAAGAAAGTGATGTTATGGCCATCAATGCGCAGCTGATACAACTGGTACATGAATCCGATGCGGTGAATATAAGGAGCGGAGGTGAGCTTTTGATCCAGCATAACTCCAAATAGTCCAAGGTCTCGGATAACAGAGGAAAAGGTAAAATGGGGAGAGCCAGCACAACGAAGTCTAGATCCAGCTTCAATAAAATTACCAGAACTGGATACACCGATTCCAATGGATGGGGTGGAGGAGCGTACGTCCAGCTTTCCAATAGCTACACTTGGTAAATTTTAAACAAAATTACCCTCCAATAAATGGGGAGCGAAAATTGAGATGTAATGGGAAACTGACTTCATTGGCTCTTGAGAAATAATGAAACAAAATATGTCATCTAAACCATACAATTGCTGCAGGGCAAGTACACTGTACACCCTGAACCGGAAGTTATAAGGAAACGAGGTTATCAGTGCTGTAAGGATAATAAGGAAAGCAATAACGATAGGCTAGGCGTAAACGCTGTCGTTACTCCGCTGACCTGGCTTTTCCAGATCTTTCTCTACTGGCTGCCAAAGTTCCTAGTGATGCAGCGTCCGAAGGTGGAGAACAGTCAGGACGTGCACCTGAAGTACATCCGTCTGCGCCTCTGCTCCTGTCTTTCCGGTGCATCGAGTGGATCGACGGACGACATCGACCAGAGGCTCGTCGACGGGGGATCAGGCGGAGGGTGGCACTCCCACTCTCCCGTCGGTCCACCGCAGTCGAGGCGTCAGAGGACACAGACTGTTCTCATGAACCTATCCAAAGAGTTGGCCGAGGACACGAGGGCCATCCGACGCCTTGACCTCTCCATCGAAGTCCAGAAGGCCATCGAAGGAGCGCTCTTCATCGCCAATCACCTCAAGAAGGAAGATCAATTCCAGCGGGTGCGTTACCTTTCAAAGGAATGCCACAATATGAGAATGCCCCATTAATGAATATATGGATGGGTATGTATACATACATATATATATATATATATATATATATATATACATACATATATATATATATATATATATATATATATATATATATATAGGTGGGTGGACGGACGGACGGACGCAGCGACTCAACGACCACGGACGTATAACTGTGGATAGACGGATGGATGTATGGGTATATGGGGAAACTCGATGCCTATAATCTAATGTATTCCTATCTTAGTTCATGCAAGATGCAATCAAACCTGATCTGATCCCCCAAAAATTGAATCTGTCTTTCCTTGAACTTATAACCAAAAGTATTAGTAGGGCCTATCTGTCATTCTATCTCTAAATGGTCTCTTAATGATGCACTCTAAGTGCACAATCAATGCGCTATGCGTTGAATCGTTGATACGTGCGTGGATCTTATTATAGATCACCTATAAGTTTGGTGGTGATGATGATGATGATGACGACGACGAATAGGATGACGATGATGACGATGATTACTTGCACGTAAACCTGTAAGCCACATTACACAACAACTCGTTGAATTATCTGTATATAGACTAAGGAAGACTGGAAGTACGTTGCGTTGGTGATAGACCGTGTCTTTCTGTGGCTGTACGGTGCCATCTGTCTGTTCGGGACAATCGCCATCATCTGCCAGGCTCCGATGCTCTACGACGAACGCATCCCCATCACGACCGGAAACGAAAAGCAGACCTAAGAGGAGGAGGAGGGCGCTATATCATCTTCAACGACTGCGATATGTCTGCCTGCATGGCCTGTTGCTGCTGCATATAGGGTACCTATTGATTGTGTGGGAGATATAATCAGGACCATTGGTAATGAGGACTCTTGGGAAAAAGCGAAATCCATGGGTTATGTAAATTGTAACTTCATTGGAAGTTTTACCACCTGAAGGAAGTAATCTGACTGTAACGATGATTGGAAGTAGGTTCTTGGCGAACTCCTCGAAGGAATCTTTGGTGTATTCCTAAGAAGCAACAAAGAGACATATGCCAAGAATAAATTCTTGCTGTAAATTTTATTTAAAGAAGTGAGGGTAGTCTATCCCTAAGTTCAGTCGACTTTTGTCCTTTTTATATAGCGCATGTATATTAATTTTTGCTGTAAATATTTATCTAGAGAAGTGAGGGTAGTCTATCCCAAAGTTCAGTCGACTTTTATCCTTTCTATAGCGCATGCAACAAGGATGAGCCCTACAACAGATTGGGAGAGCATTGGAATCCGAAAATCTTTTACTTTGTTCATAAGTTGATTTTTTTAAAGCCCTGAATTACCCGATGGCAGATTCTAAATAGCAACCACATTTTCCGTCTGACTATCTGCCTGTCTGACCCATTTGGATCTTGGTCTTGAAGCGATTTCACTCCCATCCTGAATATCGATCGTGTCTTGACTAAGTGCCTGTGAATAAGCTGATTCCCGTGGCTTCACTTTTTTGGGCGCATTAGAAATCTCGAGAGCATGATGACGGTTACGATGGGTGTTAATGAATCTCCGTTATATTTTGATGAGCTTGAAATCACACCTCAATTCAACTGGAATGATTCCAATTAATAGCGTCAACTGACATATAGGCAACTCGAAGTTTCCGAAAGTCGGTGTCTTTTGTGAAATTTAAGACCAATAATGATTTGGGCCTAAATTAAGTTATGCCCAAGTATTAGGCCTATGGCATGGCGATGACATAATAACAGTTTCGATTCAAACAGTTCTGTTAAGATCTCTCCCAAAAGCATATCTAGACCCCTATGGGCAATTTTATTACAGGTCTGAGGGTGTACAGGTAGGCTAGGCTACATGTAGGCCAGGGATGTGGTCTCGAGACGGTCTCCAGACCGGAAAACTGCGGTCTTGGTCTTGATCTTGGTCTCGAAGGCTTCGGTCTTGGTCTTGGTCTCAAAGGCTTCGGTCTTGGTCTTGGATGCGTCGGTCTTGGTCTTGGTCTTAAAGGAACGGTCTTGGGATTGGTCTTCGTCTTAGGTTAGCGTTCTTGGTCAATTGCCGTATCAGTGCAATTTCTTTGATATTTGTCGGTTATTTTCGATTAGAGACACCGGTCTTTAGACCATCTATATATAAATATACATGTTACTGTGGGCAATAAATGCATTTGCAACGGAACCAGTCATTTCAAAATTTGCTTTCACAAATTTCAAGGTTCTGGAACAATCTAATAATTATGTGGTCAGCCTCGTGTAGTCACTATTAACCAACAATTCCGAGTGCAGGTAGGCTTACATCATTCAAAGGGAACGTTCGTCTACTTGTCTTAAAGTATCTGTAGTATTTAAATCGTATGCTGTAAGTAATTTATTGTGTGTGATATTCTCCGGCCGAAGCCAAGGGCTGAACCCGCAAAAGTTCAGACTAGCCGGTAAAACTGTTTCTGGACCATTAGTAAGATTATTAATCTTCAGCAAAAAATTAATGTTTTAAGTGTGGTATTCCGTTTTAGCGTCTTAATAGATTTAATTGTTTATAAAAAAGAGTCTCGGTCTTGGTCTTAGTCTTGGTCTCGGACCCTCAGTCTTGGTCTTGGTCTCGGACCACCCGGTCTTGGTCTTGGTCTTGGTCTTTGACCACCCGGTCATGGTCTTGGTCTTGGACCTCTTGGTCTTGGTCTCGGTCTTGGTCTCGAGGTTTTGGTCTCGTGCCCATCATTGATGTAGGCCTATTGTGCGGGAATAACAGTGCGGTATACATACTTCCATGGAGACCGTAGAATAAAAGTCGATGAGTAGAGAACGCGAGTGACATTATTGGTGACTGGATTTTCGGACAGAGGGAATGGAAGCGGAAGTCTTTCCACAACTTGTCTATGCAAAAACTGTGTTTTACAATCAAGATCTTCACAGACGTTCATTCCGCTGATTACAGAAGATGAACGGATCAGAGAAGTAGTCAAGGCGGGTTGCAAGAGTCTTCTACAGCGTCGCGCATGACTACGCTTTGTTTTAGAATTTTTTCCTTTATGGGACTGTAAACATGCACTAGCTGTAAATTAACACTATAATTTCTACTCGATGTCATAAACACTGTTCCTATATACAGAGAGTGCAACTTCCGAATTAATATTACGACTTTAGAAACAGATTTATTCGTTTTGGGGGTAGTTCCAGGGATTTTATGTCCTTTTGGTAGTTTGATCATAGTCATAAACGATCCCACGCCCTAGATCAGAGGGGTCACAAACTCGTGACGTTGTGTAACGAGGATTTAGGACTGCAATAAAAAAAATGGAGAAAATTAAAAGAGCGCAATCAAAAGGTCACAATCAAAAGGGTGAGAATCGAATTGGCGGACGTTCAAATAAAGCGCATGATCGAAAAGGCGACAATCGACAGGGCGCACGTTTAGCCTAAAAAGGCGACATATTCAGAAGGGCGCACGTTGAAAACATCAATTTCGTTCTCAACAAACGTGGCTTGATCAGTAACTTTGTCTTTATATACAAATTTTACGAATTTAGCCGATACTTTTTCACCAATAGCTTCCAAAACTTTTCCTGCATAGCATGTTTTGAATCGAATCAATGTTCGAATGAGCACCAATCTCCGGATTTGACCATAGGCCTACGTATTTTCGTCAATGTCATCAATGTCAGTGTCCATACAAAGGTCAGCTGCATTTGGTTCATTGTCGCTGTTACTAGATTCAAGTAAACAATTAGAACGTCCTCTATATAATGCCATGCAAAACAGAAGTATTAGGCCATACAGCCTACACGTATTATGCATAAAACCATGAGGGGACTGTAATAGTTTCACGTTTACTTTTCTGTACTGAATTACCATGGTCATTCATTACTACCTTTTGCTTGTTATTCAATGGGCTACGCTCAAGTGTCGTTCACTCTAAAGTCTAAACACAATTTTCGCCAATCTGTTGCCTATTGGGGCCATGTCACTGAAAATTTTGCTGGTTGTCGTTTGTTCTGATTAGCCTCAATGAGTCCTGGGATTGCCCTAACTGAGCGATGATCCGAACTTTCAGAGGCAAAATATGACCGTAAGGAAAATGATACGGCTCAAGTTCATGCCATTTGATCAGGTGACTATTGATGACCTCTGTCGTCGTGCAGCTTCCTCTCCAAAATCTACTCTTCCGGGCTACACAACCTTTAAATTGTCATGTCCTAAGTTGTCTTTTGCCTCCTTAAAAGATTGTGACCTAGGCTACTCACCGTCACCCTTTCCTCGATCGGACAATGAAGAGATCCCGCGTGCTCACGATGATAATCAGTCGATGTGGTTTTTACCCGAAACATCCGAATGCTATACAAATGTAACTATTCGTATAGTTATTTACTTTCTATTGTCTGCTTTCTCTTTACTCTCACTATGGTATGAAAAATGATGGCCGCTTGAGTCACGCACGCGAAGTCGCTGCTGCCGATTTATCTATTTTGCTCAAATAGCGAATCAGTTACTAACTTGTACAAATACAAGCGTCACGACATAATCATATAGATCAGGAATAGTCAAATAAAAATTGAAAATTTACGTCACAGAACGGTGAAATTGATTCAAATTGTGCATGGAACATACGACGAAAAAAATGATTGTCTAAACGTCTGAATGTTCATATACACATCCTGTTGACAACGCTGACATCGTTGCACGCGCTGGATTAATGATGTTCTGATACAGTAGCGTAAATCAGTATCGAATAGTAACGACTTTGTAACTTTTTCCTTTCGTTCCGCACCTGCATCGTTCAACCAAAGAAAATGTCCAAGAAAAAGCTGGTCGAGAAAAGCCAGAAGACTGAGGACTTACTACCGGCAATGGAAGAAATGTTTGAGCGTTTTGCACAATCGATTAATGCAAAACTCGACGAAATGGTGGAAAAATCCACACGAAAGCACATTGCCACCCACTGCGAAGAAATGGCAAAGAAGATAGTTGTGTTAGAAGAGGCGAATAAGGCACTCCAAGATCGTCTTCATTACCTGGAGACAAGAGACAGGCAAGATACTAAAATAATTAACGGCATAAAAGAGGATCCTATTCAGGGCAAGGCAAAAGATGACGCAGAAGCAACAAGGGCCGTACTCGCCTTATGCAACGAGCAACTTGGATTGCATATTGCACACGCTGACATCTCAGCAGCATTTCGTCTAACAAAATGGTCCAAAGGCGGCAGTCCACCCATCATGGTCAAATTCACCACCCAACACCAGAGAAATGCAGTCCGGTGGCTCGGGAGTATACATAAACGAATACCTCTCACCACAAAGTGCTCGCATCTTCGATGCCACAAGAGCCATGGTCAATGGAATACAAGCCTTCTCGACATGGACATTTGCAGGGTCGATCTACTTAAGACTGTCCGAGCAGCCGGACTCCAAGCCCATCAAAATCGATTCTCTGATGACCCTGGAAAAGTACGCCACCGTTACCGATTAATCGCAGCCAGCATCTCACGTGTCAATTGCGCAGTGCAATGGCTTACCTTCTACACAGGCGAACAACGAACTGTCTACTCCATAATCTGTGAGTCAACCATATCTAACTTTGTACTCGTTGTCACACATCGTCCAAAGGAACTTGGCCACCAAAAGAACCTACCGAAGTGGATCTGTCTGATCGATAGTTTTTGAGGCCTGCATTTCTTTGTTTTTTTTTCATATTGTAATACTGTACTCACAATTTAACTTTGTTGATAATATTTACGGTTCGACAACAGTATTGTCATCTAGACCTCTAGTGCTCGGTCATCACATATTGGACAATACATTATCGAGGTGGAAGCACCACTGCATGATGAGAATCTTATTAGGAAAAAATTATATGTAATGTATATATACGCATTTATATACTATAATAATGTGATATATATAATTGTGTGATATACATTATATGTTAAGCCTACGATATAAAATTAGCTTACATATCGATTCACGATCGTAACGATGAGCATTACATTACAGGTATATCTCTAACCTTCGAGTACCTAACAATGTCGTGCCACTCTATAACGTAGCTAAGATGTTGAATGTTTATCTAACCTGTCTTTTTCGATCTCACTACTGACCTTGTTGAGACGTTAAATAGCTCCATGATCTTAGATAAATAATCTTAGATAAATAATCTTAGATAGGCCTATCTTTTGTGCGAACCTGACATTAACTATCAAAACATCCACGATAGACTGGAATATAAACTGAACTTCCCTTTTTTAAAAGAAAGAAAATCTTTGCTTCATTTTCCGGCTCTCTTAGGCGGCAGCTGACTCTCCTGTGTACCATTAGTACATCTCAGGCGAATCATTCCTTATGCGGTGTGTGTGCCCGGCCGGTGGTGGGACCTATTAAATTTGTAATTTGTGAAGTGTGTAATAGCGTGTACCACCCTGCCTGTAATCCTTGCCCCACGGAGGAAGGGTGTCTTTGGAAATGCTACCTTTGTACCATGAATATACCCTCCCCTCGGGATTATAAAGCTGAGAGTGCATACTCTGACGATGAAGAGCCAGACGTAATTGAAGAAAATAAAGCAGCGCAACATAATTTCAAGAGATTGTTAGACAAAGGCCTTGAATTAGAAGTGTTTTCTAATGAGCAAGATTCGCGTACTCTCCATAATAATATTGACACTGATCCGGACCATAATTACTTCCCAAACTCTCAATGGTCAAGCCCGCATACAACTTTAAATATAAGCCAAGTACAGAATGTTGAATCAGATACAGAATTTTCAGTCATTCACATTAACTGTAGAAGTATGATTCACAAATTACAAGAGATCCAAGATATCCTGTATTCTTCCTCTGCTGCTATTATGGCGCTCAGTGAAACATGGTTAGACTCTTATAACGAGGATACAATATGCATACCGGGATACAAGTTTGAGCATAGATCTAGGATTGGCGCGAGAGGCGGAGGTGTCGGGTTCTTTATTGGAGACAATTTAAAATACGCGCTTTGTAACCCCACTTGTTCTAAAGTTCATGTCACCTACGAAAACCTATTTATACGTGTTCACTTAAGCAAGCGTTCTCCTCTGCTGGGAGTAGTGTACAGGCCCCTGGGTCTAAGCATGAAAGACTTTAACACCGATACTGAAGAACTACTGACTCAGGCTACTAGAACTGCCAAAGAGGTCATACTTCTAGGTGATTTCAATATAGATCTATTAAAAGTAAATGACCACACAAAGACCAACGAGTTCTATAACTGCTTAACATCCCACCATTTTATACCAACCATTACCAGACCTACTAGAATTACACCAAACTCCTATACCTTAATTGACAACATCTTTGTGAACTGTTGGTCTGAACTTATGAATTCCTCCATCATAGTTTCTGACCTGTCTGACCATTTACCTATTCAGGCTCGTTTCTCATTGGGCGCGCCTAACAAAAATATCTCACCAGCTAACAGAAATCATTTCCGCATGGTGAATGAGGAAGGAAAATCCAATTACAATCGGCTCTTGCGGAGACTAATTGGGACCTGTTGCGAGAAACATGTGGTAGAGGTGATGCAAATGAGGCCTATGAAATATTTTTTTTAAAGTACAAGGATCTTTATGATAAATTCTTTCCAAGCAGTCCTCATTCTTATCATGGCAAACATAAATATAAGGAGCCATGGATGACTCCAGGATTATATAAATCGTTAAAAACAAAAAATAGGCTCTATTGGAAATATTTGAAATTGCCCAGTGAACTTAATGAGAAGAAATTTATTACATTTCGGAATAAATTTAAGTCTATTAGATTAAATGCAGAAAAGAACTATTACGCCATGGAATTCTGTAAATACAAAGACGATTTAAAAAAGACCTGGAAACTCATTAGAACAATTATGAAGCAGAGAGGAAATGATTCCGTAATTCAATCATTGAAAATTAATGGATCAAGTACGGAGGACGCTGAAATCATGGCAAATGGCCTTAATATGTATTTTGTAAGCATTGCTGACTCCATTGCCAGAGACCTGCCGGACCCTCCTCTACCTTTTGAGAATTTCCTACAAGCACCAACGCAAAATTCGATGGGGCTCCTTCTGACTTCAGCTGAAGAAGTTATGAATACAAGTCGAGATATTCGACTCACTCATAGTAAGGGGGGTTGACGATATTGACCCGTATATTGTCATCCCTAGCATATCACTCATTGCTGACGTCTTGGCTGACCTTATCAATTGCTCCTTCATGAGTGGGGTGGTCCCCCAATCGCTAAAAATTGCTAAAGTAGTTCCAATTTTTTTTAAAGGAGAAAAGGATATTCCTGCTAATTATAGACCGATATCGGTTCTACCTTTCTTCTACAAATTTTATAAAAAAATAATGTACGCCAGACTTAATAATTATGTGAAATCCTCCAATATCATCTATAAATCGCAGCATGGCTTCCAATCTGGGCATTCCCCTTATATGGCTTTATTAAGTATGGAGGATATGATCTCAAAAGCCATTGATAATGGCGAAATCTCTGTGGGTATATTTCTCGACCTCGCGAAAGCGTTTGATACTGTAAACCATAAAATCCTCATTAAAAAATAGAAAACTATGGTATCAGAGGCGCCCAATTAAATTGGTTTCATAGTTATTTTGATAGCCGCTCCCAACGCGTTAGCTGCAATGGCCACCTATCTGATAGTGCTATTATTACTTATGGTGTTCCGCAGGGCTCCAATTTAGGACCGCTCCTTCTCCTTCTTTATATAAACGACTTAGCCAACGTGTCTTCAATTTTATTCTTTATACTGTTTGCAGATGATACTAATGTGGTTCTTTCGCATAAATTATTGGATAAACTTCTTGATAATATGAACTTGGAGCTATCAAAAGTAGTCGATTGGTTTTGCGCCAATGAGCTCACGATCAACCTGGATAAGACAAATTTCATTCTTTTCAGTTCTAATAGGAAAATTTTACCAAAGGATCTAAACCTAAGTCTCCACATAAAAGGCAAACCGATTGATCAGGTTGAATCCGCAAAGTTCCTTGGAGTATATGTCGACCACCATCTATTCTGGGCTGTACATATGAATCATATTGCTAATAAAATAGCTAAAAATATTGGTATATTACCCAGAGTTTCCCGCATTATTCCTAATTCCATTAAACTTCAATTATACCATACCTTGATTTATCCATACTTAACCTATTGTAATTTAAGTTGGTCCTCAAATTATAAGTCAAGGCTCACTAAACTGGTGGTGCTACAATAAAGGACGATACGTTTGGTTGCGGGTGCCCATAGAGTTGCACATACTGGCCCATTATTTAAAGATTTGCAGCTTCTAAAATTAGATAAAATAAGAATTCTTCAAATAGGTATATTTTTACCGCTATGAGCGCGGTCTACTCCCATCAGTGTTCCTAAATTATTTCTCCGTGGGCTCCGACACCCATGCCTACTGCACAAGGAACTCCCGCGCTTACCGCTATGATAGAGCTCGAACAAATCTCCGTAAATTCAGTCTCAAATCTTCAGGTCCGCAGGTCTGGAACGCTATTTCGCTTGAAATCCGTTCATCCATCAACCCTTATACGTTTAAAAATAATTTGCGTACTTTTTTAATAAATGAAATCGCTCGATGATATGATTTCCACAACTATGAAACGGGGCAGGTGGTCACTCGCTCGCCTTTGGTCCACCACCCGTCGTCCGGGCTCACAAACCGCTTTAGTTAAGTTAATTTTTTAAGATTCTGTTTGGTCCTGAGGGTTAGTTGGTAACTTGTTTGCGTTTATGACTGTTTAATTGTTTCGATGATCCTACCCCTCTGGAATTAGAATTAGGACTAATATTGATTGACGTATATCTTATTTCTTTTTCCTCTTGTTAATTTCAGCTACTTGGGTGTCCCTGCTAGCGGGATTTCGATCCCTTTTGAGGTGCCTTTTGTAGCCTAGAGTTTATAATCTGTATTGTTTGTTAACTGCATGTACCGTTTGCTATGGCTGCAATAAACGAGATCGAATTGAATTGAATTGACTACTACGAGGATGGTGGGGTGTGTAAGTGTTTATTATGATTATTTTTCATTGTGCATCCTTTGATTGCTCATAATTTTCATAATGTTCCTGCACTTCATTTGCAAGCCGTCAATAAAATACACACTTACCTATTTAATTAGTTATCCAGTGACTATTAATACATATCAATGGATTTAGTTAGTTCCACGGGAAATGAAAGGCTGTTAACATTACTGTGTTATTTAATTCTGTTTTGCGTTTGTAATTCACACACCTGAAGGGAAACTGTTGGAGTTAAAAGAAGACTTTGTTAACTGCAATCAATGGCTGCGCCCGCTAAAAGTACACCAAAAGATGCACTTACAGTATCCGCCATATTGGAAGACATGGGTGTTGCGGATTTCGACCCACGACTCATCAATGCAATGCTTGAATTCACTTATAGTAGGTCATCAATGTGGGTGTTTACGCTGCTCTTTTTATTCGGAGGGACTGTTAATACTCCTGGGAAATTGAACAGTGATTATAAGATTAACGATTTAGTAAATGTGCATGACTTGTTAATAAGGTAACGTAAGTAATCTGTGTTTGCGCGAGGCGAGTGTGGGTAAAATGCGAACCGTTTGCGAACTACGAACCTGTAAAATGTGAACCGTTTGCGAACTTGTTCTCGATTGGCTGCAAAAAGTCTCGTGACCGGTTCTGGCCTACGATTGCCATTTATATTTTTATTCATGCGGCCAAAGGTTTTCGGCAATTATCGATGGTCCACTATACTAGCCATGACCCTGAACCCTATCTATCAACTGCACTAATCCTAACCGACCGTCATGATGCCCACCCTGACCCTCACAATGCCTTAACCTGATCCGTTCGCGCCTATGGTTCGCATTTTGTTTCGCGTTTTACTGATTCGCAGGTTCGTGGTTCGCATTTTACCAACACCCGCACGAGACATCTGGCCTACATCGGAGCAACGCGTAAAACTGCTATGCATGAGGCTGAAATTGTGTGTTACACTGGACATAAAGTTACTCCTGGGTGTAAGTCTGCTATTCCCAAATAGGGCTATTATCAAAATGGCAACTATTGTTATGATTCGACACAGTTTATCTTTATTTTAGATGCTTCTATAGATCGTCGCAATCCTCTAGATCTACGGAAAATAACATTTTATTACGCCTTCCATTTTCACCATGACAAAGCACTACTAAACTTTGTTTGTGATGAAATGGCTTGCGATGTGGCACATGATGTCCCGCCGACTGCTGAGTAGAGACTCATTGCGTTTGGCCATGCAGTAGTAATTAATTTCATAAAATGTAAACAAACGCCATCTAGTTTACTCTGACATTAAGTTGAGGAGCTTTTTGTATTGTATCATACATGTATAATTAATGAATTTGGTTGATTTCCACAAAATGTGATTTAGGACTTTGTATCTTAGCCGTTGCAATCCGAATTAAGCGTTATAAAATCTGCGCATGCGCAATTATCATTACCCACTGAAATCATTATCGTAAACCCAGCATAGTCTCGCGAACGTTATGTCAGGTACAACTACTCCCCGGTTATTTCTCGCTCATGCATAACAACGATGGCCACAACCTATTCGATGAATAGTTACTTCGGGTGTAAGCCTTAATCAGCGAATAGGCTATTCCAATGCCATGCATATGGGCCCTAGTGAAAACGGCCATGTAGTTTAAAAATTACCAGCAATGTACAAAAATGAATTTAAAGGACACTTCTGGGAGTCGTTAAACCAAAACCACAAGTTTGCCAGAAATAGATGTCTTTACTGTAATAAAATCAATGTTTGCAGTCATTTTCTACCTAAATAGGGACAATAAAATATTTCTAGAAGTGAATATTATAAATGCTATGCAGTGCAATATGCTGACAGTGTGTTATGTGCTTGTTGAGTATATTGAAATTGAAGAGCTCAAAATCAAAAGAAATAATATTTTACATATTTCTTCAAAATTTATTTGGAAAACTGCAAATTTTTCTAAAAATATGTTTTCAGAATTGACTGTCGATACATTGGATTCAGCGGCGGTATATTCGACGCACGCAGGCAAAAGGAATATCGATGTTGATGACATAAAGATTGCTGTACAGACTGAACTTGACCACACATTGACAAATCCACCTCCAAGAGATGTAAATTCCTTTGCTGCTTTGGCTTTGATGGCTAAAGTGACAATGAACTATGTTGAAATTCCTTAATATTTTTATGAAAGTTATATGACATGGTAGTAGCGCATTGGTGTTTCTATCGAGTTGTTTTCATAAGAGTTGAAAAGTTTCAAAGGATGTCTAGTGGTTAGCATAGTAGACTGCAAATTGTGAGGGTGTTCAAGCCTCTGCCAGACAAACAGATGTTTGACGATTTGTAAACCACTTGTGTCACATAACATGTTGTTCGAATGATAGTACGCTTGGTGCAAATTCATGAATATTTTTGCTTGTGTAAGATCTTCTTAGATCTGTTAGCTGGTCATGGTTAGAGCACCTATGCATTTCTTAACAGATGTTCTTTCAATAGTCACATATTTACGGGTACTTGTGTTGTTGGTGTAAGATCAGGCAGCTAGGGAGGACTGGTCATCCACCCTTATATTATGCTGAGGCTTAAACAATTGGTTTCACTAATGCCTTGTGGAATTTACTCCTCCATCTGGATTAGCATCAACACTGGCCATTGTCACTAAACATGTATTGGTGTACTGTTTTTGCCAAGGTTGGTCTTGAATTATTTCTTAAGAGATGTCTTGATCAATATGTGTCACAGGACAAGATTTCAAACTGTTACTTAATTGCTGAAGGCCTCTTGGCTACTTACTGCTCAGCTGGCTGAAGAGATTTGCACTAAAATGTATTCATCTGGCATATGTGTTTTGTTTTGAAGTTGTTGCTTGATGTTGCCAAACATAAAAACTCGATTCCACTGCCTCTTATCAAACCAATTGGTGCACCAATTCTTCCTCCAGACAGGTATTGTCTGATGTCATCAAACTTCATGCTCTCCAAGCGATCTGCAAAACGGGTAAATCTAGATGTTTGTAACTTTGCTATTTTAAAAATAGCTTTTATGCCGTTTTCTAAAACAGCACTATTATTGTTTTTTTTTATTTAAAAAATTGCTTTTATTCTGTACTACTCTTATGTAGCACTATCATTGCTTACATATATTCTGGAAATTGAAAGCTGCAAGTTTTACACTATTCTAAAATACAAAGTTACTGCTACTGATGTGATTGGTTCACCCAACGCATGGTGGATCACAATGTTGACTGCAAACTGAGGATAACAAGTTTTACGTTGATGGCTCTGTTAATTATGTTGAGAGTACCACAGAAGTAGTGCTGTATAAGAACTTTCCCATAGTAATTATTTGACATAGAAGCAATTTCAAGTAAGGCCAGCAAAGCCATGGTCTGCTTTACACAACTCTTCATTATTAAGAGACAGGGATGTGGTCTCAAGACCATGGTCTTGGTCTCGAGACTGGAAAACTGTGGTCTTGGTCTCGAAGGCTTCGGTCTTGGTCTTAAAGGAACGGTCTTGGGATTGGTCTTCGTCTTAGGTTAGCGTTCTTGGTCATTTGTCGTATCAGAGCAATTTCTTTGATATTTGTCAGTTATTTTCGATTAGAGACACCGGTCTTTAGACCATTTATATATATATATATATATATATGTTACTGTGGGCAAAAAATGCATTTGCAATGGAACCAGCCATTTCAAAATTTGCTTTCACAAATTTCAAGGTTCTGGAACAATCTAATTATTGTGTGGTCAGCCTCGTGTAGTCACTATTAACCTACAATTCCGAGTACAAGTAGTCTTACATCATTCAAACGGAACGTTGATCTATTTGTCTTAAAGTGCTTAGTATTTAAATTGTATTCTGTAACTTCTGTAAGTAATTTATAGTGTGTGATATTCTCCGGCCGAAGCCAAGGGCTGAATCCGCAAAAGTTCAGACTAGCCGGTAAAACTGTTTCTGGACCATTATGAAGATTATTATTCTTCAGCAAAAAAATTAATGTTTTAAGCGTGGTATTCCGTTTTAGCTTCTTAATAGATTGAATTGTGTATAAAAAAGAGCATCGGTCTTGGTCTCAGACCACCCGGTCTTGGTCTTGGTCTCGAGGTATTTTATTTCATGTTGTAATAATGATACTATGTATCCCTTCTGAGGTGAATTATTAATGAACTTTTGAGGTGAATTATTAATGAACTTTAACACATCTTCCAGTTCATATTACCTTACACCTACCATTATTAAGTTTGAGCATATCGTCCTTAAACCGGTATCTTTGATAGCCAAATTTGAGATGTGCTACAGTATTACCAGGCAAGAACTCGTTAAGCCTGTAAAGAAAGCAATTAGATTGCTTTAAGTGCCTGTGAGGATTTTGTTGATGTAGGTCTGTAAGAAAGCTTTACGTTACCTGCATTACAGTAAAGTGTATCTCTTCCATTTTTTTATGCAGCCAACTTTCCAGCAGACAGCTAAGCCAGTGAAAGTAAATGGTCCAACTGGTGTAACTACTTTGGTCTCAGGTAATTGAGGATTATTGTTTTTAACATATTTTGTTGTTCATTTTTCAATGAACATTTCTCTACTTTTTCTGAATCTAAGATAATAACTTTGGTATTGGGTAATTGAGGATTAGGTGCTATTTTTTAACATATTTTGGTGTTAAATTTTTTTTGTTTTTAATGAACATATCTCTATTTTGTCTGATTCTAAGATAATATTGCATGCATTCAGTAGGTTGCAGGGCATGTCCGGTGTTGTCCACTATTACCTATTAGCAGAAGGAATTATTACTGGCACTATTAAATATCTCTCACATTGGAAACATATGTAACATTGAAACACACTAGCATCTGAACAAAACCAATTTGATAAGTGTCAACATGTTCATAGTGATCAACAACTCAGCACATCTAGATGGCACCATCAGCAATACTACCACTCAAATGCAATGGCCCAGGATCAGTAGGTTACTTTTAGGCTGAAGCCGATCTATGTTTAACCAGTCTTATCCTGTGGTTTGAATGATTCAACAGTATGTGTATGTGCAATGATGTGTAGGGAATTGAATGCAGGAATGTCATAAGGGATACAATACACATTGTTCTATGATTAGCAGTATTGTAATAGCATTTTTAGAATTTTGAAGAGTTCACACGTACAAGGCTACTAGACATACAGTGATTTGTACATTAAAGTTTTCAAAAACTCAATTGACTTTTGAATGTTGTAGGTAACAAAATGTCGAACATGTTTTCTTCTTCAGTCATCCGCTGTAAACCACCTGGTTAGTGTGCTACCTGAGTCAATCTTCTGCATTGTGTATGTTTGGATGTTTTTATAGCCCCTTTCTAGCTGCTCAGGTATGATCTTTCTTGTTATGGTGAACCAATTAAGATAATTAATATAGTGTAGCAAGTGGGTTATATTTTTCATTTGTGTGTGCGTGTTGCCTTAAAGACATGTCTTTTTGTAGCAAGTTGCTCTGTACCTGTTGTGGCATTTTACATTATATGAAATGCCTCTGATAGGGTCTTCCATGTGTTCTTAGAGTTACAAAATTACATTGACCAAGGTATGACGTTTTTTGCAGTGAACATGCCAATAACGACTATGTCATCCATATCAGGAGCTGCACAAAGTTCAGCAGATAGTCTGATGCGAAAACGACCGAGAGAAGATGATGACTTTGATTCGTAGACTCACGGAACTCATTTGAAAATAGAGACTAGTATTAATTAGCAAGTCTTGTTATCTGTTTGTGGTCTTACTTTAGTTATGAACTTGCAGCAGTGTTTTGTTAGTCTCAAATGGTTGCATTCGTTCCACAGTGAAGAGAATTGAAACCAGTACTTTACTTTGTGCCTGATTCAAAGTTTTTGAATTTGTATATTATTTTCTGCATATTGTCTTTTGTATGTTGTTTGCATCCAAACAAAAACCAGTGCATGTCAGATATTCTTCACACAAGGACGATGGGTTCGTGTTGTGCAGTGAAGTCTTGAATCTACGATAGGGATGAACTAAGTGTCAATTTCCTGCAGAGTCCGAGTTGAATTACTGTACACAGTGCGAGCAGAGTTTCAAATATTTAGAGTCTCATTCCCTTGATTTTTAGTTTGCACAATTTTTAAGAATTTATTGGTTTGCCTCAGTTTATACTAGGAAGTAGTAACTAGTAAGCACTAATAGTATTCAGTATTTGTGTTTTTATATTTCTGCATGCATGCTAAATGCATTATTTGCAGACTACTGAAATTATTTCGCTTAAGGGCATTTAGGCTAGTGTAGAGACCTTGTGGACATCCTTGAAGTGGTGTTATAGTTAGTCTCACAGTCAATGGTGATATCCATAAAAACATCTGCAAAAATAACTTTGACAATACAGTGTGCCCAACCGTACCCATTTGCATACACCTCCACAGACTGTTCTATGAGCTTCTTAAAGAACTTGTTTTACTGGCACAGGAATTGCAGTACAGGGCAGTTTATGTCTGGTATACTGACCAAGTAGAAGGGCAAGATGCAGTCTCCCTCCAAGGTCCATTTGGGTAGTGGTCCCTTGGCAGATGGATGACCTCTACATCATCACACTTACAATACACAGTGTTCTTTATTATGAAGAGCTCATTTCCATTAGCTGATTAACTTTTATTTCAAATGACCAAATGAATAAGATGCTAGTGTTTGGAACAGTCAACTGCAAGATTCTTCCAGTGCCCTTAGACTTTGAGTTTGATGCCTCTTTTGATGCCAGCCCTGATTCCAGACAACTCTCCAGCATAAGGATGCATCTGTGTTCGTTGCTGAGGTACCTGACAAAACAATTGCATTATTAATGGAAATACAGAAGAGAAAAAAAACTCCTTGCTTGTGTTTCAGATGCTCCCAAAATATTTCATATACCATTTCATAAGTTTGGGTTGTAACTTTAGATTCAAAACTGTTCTACTAATCAGACTTGCCATTTTATTTTTTATAATTTCAGAATATACATACAGTACACAAGTTTGTGGTAACAACATGCTTAAATCCTGATTCGACATAAACTGCATAACACTATTTACCTATGGAAGTCTTATGACAACACACAAGCCCTACTCATTGTTAGGCATTATAAAAATTAAAGTGATCCAAGCACTTCTAAAGATTTAATTAACACAATTCAGCAATTGATGTAAATACGTAAACAGATCCGAATGTAGAGAGTAAATGATGGGCTACCTGTCCACGGCGTTTGATGAGGGCTCGCCTGTACTTCTCCTTGTACCTAATACGAGGATTGCGGTTTTCTTTCTTCCGTTTTGGTGTCAAGCCTTTGTTCTTAGCAATCTAGATAAATGCAATTTATTTTATATCAGCCATTTGTTTTTAATAAACTGCACACAATCAGTTGAACTCATACAATCTGATCTTGTGCATTCTAGAGCACTACTACGTACGCAAATCATTGTGTTGTTAATTATAGCAGACATTCATAACAGTGACAGCTATCATAGCCACCTAGATCTAACTCCTGTGGAATATAAGAAATTAATTGTGGAAGAGTTTATGATAATACTTCCTTCTTCCTGATAAGCAATAATGAGATTGCATAGCCATCTTAATTCTATACCAGGTATTATGATCTATAGACATAAAGAAACATGTTCGAAATAGTATCAAAGTTGAAACAAACCAGTTCACATATGTGACAGCACCAAAAGCCAATTCAACTCAGAATGTATCCCTTTCCATTGCCAACTTAGGCATTAAGATTGTCAGTTTCTGCAAAGCTATCATGAGACTAGCAAGAACTCCAAAGAGCAAAACAAACCTTATAATCAACAACTCTTTCACCATCATCTGGTTCTTTATCTTGCCGAGACAATTCTTCCACAGCATCACTTTTGGCGTTGGCAAATTTAACTCTGCAAACAAAGTATTCAGAAAAATTGTTACTGTTTTTCGCAATTTTTGTAATTGCTCGTCAAAATCTAAAATTGCCTAACATATACAAACAACAGAACCACTTGGAGTTTGGCAGTTAAAGAAAATGTTAAATATTACTGTGTCATATGGCATCTTCTGACACAGTTTGCATCCAATTCATCATGATATAGAAGCCACAAAACCACTTTGTTAACAAGATGCATTGGTGTCTCAGTCACTTTTAGTGCATGCCCATCGTTAACAGTTGTACCATATTAAAACACACCATATAAATCACACACTACTTTCTAAATACCAAAGTTAACATAAAAATGGTAAACTGGTCACATATCCTACAGTTCATTACTAATAAAAATATAGTTTGCAACTAGGAAAAAATAATTTGGTGTCTTACCTTTTTGTGGTCTTCTCTGCCACTTCAGCATAATCATTTTCTTCTACTCTCAACAATTCATTGAGTCTGTTAGCAGTAACCAGTTCTGGTTTCCTCTGCTTCAACATTTTCAGGGTGTAACCAATGGCAAGAGCATACTGCTCTTCAACTTTAGCCAACTTCTTGAATCTCTGCAGAAAAAAGAACCCTATTAAACTGCAATTCAAATCACCCCCAAACCTGATGGACAAATATAGAACACTGCTTTTAGGGACATGTTCAGAAGTAAAACAATATGTGATTCTTAATAATTCACCCCCTTTTGTGAAGCATATAACTGTCTATAATTATTATTCCTCTACTCTCTACAATTTTTTTATTAATTAAGATATATCGTTCATCAAACTGAAAACATAAAGGGATTCAGGAAAAGCAATGCCTGGAATTGGTGCAGATTGTCTTTTATTGGATAAATCCTGAAATTTCTCAGTTACAAAATTTCCAAATGGATTGATAAAGTCAGTTCCTGCAAGGCTGCAACTGAGGTTTTATCATTCTCACTCAAGGCATTTCTTTAACCATGTGGCTTTCGCACTGAAAGCGGCTCTGAATAGCCTATGTTGCGAGAGGCGGTCTATAAATGTTTAGATACAATTGATCAACACAGCACTAAAGAAGTAAAACATACTCATATGAATGGGACATCGCTCTTGATTTTGTGCATTCTGCACGTGTCTTAAAAGTACAAATTTTGTGCATTCTGCACCTGTCTTAAAAGTACAAATTTTGTGATCCGGATTTATGAGACATTCTGCATAATGTGAAGTGGTGTTGTGTCGCTCTATTCTACTGTATAACATGCCCTATCAGTTAATGCAGTGTACAAGCACTGCAATGTGGTGCTGAATGTTTTCACCATAATCCCTTATACTTGCAGCTTGGATTACACAACGTCTCCCAAAGACTGCACGTTAGTGAGTCCACACTGTATATGTAATATTATGTATATCTCCAGATTTACATAGAATTCTTTAATTTCAGTTGGCACCAACCTCAATATAGTCGAAAATTGTGGCAACAACTGGATGATTATGAGTGTTCGTTTTATTGAATTTCAGTGCTCTGTAGAATGCAGTATTTGCAAAATGACTGAAAATAAAATCCAATGTAACATTTCAAACAAAACAATAAAAGTCAAGCACATAAATCTTAGTGTGCATAATTTTATATCAATGCATTCTTGACAGACAACGAATATGCATAAAAAACCAATATTAACAGCCAGTTCTTCCTCGTCACCTTATCTTCACAAAGAATGCTACCCCAATGCACAGCTCAGTCACCCAAAGTTCCTATCCTTTAGTACTACAGTTAAACAGTCTCTAATGCCACCTACTGGACCCAATTCACACACCATATTTAACACATATGCATTATGATAAAATCAGTTTTGTCAAAAAGTTGACTGTTTGATAAGAGACTCGGAATCAGCATCAAACCCTCTGACATATTGCTGGCGTATCATCTACCGAATAATCCGAAATCTTCTACGTCTCCTGTCCTGGTTCGTTTCACGAACAGACAGACCCGGAGCACCGTGTACTCGGCAAGAAAGTCCCTAAAAGTTGCCTCTTAATCTTCAGCTGTGCCTGTCTACATCAACGAACATCTGACACGCACTAACTCTCATATATTCGCCAAGGCCCGGAAACTCGTAAGATCGAAGTCTCTGGTCTCCGCTTGGACTCGAGAAGGACACATATTTGTTCGCTGCTCGACCAGTCCGGCTCAAAAACCGGTGAAGATCTCCTCCATCAAGGACCAGGACAATCTGCTAATGCCTGATACGATCGTCTGTCCTATCATGGGCCAACTCAACGCATCTCGAGACCGGAGCCCCCGCGATTGACAACCATCTCCTTGCATCTCTTGTTGATTGCAGACGTTCTGTGTTGTAACCATCTACTTACCATGTTCCTGCTTGGCTCTGCCAAAAGCCTTGCATATTTGTTTAATTGTTTTTTGCTGCTGTTTTGTTCACACATTTGTTTGTCTGATTTTGTTCTGTTGTGTTTTGGACAGTTCTGTTTGCTTCAGTTCGTGTTGAACTCTGGCTAATTTTAAGTTGACTTCTTCAGTTAAGTCATTAATTAGTTAAGTGTTTAAAATGCGATATTTTGATAGATTCAAATGTTAATCTCACATGTGTGAACTGCTTGAATAATTATCACTTGTATCACTTTAACATCATCGCTGCTAACGGTAATTCCTGGATATGCCCCGACTGCCTAGCCGTAGTATTTCCTTTTCACTGTCTTGACAGTACCGAATTTGAACAATGTATTCATAGTGACAGGCTTAGTACCCACCTGCTAACTCAACTAAGGGATGGTCCTCGACTTGAGGTGCTTTCCGAATTAGGCTTCGACCGTCTGTTATAAATGAGAATGATGTAGACCCGGACGATAATTATTAACTACAAGGCCTTCTATGAGCACATATGTTGTCCCTCCATCCCAAAGCATACCAGCGCGACCTAGATCAAATCAATTTTCGTCCATGCATATAAACGCTCGTAGTCTGCTTAACAAAACTTCATGTCTCGAAAACCTTATATCCAGCTTTGCAGCTGACATAATTGCAATAACGGAGACATGGTTGGAGCCTGACCAGTCTAATATGGTCAATATTCCTGGATATGTTTTTGAATCTCGTCCTAGACCCAACGGAAGGGGAAGTGGGGTAGGCTATTTTATAAAAAGTAATATTAATTATGACTTATACCAGCTCCCTGGCTGCATTCACCACATCACCTATGAAGCCCTCTTCCTGACATTACCTGGTATTAATGGCTCATATTATATACTGGGAGTCCTTTATAGGCCCCCGGGTGAAAATATGGACGACTTCAATATTGAATGGAATTCTCTCCTAACCGCCCTTTCTTCCAATGATAAAGACTACTATATTATTGGCGACTTTAACATTGATCTGCTCAAGGCCCAAGATCATCACCTCACAAGCAATTTTCTAGATGTGGCTTTTTCACATCACCTGCTCCCGGTTATAACCCAACCCACTTGGATAACTGATACCTCTGCCTCGCTAATTGATGACCTTTTCACTAATCGTATCTCGAAAATTTCGGAACCTAGTATAATTGTTGATGATATATCTGACCACCTACCTATCATGGCTTACATTCAAACCTCGTTCAACCTCACCTCTTCTACTACTACCCAACCAACCTGATGCATTGATATTAACTCTAGAGATTTCTTTAAAACGAGCTTCTCTAAAGTAGACTGGTCGGACGTTGAATATCAGTGTGAGGCTAGGAATCCGTCCTTGGCCTACGAGTCATTTATTATGAAGCTAAAATCGACTTACGATGCTGCCTTTCCAGTCTTTATAAAAAAAGCCCAAACCGTTTAAGTCTGCCAAACAACCATGGATGACTCCAGGTCTCTTAAAATCTTGCCATACTAAATCAAAATTATATGCCTCTTTTATTAAAAACCCAACAATAGAAAACAAAACTAAATTTGTAAAATACAGAAACAAATTTAAATCTCTATGCAAAAACGCCGAACGAAGTTTCTATATTTCTGAATTTAATAAACATACCAATAACTTAAAACATACCTGGAAGATCATAAGGTCGATCCTTAAGGTCAACGTACCTGACACGAATATTTCCTCTTTAAGCTCCAATGGTACAATTATTTCTGACCCCAAACTGATCGCAGATAAACTAAATAATTACACTACGAGAATTGCTCAGGAATTGGTCGATAAGATGCCCTCAACGAACTGCTTTTTTGAGCACTATTTGGGGCCCCCCAACGTAAACTCTTCCGCTGTATACCCTACAACTGCTGAGGAATTGATTATTCTTTGTCAATCCTTAAAAACTACCCATACCACTGGTCCAGATGACATTGACCCCTCATTAATAAGCCCTATATTTTCACTAATTGCCAAACCTCTAGCCAGTATTATTAATTCTTCACTTTCAACCGGCACTGTCCCCAATGGAATGAAAATGGCTAAAATTATACCTATATACAAGCAGGGACCGAGGGACGTACTTGGAAACTACCGGCCCATCTCGATCTTACCCTTCTTCTCTAAGTTGCTGGAAAAGGTCATGTATAATAGGCCCTACAACTTTATTGATAAAAATTAATTCCTATACCTGTATCAGCACGGTTTCCAACCAGGTCACTCCACCTCAATGTCTTTACTTGACCTACATGATCACATCTCTGCTGTAATTGAGCGTAATGAATTTACCTTAGGCATATTTATCGATATTGCAAAGGCTTTCGATTCCGTAAACCATAAAATATTACTTGCCAAATCAAAGAATCTAGGTATTCGGGGTGTGGCCTTGGACTGGTTTCAGAGCTATCTGTGTAATAGACTGCAATTTGTTTATTGTAATGGTGCAGTATCTACATCTAACCTAATAAAGTTTGGTGTCCCTCAAGGCTCCATTCTAGGACCTTTACTCTTTCTGCTTTTTATCAATGATCTGCCAAATAAATGTGCCATCGCCTCTTCGGTTCTTGCTCTTTGCCGATGACACTAGTGTCCTCGCCTCTAATTCTTCTTATAATGAACTACTCCGACTTTTAAATCGTGAACTTGTCAAAGTTAATGGCTGGTTTTTAGCAAACAAGCTCACACTTAATGCTACTAAAACCAACTACATTCTCTTTGCCTCACATCGCAAGAAACCTCCTTTGTCTGAAACGGTCCTCATGATAAATAATGTCCCTCTACCTAGGGTTATATCAACCAAATTCCTAGGTGTATACGTCAACCAATCATTTACCTGGAATACCCATATTGAAAAAATAGCATCTAAAATAGCTAAGAATATAGGCATAATATCTCGTATTGCGCACCTATTACCTGTTGCCATACGCAGAAACCTTTATTTCTCCCTGGTCCACCCTTACTTAACCTACTGCAACCTAATTTGGGCATCCAATTACCACTCTAGATTAAGTAGGCTAATCTCGCTTCAAAATAGAGCCTTTAGAGTCATTTATAAAATTCTGACCCACTGCATCATAAATCCTGCATTTTGAGCGTCAAACAGACAACTTTAATACAAATTAGTGAATTAATTTACAAATTCTCGATTAACCAATTACCTCCTGCGTATGCAAACTACTTTACTCCCATTAAATTAATCAATCCGTACTCCCTTCGCAATTTTAATGATTACAGGCCCATCCATGCACGTACCAATACCCGTAAGTTTGCGATAAGATGCAATGGGCTTAGGGCTTGGAATAGCGTCCCTCAGGAAATACGTACCTTAAATTATTTAAGTGCATTTAAATGGAAACTCCGTGACTATATACTGCCACACCCTACATAACTCTGTCAGTGAATCTATTGATCTATGTAATTACCTCCACTGTTTAGTTAGTTAAGTTATTTAAGACTAACTTTCAGCAAGCAATCTGCTTAAGTCTTGTTTATCGCCATCTACCACTTATAACTTAACTCTTATTATAATGGGTGTCCCTGCTAGCGGGACCTCGGTCCTTTTAGGGTTCCTCCCTATTGTCGGCTGCCAATCTCTCTATCAACTTAATTTTGTTGTTGTTAATGCTTCACTATTATGATTGTCAGTGTGCAATAAAAAATGTTGGCTATGGCTATGGCTATTATAATGACATGTTAAAAGCAATTTTACATGTAATTTTACACCAGAGACAGCTTAATGTATAGGTTAATCAAACAGATTGAACTGTTTCATCTTAAACTAATCCTATCAACAATGTTGAGGCTGATTAATCAAACAGAATGAAGTACCTGATCTTAACAGAAAAAAACCTTATTCGATTCAGCACTTACATGAAATAAAGACCAAGTTTATTCTGTAGGAAGTCAAATACTTCATGTTTTGGAAGCAGACCTTCTTGGTAGGTCTCGACAATGGGGCACAGAATCTTTCGAACTTCAGCACACTACAAAGAGAATGTTTACACGAATACAAGTTAAACTTACCTTATCTATTTATAATTTATCTACTCAACTACCATTTACCTGTACCTACAAAATGACATTAACTTATTTCTTCATTTATGCAGGTGCTCGCTCTTCAGTGGATGTATTCACATGCACACCATCCCAGCCATGGTGAAACAGAATAGTACTCGATTATAGATTAAAGGACAAAGACATCCATAGCAATCCAGGACAAGAAATGCAGATTCACATTCAGGATTCACAACATGATGATGAGTATTTGCAGTGTCTTCCTGCAGTAATTAACCACAATTCTGCAAACTTTTCTTAATTTCTAATATGGTTCAAACACATAATTATTTCATTTAAAAATACAAAATTGCACAGACTCAATAACTAATTCAAAATAGGACTTACTTTTCTGATTGTGTCTGAATATATTGGCAAAAGTTCTGGATTTTCTCTTTTCACAATCTAAAAAAGACCCGCGTAAAACTACAACAGCCTGAAAATGGATATCTACACTCCATATATCAGTATTAGAATCGCACCACTTTGTAACGTTCCCTTTGGCAGTCATTTCAATAATAATGTTTTCACAAGCAGCGCTCTGTCACGAACATGTTCCAAGGCTTAACTAAATCTAGGATTTTATGTACCAGATGTCGGAATTAATCGCTTTATCTAGAGCTGTACCAACTAGCAATATGACTAGCCGAACCAAAATAGTTTTTGGTCAAATATGAACAGTAAGATATAGAGCACAGCATGCAGCACATCTATATAAATAAAGACAAGATTCTGTGTGCGAGTGTCTCGGTCCAGCTATGCATTTGCACAGTCTTAGAGCTATTGACTCGAAACCTTCGCCATTGGCTCAGGGAACACCTGGGACACCCAGTAGAGGGGTTGGCAAACCCTTGGACGCCATCTTCCTGCTTTCCAGGGCCAAAACCCTGTCTCAACTCGTGCAACGCTGGGTTCCCCAGCTAGTGCCCAATAAAATTAGTAAGTAATCACAAAGAGTAATTGTAAACGTATTTTGGACATTGCATAGTTTAAGACGTTTTAAAATAATCTTTATTATCTATATATATATCAGATAGGATATCTTTAGTGCAAGGTGTGAGCGCTGCACCGATCAATTTTGCAGGTGTAGGCTACAGCCACTGTATCGGATCTCTGCTGATGTCTGATTGCGTGCGAAATTTGCAGAGAGCTGCTGACTAGCAATTTTTTAGTTGTCGCGCATTCGGTTTAGATCTTATGGAGTTCTAGCAATGTGTGCTGTTCTCGTTTATAATTGCAATTTGTGTTGAATGATATGTTTGGTTGAAAGTAATACGAAAAGTTAAAAGAAATCGCAGTTGTTTCTCTAGATTAGAAATACAATTAAAAAGTAGATCGATATTTAGGGAAGGAGGCGAAATCTGAATTTTGGTCTGTTTGCTGGAGCAAGAGAAAGTGGGCTGATAGTAATGTATATCTCACCTCCTGCTTTTCCTCTATAGTCAACTCCGATTTGTCTTTTCGAGCTGTCGCATCCGATTTGGACAAAGCAGTAATTTCTCTCTGCAACAAAAAAAGAAGTTATACTCACAACAACAAGACTGAAAACTGACACAACATTAAATCATGCCAACATTTCACAAGTTCTTCAAACACCTTGTATAATTGAAATCAACCTTGAGTAGTTTGGCTGAACATTACCTTGTATCTTTCAAAGTTGAAATCACTTTCATCGATCTGTTCTAGTTGGCGCTTCTGAATCACAAGTGCCTCCTTTTCTTCCAGTAAGGCTGCGTTTTCTTCTGAGTCACTGATTTCTGCAAACATTTTGAGAAAACTGATATCTTCATTCAATATCAAAGTTTATTTATACTACAGGCAATGTGTGAAATGTGGATTTTGTAAAGTACCTGATTTTACAGATTTTAGGCAATATCTAAACTCACCCATTTAGGGCTAGAGTTAGTGTATGGTTAGTGCAGGGTTAGAGTTGTACAAATTGCCTAGGCATTTTACAAAATTACTGATTTCACACATTGCCTGTAACATATACACAAACAAGCTAACATTTTACAACTGCATGATTACGATGCATATCAAACTGAACCAACCATTTTGAACTCAAAACCGATTTATTAAACGAAGTTTCACTGTTGATATGACCTCAAACTGACTTTTAAAGCATTGAAGCGAAGAATGAACTGGTCTCATCACATCGTATACTGAATTGAATTCCCAAAACAAACAGTTCTTTTACTGCTGGAGATCATTTTGCACCATATCATGGATGCATTTTATAAATTTTCAATTATATTCATGCACTTGCTAAAAGCTGTATAATACATTCTCTTCTGACTGAAACAACAACAGACATCTTGAGACCTTACCAACATCATCAGTAACATCAGCACCGTACTCATCGGCACGCTTTCTGCCCCATGTTGTCTCTTTTCGTCCCTCCTCTTCTTGTTCTGTCAAAGAATGAACATGACACAACTTAGAGGCTAAAATGTTGTTACTAATGCAGTTCAATTATGAACCTCTAACTAGTTTAATTCAAAACTGAAGGAAACTTAAAATAAACAGCATCAAGTTCTTTTACATGTCACAGTTCCATCCATTATAACGTTTTAATTAGACATAAAAGAAGTCTGAACATATTGATGTGCATTACAATCTCCCAGAAAACTATTACACCAGATTTGAACCACATAAAAATTGCTCTCTTGCAATTAAACATGATTGGAATGCATTGAAAAGAAATCTGCTATGCAAACTTACTGAACTTGACAACAATATGAAACAAACCTTCCTTCAAATCTTTTGCTACTAAAAGAGCCACTTTGACATCTGTCTGTCCCCGAAGTTGCTTAAGTTGCTTCTGTATAGCTTCAATTCTTTCATCTTCCTCCTCCTCATCATAATCATCCTCCACAGGCAAGATCTCTTCCTACAAATGAAACAACAGTTCCAACATTTTACATTCTCTACCACTGTTTGCGATCTTGGCGTCATTTTAAACCAGGAACTCACATTCGCAACGCACATTCACCAGCTCCATCACAACTGTCAGTTGCATCAGCTCAGAGTTGTCTCCCACTCTCTTACCACTAATGCTACTTCTACTGATAATGAGTGGTGCTATATAAGTTTTCCATTAAATTACTTTACATTACCTTCATCCATTCTATTGTTGTCACTCGCATTGACCATTGCTGTGCGCTGGCCTCCCGGCTGGGTGATTGGAGTGCTTGGAGCGGGACTTGCGAATGGCCACGTATCCCAAGGTTCGGTCACGTCACTGAATATATGTGGTTTGTCCTGCAATGGCTCCCTATTCCACAGCATGTTAACCGTCTTTCTGCTTTGATGTGGTGGTGCCCATTACATATTGCCCATGAATATCTATTAGAGCTCTCTTGTTCTACCAAGGAGGTGCAGGAACGATGTGCTCTCCGTTCTTCCGCACAGCCTTATCACGTGTGCATGAATTGTCAGTTTCACGCATTCTTGCCACATGATCGTCCACCATTAATATATAAGGAGCATACATGCTTCCCAACCATGCTCACTTGAGGCATAAGGGGAAAAAAATCTCAAAACACTTAAATCAATCAATCAACATTCATTTATGGACAGAATCAGAAACTCTGGGGTCTCTGTTGATAATCCAGCATATTAACTACTCAACTATGTACGTGTTAAGCACCCTTGTAGCGGCATGGCCTGCATTACGGCACTCTAGAAATTGTCCATTTAATAATAATGTATAAAAGCACCAACTAAAAAAACACTCATGTTCCTGTGTTATCTTATCAAATAATCAAGTCACCAAGCATATTCTGCATCTGCTCCATCAAACATGACAGGTTAGTTTAAGAGATTATGGAAATGCCTCTAAAGATTACAATGCATTCCATAAGATAACAATGTACAAAATTATTAACAGTTCAGAAAACACGTAGAATTGATAAAGTTTATGGATTACATTATGAAAAAATTCAAATTTAAGCCAAAAAAGCTTAGTTCAATGGACTAGAAAAGATATCTTAAGGATTACCTCTACAGCCGTCTTTTTCTTTCTTTGGAAAGCATCGCCCAACAGAATCTAACAAAGAGAGATAAATAACAAATTTTTCACAACTTAAGACATGCTCCAACTGGAATCTGCTTCTAATTAACTTCACAGTAATAATATTTTTACTGTCCTGGACTACTTTCATTTTCACATACACAAAATTTTATGTTTTTAAGTATTCTTAGTCATATTTCCGAACGAATGGTCAATTCCTCTTCGGCTTAGAAACTCTGGATATCTTATCCAAACTGGATCCCACTTGTCAATTATTAATGCTCTTGTTCAATCTCAGTGCCAGAGTGATCATGTTTTATGTATTTGTTTACTAGTTACAAAACAGCACAGACAAGATTACTTTAATGATCTGTTCATGTTCCTAAAAATTAAAAAAGTATCTTGCAACAACTTCAACACGTTTTTCTAAGACTAATCAATTATTGCCCCTTTGAGTCTATATCAAACTATATCTCTATATCAAACAACAAACAGCAACAAATGAACATGAAATGTTCTTTATTCTCATTTACCAGATGTAGTGTTTTATAGTGCCAACTGGCAAATTATTAAAATTGCATGTCTACTGACTATTTTTAAATATATAGAACTATCGGATTTATTACACAGCAATATTCAATTTTAAAAATTAAATATTGTCGAAGATCATTGAATTTATTTCAAGAGTTAAGAAATCTGATACATTTCCATGAATAAGTTGAAAAATCATGAATTTTAAGAACTAGCGCCAGTTCATGGACCATCACGTTAAGAACTGCTGCTCTAAACTACAATGTTCAGTTGGCCCTGCTCAACACATTTCAGTCCTGTAAACACAAACCAAAACTCACAAAACAAGTAAAAGAAAAATTTGAAGCAGCAATCTCAGCAAATCATTGGAATATCTTATTAAATAATACACTTTGCCTGTCCAACCTTTTCTCGGTCCATGCTATGCTGATCAACTTCATCATAAACAAAATCTTCATTGTTAGGATCCGGATCAACATCAACATATTCCTTAAACTTTTTGGTCTCTCTCAAAGCTGCTGGAACTTTTGGAGCCTTTCTGTAAAAGAAACCATTTAGCTAGCTTAAAATCAAGTCTGTTCATAGGGCAGATTATGTAGGACTATAAAATACCTGCATGTACATACACAAACAATACATAAATAGAAAAAACTATTTAATAATTCAGTTCATCATTTAATATGTATATTGCAAATTTATGTAGCACCTCTTTGGGAAATTTATTCAGAAGCAAAACTAGCCTTGTTGAAAGAGAAGAGTTTTCAAAATTGACAGCAGCGAGTAAAAAGTGTCACTAGTCAGAAGATGCATCCATTCCAAGTGGAAAGTGTTTTATATGATGGCCTTTGCGTGTAAATTCCACCTCAACTTCTAATATGTGGGAGCGCTAAATCCTACCCGAGTCAAGGACAGTCAAACAAACTGCATATAAGGTCATTGGTGAATGAATCGTGCTGTTTTGAGACAGTTGAGCGTTTTTCAATAGTACATTGCTGTTTTCGGGGAACCGGGCTTTTTCACCTTTTCAGTGTTTTCGGGGATTCGGGTTTCGATGATTCGGGTTGATCCCAAATAATTTATGCGGCCGAAGGTTCTTGGCATATCTCTAAAAACGACAAGAACCCGAATCTTGACCTAACCGACCCTCATTTACGTCTATGTTTACATAGTACGCTAGCACAAATAGAGGTTAATTCTAACCGTTTACGCGTCATTCTTTCCGATTATTATTAGTATCCAATCCAAATGATAAATGTAAGTTTATTGCACGCCAGTACAGCACAACATTGAACCACGCTTGCAAACAAACGGAAGTAGAACTTTTTCTGTGCTGACTGATACCAAATCATGCAGAGCAAAAGAGTTATGTAGCGCCTAACTTAGAATATGTAACTGCTGATTTGTCGAAGCCTAAACAATTTCCTCCATCGAGTAATCCAAAGGACTCTAGATTAGCAAAGGCTGAAAAAATAAGAAAGATTTTAGGCTTTCAGACGTTTACATTACTTTGAAAACCGGACCTTTACCTACTAAGTCTACCATCTTTGGGAACAGCCTACCAACTCATAATTAAGAACTTATATATTTACAATACATGATGATTAGATATTAATTATGAGTTGGTAGGCTGTTCCCAAAGATGGTAGACTTAGTAGGTAAGCGTCCGGTTTTCAAAGTGATGTAAACGTCTGAAAACCTAAAATCTTTCTTATTTTTTCAGCCTTTGCTAGTCTAGAGTCCTTTGGATTACTCGATGATTTACAATACATGATGATTAGATATTAGGAATGCAGCGAAACGCATTCTTTGACTTGTTTGTTGCTGATTCTTACTTTTTCACATGTATATCGACCTATTCCTGTATTAATCCTACTCTATTGCAATAAGTGTTGCTGCATCTCTGAAAGAGTATCGATTAGTGGCGGAAGTAGGCACGCGGTCTACTTGCTGGGCATAGTATGGAGTGATAAAATATAAGTTTTTTTTACATGTTAGACGTAATCTGTCATTTTGCACGTTTTTCTAATGAACTTTTAAGATATGTTCCTGCATTAAAAATTCTCGCTTTTTCGTGTATTGTGTTTATCTGTATGTACGTAGTATGCAGTGCGGCACGGTGCCCCACTTGGTTGGAGCGGTCGGCCTGTAACGCGGATAGTACGACTGTACGAGTGGTTCTACACTCTTCCGAGGCAGCTACAGTTTAGGGACCTTTTAGCAAGTTCTTTGCGCACAATTATTCTGAAATATAGATGCAATTGCGCCGTTGAAGCGTGTGCACTTCCGAACTCTGGAAAACTTTGGAAGAAGTGCAATGTCCAATGCTGTTGTATTGTCCCATTTGTTGAAAACAATAATTAATATATGGTTCTGACAGCTTTTTCAGATGCATTGGTTTAAGCAATAAAAAATTACTAGAAGTAACTAAGCTGTTCTAGCTGGCTTTTATTTGCAGTATATGTATTCCATGTATATCATTAACTCTAGAACCGTTCCTCTTCCACCCGGGTGCGTAGCGAATCGCCGAAACTCGAATCCCCGAAACTCATTTCCGTCGTATTCCCGAAAACAAAGCTGGATTGATAAAAAGGATTCTGTTTAAATGAAAGCAGGATCGATTAAAAGAATTCGTGCAGAAGCTGGATTGATGAACGAATTGCGCTGTTTTGAGACATTTTAGCATTTTTTTAATAGTACATTGCTGTTTTCGGGGATTCGGGCTTTTTGGCCTTTTCAGCGTTTTCGGGGATTCGGGTTTCGATGATTCGGGTTGATCCCTTCCACCCTAACACTGTTTCGCCCTTCCGTCGCCTCGTGACAAATTATATCGATCATCCGCTTTGACCCATCAATTTGGTTTTGAAGCAGAGCACCTATGAATAAGTTACTTGTTACTGTGACTTTACTTTTGTGGGAAGTGTGGAAATTTTGAGATTACAATTACATCCCCTGCTGTTTTTAAGAAGCATCCAATAACTGAAAATTTTACATGGGTCCATCTTGAGTTCTTGACTGATTTCACTGCTTCACCAAGTGCTTCTGAATCATTGTTTTCGAATTATCAACTGCCTGCGAATTGCAACACTCAAGTCTCTTATTGTCATTATATTGTTACAAGCAAGTCAAGTTTGTTTGAGAACTTACACTAAATGACTCAGATCCTCTATCATTAGGCAGCATTTGCCTAGCCTTTTGGTTCCTATCCAGAGATCTCCTCTTCACGCATTCAGCCATAAAGTGCATGCTATTTGTAACAGTTTAGACTTTAGAAGGTATTAGAAATGTTAACAGTCTTGATGTTGTTTCTGATTAGAGCATTATAATGGAAGTGAACGATGGGCTTGATATGTTGTTGCTGAAGTCGAGTCTTGCTTATCATGGGCCTCAGTTGCTAGAAGAAATAGAAGTTGAGCAGCAAATCAGTGTTCGTAATCAGCTTCCTGTCACACTGGCTAATTGCCAAGGGAATTCTAGGTAGGTGTCAGTGCATTGAGCCATTTTATGCTTTTATTTATAACCGAGTAACGTAAAATAATAGAGCATTTGTGCAGCGCCACTCGAATCGGAGGCGCTCACAACTCAACACATAGCTAAGCAGAGAACAGGAAAGTCTTCAGGTGCTTCCGGAAGGCAGCAGGGAGAGAGAGAGAGAGAGAGGGAGCAGCACCACCCGAAGAGGAAAGGGGAGGCTGGAAATACACTGCTCTCTAGCATTGTTTTAAATAAATTAATATATGCACTTAATACTAAATTAGTGAATAGACTCCATGACATTTCAATCATGATGTTTTGATACTGATTTTTGTAAAGCTAAAGCATTTTAAGAAGAAAAACTAGTTCTAACGTTAACTTGACTGTCAAATGTTTAGTTTAGTATTTACTTTTTGTTTTCAGCGATGAATTCAATCAGCAACTTGTGAAGTTTGTTGCAAAAAAGGCTGATCTCTTGTTTGCAAAGGATGCTGCTTGTCATTTTCACTGGCCAACAAATGGTTCAAATGGTTTGTTTTTTATAAAACTGGTTGATTAGTAAACGTAGTCTCAAAGTTGTTAAAGCACTTCTCTAAAAAGCTGATTGTAGGATATTGCACTGCTCTAGAAAGGTTCCAAATGCAGTGTCTAGTGGAGCTCTGAGTCCGGTCACCAAAGAGATGAGAGAGGATGCAGTGCAGCTGCTAAGGCAATTTTCACTGAGGATGAGCAAGCTTGGAAGACATATAGTCGAACGGATTATGGTCATTCTTTTGCAAATAAGAATGGTGTTAAAATTATGTTGATTGGAAAATGTGATTATGGAATTATTTTGTACCAGTGGTTTCATAGTTTTTCCATTCTGCCAGATATTATTTACTTCCAGCTGGACTTTGTGTTGTTGATGAACTGTAAGAGCTTGTAGGTTGTCACTTTTGAGATGTATATGACTTAAATTATTGATTATGCGATTTTGGCTTAATATGTAATTATGCAAACATAGTATGTAAATTTTATATATAGTTATCTTTAAGAGCTCTCTCCTTTAATGAATTTCAAATTTGAATGATTTGTGAAATGATTTCGGATTCGTGAGATTATGTGTTGTGTTGTTATAGCTGAGAACTATTATGCAATTCTCCCTCCACTTGAGCACTTCATGGAAGTTCCCAAGTCACATCGTCGACAGCACTTCCTTGAGGTGAGTAGGCTTGACTTTTATTTGTAGCAGTCAAATTTATCTGGCAATATTTGTTAGTTTTGGCTTTAAGCTAAGCTATTGCTGGACACTTAAGAGGATGTTTTAACATTTCCTGTGACCTTTAACTTTAGGTCAACTGAATTTGTACAGTCTGTTTAGGATAGACTGATTAATAATGATCACTTTTATGTCCTGGCAGTTGTGGATTGTAGTATTAATAATAATAAAAATAGAATTTATAATAGTGAGACTAATAAAGACACTTTTTATTAATTGTTTATGAGTGTCTTCTTTACAGAGTAGTGCTTCAGGAGGGTACAAAGAAGTTATCTGGCTCTAGCAAACTAAGGCAGCTTTCAAATGCATAGGTCTTGACTTTATCTGATAAAGTGATGTTGTTGCTTGGTTCAGGGTATAGAAAAGGGTAATCATGTGGTGGGAATAATAACAGCTGTCCAGGAGACTGGACTGTTGCTGACCATTCTGACCATTGAAACTGGACAAATACGAGATCTGGATCAGACAAAAGTAAACGTATGTGCAATTCCATTGGTTCCTGATGATGATGGTGGTGATGATGATGATGATGATGATGACAGTGATGTTTTTGATTATGATGATGATGTCGGTGTTCTTCTGGATTTTTTACAATTTTTATCAGATAAACAACAATATATAAAGCATATCATCCATTGTTTGATGAGATTTAATTGATTAGATTCATTCCTTCTTTCTGTATGTGCTTTCTGTTGTTTATTCTCCCTAACAGGAAATTCTGATATTTGATTCTGTAGAGCAGAGATGGCCTAAAATGGAAGTCATTGAAAGATTATTAAAAGGCACTGTATTCAATTTATTTCCATATATATTTAGGTTACGATGCAACTTTGCTTTTGCTTCAACTTAACAGGAGAGTATGTTAAGCTTGATACATCATCTCAATTCTGACTTTTAACTCTACAGGTGATTTCACTAGAGATCAATGGTGAGTCAGGGTATGCATATACTATAGTTAAGATCAAAATTGCCATTTTTCTCTGTGAAGGCTTTCTGTCCACTGAGGGAGATTCCAAGGAGCCATAGTCATGAAAACGTCCTTGAAAGTTTCAGCATCAGAGATAAAGTTCGAGGTATTGAAACAAATATTTCAGCTGTTTGAAATTCCAAGCAACTCTATCTCATGTACCCCAATTAAATGTTTATGTGATCAATGCAATTTATAGAAATAATTATGCAGAAGCACTTGACAACCTCTATGACATAAGATGACATTTCAGATTTACGACGTTTATGTAAAAAGATGAGAAGATAGCTGGGCCAACATAGCATGGGAGGTGAGGAGAGAGGCAAGGTCTGAGGAACTGATTGTGAGGAGGCAGTCTCAGACGGATTCGGGGGATGACTAAAGGAAGCAGGGACCTACAGAGGGCCCATGGACTCGCACAAAAGATGTGCTGAGTAAGCAAGGTTAGTAAGATCTGATGGTCCGCAGTGTCAAACACTCTAGCATTAGTCAGCAGAGGGTTAGAGGGTCAGTTGAGAGCTAGTGATGGCCCTGAAAACATCTAAAAAGAAACTGAGAATTAATGTCTCAGTGGAATAATCTTTCCGATAGCCAAACTGGATCACAGGAGGAAGGTTATTAGTCTCAAGGTAAGATGTGAGCTGGAAGATGACTATCTTTTTAGTGGCAGGAATTAATGTGTTGTATTCATTGACCAAGCTAGGTGTTTTGCAGGAATCAGATCATTCGTTTTACACCAAGTAAATGCTTCCTTGCTTCAAAACACCGGCATCTAAAACTATGATAAAGAATTGCAGTTGATAAATGTTAGCTTTGACTAAATGCAAGGCAAAATGGATTGCTATTGGAGGATTATTTGCTGGTGATAATAGATCCATTTGTTTTTCTTTGTTACAGCTGTGGTACTTAGTGTTCAAGAAGACAGACTGATTGTTTCTTTGCAGCCGAGAAATCTAGTGTCATCTGTTGACCTTCAGCTGGTTAGTGCATAATTGTCATTTCCACGAAGACTTTCCCTTTACCCTTACCTTGCTGAATTTACCTTTTGCCTTTTCTATATATTCTGCCTTCTATATTCTGATTCATCCCTTGCCTATAGTGAGTCATACATTGCCTAAATTGTACATTGCTTATTGTCATGATTGAGCTTATCCCTTGTCTCTTCTATTCCTGATATATTCTGATGAAATTCCATGCATATCATAAATCCTGCCTTGGCTATCCTCCTATTCTACCATTTCGTATATGAATTCGTCCTTTCCCGACCTAGTCTATTAGCTTGCCATTATGCAGATCTGTGGTATAGTTGATTAGTTAATTCTTTTGTTATAAATATATTTATGTTTTTTCAATTGCATTGGATTCATTTTATGGTTCTTCATCCTAAATTTTTTCATCATAACATTTCTCTGAATGGTTTCATGTGTCAATAAATAACTTTCTAATGCATTGCTAATTTGTTTGCTTGTGACTATGTATCTGGGGTGCTTCATGCCTGGCGTGTGATGTGACATTGATTAATTGTTGAAATGCTGTTGTGAACTTAACTAGCCTGACCTAAGGACTTTGAGGGTAATTGCTGATAGAGGTGCGTGATAAATGGACAACTACCTTTGCCTTACCTTTTAAGGTTTATCTAGGAATGCTGTACATGCAATCGTTTGGTATAATTTGCCAGGGTCTTGTGACTGATGAAGAACTGCCTTTGCATTATAGGTAAGCTGATCTATCATATTTTATACAGAGCTTAAATCTCGGTGAAAATTTAATGCTGTGAAAATTTAACGCTGTGTAATTTACATTGGACAATTTTAAAAGCTATTTGATGGGTTTGTGAGGAGACTCAAAATTTATGTAGGGTTGATTCTTGCAGATTGTTTATGTTCAGATTTACTAGTGTTTCTGGTGTTATAGACCTGTCTTTTAAGTTCTTAATAGTGTATTTTGTTAAATCCCTAGAAGACGTATTTGTTTATTCTTAGATTTAGTTTATTTATATTTTTTTCTGGGGTCTTTCTTCCAGACGTCTTGTTGAATCCGTGTCAACTGGAGGAAAAACTTATGAGTCATTCCTGCGTCAGGTTCTTGAGTTTCACAATCCGTCGAACGTTTCCAATTTGACATCCATGTTTGACATAAAAGACAACAATATGCAGCCTTCATTAATGCGTGGTCTATTCAGGTTTGTTGTCTTAATTATAAGTGAATTTGAACCATGTTGGATTTGTGTTGGCTATTGTGAGTGGTTTCCTAATTAAACTCTATTATGTGTTACATGCATAAATATGCAAGTCAATCATGTTCTGAAGGGATGCTCAACTATTCTGATGCCATTCGTGTTTTCAGTTCTTTGCTATCAGGTTATGAGCGTTTTGGATACTTTTTATGCATTTATTTGTTGGGTTGTTAACTATGCAGTTACTGTATTAACGTTTTTATTTTATTTACATGTGTGTTTCTAATTCTGAAGTACAACTCTGCAGAGATACAACAACAAAATTCTTTTTATTGACCTCAATTGAAAACATTTGATGATTAATCAAAAAAGATCCTGTAAGCGGGGCCACCCAAGTTGAGAGAAGATGAGGAGATGCTATCATATGTTAAGTCAAAGTTTCTTTTGTTTCGACACCAGTGCTTTAAGATTGGCACTTTGGTCGATTACATGATATTGATTTTTTCATTTCATTTTAGTGTAAAATACAATGATGAGGATTTTGCTGATCGACTGAGGAAGTCACAGTCCTATCGGCTGGCGATGCGAAGGTCTGTCCTTCTGCAGTTATTGGAAGAAGTTTGTACATTTGATAAAATATGAGTATGTCCATGTATAAGAATGTGATCTGTTATATCATTAGTTAAGGTTGAGAATAAAATTTACATTAGCATTTATAATATTAATAAGTAGTAATTTAAATAATGTGCAACGGGAATGATTCTAACGATAATAAATTAACATAGTTAATATCGATTCTGACCAATTAAGATCTTAGAAAAGAATAATGATATTTACATGAAGCTGGATGTTTGCCTGTATTAAGACGGTTAAAGCAATTTTGAAATATACTCTACTGCCTGTCCTCTGCCTCTACCAACTCTGCTCCCTGTCCTCTGCTTCTACCAACTCTGCTCCCTGTCCTCTGCCTCTCCAAATTTCTCTTGCTTTGTCACTTCCTACTCCACCACCTACCAAAGTGAAATGAGTCTATTTAGCATAACATGGGAAGTGGACTATAACTGCAGCACTTAATGATACTTCTGTTATATTATATGTATATAATTATTAAATAGAAGATATTTTTTTCTCAGGTGTGTGCCAATGATGAGGTTTTTACATGCTACACAGGGCTGTTCTCATGTCCATGTTATTTTCTTCAAGATCTTATTTTCCATCCATATCTTTGTCTGTATTCCTCGTCTCCATATTCCCTCCACGTGGCAATATAATGCCCTTGATGGTAACCTCTTACTATCCATTCATATTACATGGCAAAACCCTGTCAGTCTTCTTTTTCTGATCTTATCTATTTCATTGTTTCTCTCTGTGCCATCTCTGCCCGGGTTACCTTATTGCGAATTCTGTCCCATCTGGTCCTCCCCGCTATTCTTCTTGGCCAGCTAATCTAGCTAATCTCTGCAACAAGGATCCTCCTTCCACAGGCACCAGCACTCAGAAAATGTAAATAGTTGTTATTGCTCATAACATGCTGTAGCCTTCTCTCAAGCATCCAAGGTTGAAGTCATGGTCATGTAAAATGACAAATTTATGGTTTGGCCATATATCTTGTGATGCTGCAAAGTGAATATTGTTGTTGTCTTGTCGGCATTTAGTTGAAATGTTCTTCACACCAGTTACGATTGGTGCTGCATGCTGACATTTGTGTTGCAGCGTTGGAGAGGGCGTGAAACATTTCAAGAGGGGTGAGCATCTCGAGGCAATGCAACTCTTCAATAGAGCGCTACAAATTGATACAGAAAACATAGAAGCTCTTGTTGCCAGGGGTGCACTGTGAGTATTTTTGTCTTTTTGTAACTGTGGTAAATAATGAGCATCCTTCGTGAGTAGATGTGAGTAACTTACGTGTAATCAGAGACTCGAAGTCTCAGAGACTTGAAGTGTTGAATAGCTCAGGATACTGCTTTGCTGCTTTTAAGTTATGGTGGGTCAGTAATTTTCCTGTCCCTGGGAATATTTTCTCTGTCATCTGTGACTCAACTGTGGCTCAGACTCTTGTTTACTGACTTTGTTCATTTAAACTTGCCAACTATAGTACATGCAGTGCATGATTGCAAATGTTTATAGTTTACATTACAGTATTTATTTTTTGATGGAATAATGGGTTGATCATTGGGTTCCTGTTCAGAATGAACTTGCGTAACCTGGGAATATTTTTACAGAAATTCCGTACTATTATCGTATCAATCATTGGCTAGTTTCTTCTACTCTAAATGGTGATACAGAAGCAAAAAACTCTCTAGAAACAATACCTCTCCACTGTTTCCAGTGTACAACTTTCAATAGAGGTTGCGTTGTTGATTCATTTTTAACTGTTAAGCTTATTTTTGTCAATTTTAAAGTTATGCAAACTGTGAAAGCTACCGACGAGCAATCGCTGACTTTGAGGAATCCGTTCGTCTGAATCCAACTCATTCAAATGCCAAAAAATATCTACATCAGACATTAACTGCGTTTGCTTACAAGTTAGTGTCTTTTTATTCATCGTTATTCATGCTTCTGATCACCAGTGAGAACCAGATTTTTATGTATATTATTCTAAAGCTATTTATAACTTTCTTTAGTTTCTAAGTTTTGTGCCTTTTTATTTAGTCATTGACCAACCCAGTTTGCCACCCACCAATGGCTTCACCCGAAATTAGATTGAGGCCATAGCTAGATTGCTGGTCAAATTGTTTCTTTGAATGCCATTGGCTTTACTACATTAAACAATAAAAACCCTGTTGTAATGATACTTATTTAGTATTTAACTTCGATCAGCGTTTCTATAATCTTGTTTTAGTTTAATGGACAAAGAGACCGAGTCAGCTGTTCGATATGCTAGGCGAGCTGTCGAGTTAGCTCCAAATAACGAGGAGACTGTCTCCCTGCTGAAGCAGATCCTGAAGAGAATGGAACCAGATCGGGTTTGTTGACTGTTGAATGCACTTTATTAATTTGGACTCCAGGTTTCCAGTAGGGATCAGCCTTGTGGATTTATTCAACCGAGTGCCGAATCTGAGTATTTGTTCCATATGCGAAACTCCACATTTTCATGCAGTAAGAAATTGTTGAATTAAATTTATTTTTCTAGGAATAAATTTTAATTATATGGTTACATTTCTCGTTTTTGAAATAAATCAATTAAAATGGACTTGATGTTCATTGTGGATGTCTAAATTATGATTTGCTGGTGAATTATATATGAAAAAGTTAAACTAAGAATTATGATTTTTTTATGTATAATATTTGCTGACGTGAATACTAGTTATCCGAATAGTGCTGAAAACGCGATATTCGGCCGAGGTGAATGCCCGAGGGGATTTCCGACTGACCCCTAGTTTCTAGCTTGTTGTGACAATGCAGACTGTTAAGTAATATGACAAAAATCAAATACTGAAATCTAGTGGATGAATTCATGCTGCTCTAGTAGAAAAGCTGCCAAAATAAATTTTGACAGTCTTCATTTGTTATTTGTGCCAAATGTATACTGCCGTTCATGTGAGTTAAATTTTAATAATTTGCAGTTGTGAGTCGTCAGTTCAGCTGCAATAAGCCTTGTGATAACTGTCAGTGACATTATTCTGCAGTGATTTGATGAACAGTGTTCTAAATCCACGCTGTTTCTGTGTTTTATTGTCGTGACTCGTTTCGCTGGAATGATGCAATCTGTGGTTGACTTATCTTGTGGGCTCATGTTCGACATGTTGCTGATGCACATACCTGGCTGAACACTTTTGAACGTACCTGACGGAATGCTATTGAACGTACGTGACTGAATGCTGAACCACATCAACCTTCGTTCAACGACAAATGATGAATCTGCTTTGCTTATGCCAATTATGTTGGTATCGTGGTTGGAAACTGGTTTGTCTGCATTTTGACATATTTAAAATATGCGTTGTGTTTTTAATACTCTTGAATTCTTCTTCCAATGATTTCAACTCGTATTTTTCCAATTGATCCGCTTAAATTATTACTATATCATGTTATCTTACTCTACCTGTTTAATTATCATGTATGGTCAACATTTGACGATCTCATCTGTTTCTATAATTAATTATTGCTGTTAATTTCCACTTTTGTAAATTTTATCTTTTCATCATCTTTTAATGTCTGTTAATTGCCATTTCATTGTTTGCTATCTTTTGTTTGGAACATTGCTGTTTTTCATACTGATGTGGCTTGTAATGGGAAATTCTGGTACCCCGTTTTGACATGCATAACTGTCTCATGATGTGCTACTAGGAAGTGAGTCCTTCAGGCAGTGAGTCTGGTCAGGACCTAGTGCAGAACCAGTCGTTGATTGACCACGCCAAGGAAACGCTCCTGAGGATGATTGAGGAAGACCAGTCGGGCAGGTAGGGACAGGAAATGGACGTCCATACCGACCGGTTGATTGGTCGAGTACTCATCTGCAATGGGGAATGTCCTGGCTTTTCTTCTTCTTCCAGTTTTTCTAGTTCTTCATCACTATGGAGGAACCTGTCATGAGAGACCTTAGTGAATATATCTGCTGTAAATTGTTACATAGTGCTGCCAAATAATTATTTGATTCTAACTTTTTGTGTAAATGGCTGATAGGTTTTGGTACGTTGGAATCTCATTTAACTGATATAGGAATTAGAAGTGAAATTATCAATTTCCATTAGCAAGAATAACAAAGACAATTTTTATTATTTTGAGAACATGAGCAGATTGAGAACTGAAATGCAATGCAGAAACATAAACTGGATTAGAAATAGGAATTATTGTCTGAACTTAAATTATTGCACTATTGCACGAATGTGACTCAACCTAGTATGTGTCCAAGAGCCGTAAAGGCCAGTGACCTTTGGCTGTTGTATCTTTGTTATGCATGATCTGTAATCTTTAATTCAACTTCCGGTCTTCACTAGAATTAGAACTGAAGTTGTTTCATAACTGGAATTGAAAATAGGAATCATTTACTGAATGAGGATTGGAACTTAAACTAATTTGATCCTTAGAACTGAATTCGAATTAAAATTACGAATTATTTTTCAGCTTTTTCAGGTGGGTTCTGGTGTACCTGTCGTTGTTACTCAATAAACTTATGTATCTGTTGAGCGACATAGCAGTATCCTTCAGTTTATTGTCGAAATTGCCGAATGCATTAATTGGACTGTGAATTTATTTTTAGGGCTGTGAGACCAAAATCCAGGAACTTGTCATCCGAAGCAAATGAAAGCAGAATGAGGAGAGACAGAAGATTTAGCACAGAATGGAATGACCTTTCACCTCAGATTAGAAGAGAAGGTCATTCACCTCGTGCAATTTTAGGAAGTAGTAGAGGTTTTATGCGAGGACAATTGGACAGCTTAGGAGCTGGAGGTAACATTTCTCCTGAATCGAAGCGTTTCTTAAAAGCAATGATGACAAGTGGACATCCAGAGAGAGACCCACTGCCTCTGAGAGAACCTCTGGAAGCGTTTGGACCAGCTTTGCCACCAAGCTTACCAGTGCAAAGTTCCAGCAGACGGAAAGTTATAACACGTAGATCCTCTTCATCATCTCAAGACAGTTCGAGGTCATATTCTTCTTCCAGTTTTTCTAGTTCTTCATCTCATTCAGAAGGAAGGAAAAAGTCTAAAGAAAAGAGTTCTAGAAGACATGAAGATCGGAGAAAGTCTTTTAAAAATAAGAAGCAGAAAAGGTCATTGTCTAGGGACAAAAGCACCCAGCGGAAAAGAGATTCGACAAAGGCATCTGGTGGTTCAAGTTTGAAAAGTGGAGCTACACTTAAATTGGAAAAAAACTCTACCAGTCGGAAACAGTTGACGTTTACCGATGTTAATCTGAAAAGAAACAAACGGGACAAATGTTCATTGGAGGGGAGCTCAGACAGTAAAAAACGTGAATTAAGTCCAACGCTGGGGTGTACCGATGTTAATCGGAAGAGAAACAGACCAGACAAGCATTCGTTGGATGGGAGCCCAGATCGTAAAAGACGTAAATTGAGTCCAACATTAGAGAAGTCAAGGAAACAAATGCAGGAGACAAACAAGGACTCTGAATGCAGGCTAAGCCATGGCAGTTTGTATGGCAAGAAGAAGAATGTCGCAAATGTTAAGAAAAACTCTAACGTTCATGAATATTCATCAAAGGCAGCATTGATTAATTATTCAACTTCTTCCTCCTCTTCTTCCTCGTCCTCCTCCTTTGCAGGGAGTGACAGAAGCCCAGAGGCCAAACAGAAACTGGATGCTAAGCAGAACACGAAGGAAGCCATCACCGACAAAGCTGCTGCTTCGGGAGAAACCCTTCAGGATCTGGAACAGTTTCTTCAGGAACTGAAAGCAAAAAAGAAAGCAATGAATAAATAAGCACGTGTTCTGTTTGTTTCAATCATTCTTATCTTCCTCATTTTCCATGCAAACTTAATAACCAGCTAACTAGATTTTAAAGATTTATTTTGAAAATTTAAGATAGCAGTTATTATAATGAAATATGATGATTTTTAGGGTTATTTTGCACTCTAAATTTTATGGCTCTGAAACTGAAGAGTCATGACAAACTAGGCTACTGTGTCAGAGGGATACATATTATGGGGAATTAGAAATTCATGATTCTTTATTGTGTGTGCACACCCAATATGATAACTAGTTCTGGATCAGTTTTCCAATATGTTTGTTGTAATAATTATAGGTAAATTGGCATTGTTCTGTAGTTTTCAGACAAGAATCACAAGATCTGTATAATTTAAAACAATGATCTGTACTTGCTGTTTCACAAAACTGAGTTACTATATTTCGTTTTTATCAATGGCGATGGCATGCTGCATTCTGTTACATAGACGGCAGTGGTAAAGGACGGATGAATAATTATGGCTGCGTTGGACAGCTGGTTCTCTACTAGTACGTGGGATGTGTTCTGGCTGACCACCCGAAGGAGACTGTCCTCTCCTGCATCAATCATGTCGAGCATGCTCTTTCCAAACTCATTGGGCATGTGGGTATAAATCCATATCTGAATTGCCCTCTCTGGTTAACTGGTTGTGGAATGTCTCTTTAGTTCGGAACTTATCTTCTATACGATTGTGGCTATTTATATTACTGATACAGAAAAATTACTTTACTCCATTACTACACTATGAGCTGTGCAGGGAATGCTTGTTCGGTACTAGACAGATGTTAACATGATTATATCTTAAATTGATGATTGCCATCCTTTCCACATACCCTCAGAAGCAGCGGGATTTCTCAACGAGAATCTAGCTCGGTGTCTATAAGTGCTGGTCAGCCTCCCGGATAACGTTCAAGATAGCGTTTGGGCCCATCCATATATTACGTACCCATAAAATCGAATTTCCGGACCGCGTGCATTACGTGGACCCCTCCCGAATGAGTATGTACGTTTGCAAAAGGCTAAATAGCTAAAAGCATCTATAAGACACTGATTTTACCACTGACTATTTATTTCTGTTGGGCATCATATATAGCAGCTTAAATTTGTTAACTGTTACGAAGAATTAAAAAAACTAACAAAACTTTCATTTGAACCTGTCTTAATGCTACATACAATTGATTAAGCAGGAATATAGTCTGTGATTAGGTTTACAGTTCTGATTTTCATATTCTTTATCGTGTACGACACTGGACGTCATAATTAGTTAGACAATTATACTTGCGTAGGCCCTACATACATATTTTCGGGACCTCCCTCCTCCGCCACCATACGCACTAGTACGCAAAATGGCCGAAATTTGAAACCTCTGACCTAGCTGCATACGTAATATGTGGACGGCCCCGTTATGGTGAGCAACGAGTTACGGTCTGTAGATCGTCTGCTATTAACCTTGAGCTCGACGGGCATAATATAGGCCTAAGTAACGCAGAACATTTTGCCCAAGGATAGTCTCGTCCATGCCAACGCTGCCAGCCAATCGCTTCAACCGTCTTCATGCTATGCTTTCCGGGCCAAGGCGTTTGTCATGGTTTAGCTCAACCTCAGGCAGCAAGTGCACCCATTCGGCCAACCGCTCTAAGGTATCTGGTGCATCATGGTGTAATTCATGAGCGTGCCTATATATCACCGTACCACCAAATAGACGCTTGGACTCCAATTGAATTGTTCAAGTTCAACGATCGATGCGCTGCTGGCGACCACGCTTCGTCAGCAATGGTTTAGTGGCACCCGTAAACTCGTGCAGAGATGGCCTCGCGTAGTCGATGCTATTAATTTTGATCTAGCGTAAAGCCACGGTAGCTTCAGCTGCTCTTCTCGATTTAACAGTGCAGCCTCTTTGTATCGTGAGGCGACATCATCAATTTCAGAGGAACTTCGAACAGGCGCATTGGACTTAATTGAGACTCGATCGCATATTATCATTGTGCAAATCGGTCTTAGCATACATTAATCGTCTAGCTAGCATTGGACATGGCATGTGGCGTCGTGCGGGATGATAGATCTGCTACACATCTTGCTTCTTACTCCAAAAGCGTTAATAAGCTCCCGAGTAGCGCTTAAGAAGTGTCAAGATTAAGCTATAATCTCCCGTATCGATGCTTGCTGAATTCCGTACATTTTCAATTCCTCCACCATCACTGCCTGTCATCCAACGTCATCTGTTCCAAGCTCACCTATCCACCATCCCAGGCTTTCCTTTCTAAACTTAAGTATCACCTTTTCAAGAACTCATCCAAAACCTACTCCTTACTTGATATTCCTCCAAACCCTGTCAATTCGCGATCAAAACTACTCTCCGTACTCTGCCTCCGCTTACCTCCTTTAAACCGAACTATTATGCTCTACCATGGACTATACTTTGGGTAACCCCACTGATTTGATGCAGCGCTCGTAGATAAGCTGGTGCCTTGCGTTTGGCTTTCCAGTGGCGCTTTAGAAATCTGAAGATTACGATCACGAATGAAAATTTTCTACGAGGATGCTTTTGACAATAATACATAATCTTTTCTGTAACTTATATTGAAATTGCATTAACTTGCTGCAGTGTGCATAATGTGATGGAGGCATGACATGTCTCATTTGCAAGTGATAAAAACAGTAATTCAATAGAAGCTGGTAGAACCGCAGCCCCTACTACTCTACCAGATTTGACTCAATCACTGATCATAATATATGACCTTACTACTATATTATCTCTTAAAAAGTAAACGTCATCGAGAGTCTGATGTAGAGATACGTAATCTGTGTGATCGGGGAAGGGGAGTAAAGTCAAGGACCAATATTTTCGAAAAAGTTTAATAGTAGTAGAGAATGTTTATTTTGCATGCAATATAGCGTAATGGTGTGGAAGTTTAACAGTTTGTTTAATTTGTTTCGATCGAGTATGGCTTCTGTTACAAAACGAGATTTAGTTGAGTGGACTTCTGTGCCGTGTAGTACGACGGCGTTACGAATTGATATAACACTCGACTGTGGACAGTCTTTCAGGTGTGTATTGTGATATTTTCTTTCGGCAATGTATCATTTTATGGGGTGTGTAGCGAATCGCCGAAACCCGAATTCCCGAAACTGATTTCCGCCGTATCCCAGAAAACGAAGCTGGATTGATGAAAAGGATTCTGCTTAAATGGAAGCTGGGTCGATTAAATTAATTTACACAGAAGCTGGATTGATGAATGAATTGCGCTGTTATGAGAAATTTCAGAGATTTTCAATAGTATATTGCTGTTTTCTGGGAATCGGGCTTTTTAGCCTTTTCAGCGTTTTCGGGGATTCGGGTTTCGATGATTCGGGTTGATACCATTTATGGGCCCACATTATTTGTGCTCTATGACACATTGCTTTGGCCACGAAAAATAATTCAGGCGTATTTCTTCGTGGTTCTCATATCCGTGGTGCTTTTGTGTGGCCGAATATTAAGTTATGTAAAAGTCATATTACTTCTGCAGCAGAAGTTTTTCCTCATATATCTAAAGACGATCCTGCCTCTAGCCAGTTCTTACGACGTCAATCTGACCTTAACCGCCCCTCATGATGCCTATCCTGAACTCTAACCGACCATCATGCTAAACGAACTATACCTCATGCTCAAAGGTCTTCATCCTCTGATTTGTGCGATTTCAGCCACAGAAGTAGTCGTCATTTTTTGGACCCAAATTGGTAACTGCAGAAGATTTACCAGAATATAGCAAGTGAGTAAGTATATTCATTATTATAGCTTATCATTATTCCTCACCACACATCTTAACCACAAAGAAAAACTGAACATGCCAATAATGACACACATCTCTTGTCAACTCTAGGTTGATTTCAAAGTCAGTACATAGATAGTCATCTACAGGCAAATACCTTGCAAAACAGACAAGTTACTAGCAAAGAACTCCAGTGCCCAAACGAATTGCCCAGTCGATGGATTCTAGTCTGAGGTAGACAGCTAGGCTGAAGACATAAAAAGACATAAAACAGTGAAGAAAGAATCTAGTTATAAGGCAGTAACTTTTCTTTCAGTCCCAAGAAAGGCAAGCAATTAATATACTGCAGTACAGGCTCTTTCATAAAAAATGTTAACAAATGAGTATCAATTGTTTTGCAGATGGCATGAGACAAGTCCAGGGATTTGGACTGGAGTTATGGATGGACGTGTCTGGATGCTTTCACAGACAGATCGTGAACTGTTGTACCATGTGTACGAATCTAAGTCAAATGAGGCAAATGACCATGAGAAAAGCAGTCAGCCAAAACAAACAAAATCTCGCAGTATCAGAAAGACACATAAGAATGAATCTGCAGAATCAAATATTGCCTCCAGCAGAATTCCTGATGCCACACAATACACGGCTGATGAAGTTTTAAGGAACTACTTCCAGTTTGACATTGACCTGGATTCGTTATATAAACAATTTGGGGAGAAAGGTGCTTATCATTCATATCGTTGTAAAACAGTTTATATCAGGACTGCATAAGTTTATTAAGCGGACAATTTCTGCAGCCATTTTATGATTAACTTATCGATTAATCGTTAATTCATTTTAGTGATAACATTTTTTAACAACTTATTGAAGGCCATTAATTACATAGGATGAGGTGACCCCATATTATTGTCCTTGTGATTAATAAATTGAACACTGCTTACTTAGTTACTTAAGTCCAACATGAATAACAAGACAGCTAATGAGAACAACTAACTACTAAGTTACTACTGTCTAGCAATAAATAATAATAATATGAAAAGATAAACAATGATTAGTGTTAATGTTGGATTTGTCATTGCTTAGTGGGGAGTACATTTAATAACAGTTAGCTATTAATTGATTGTAAATTCTTAAACAATTATATAATTTTTTTAGTCATTAACAGTTGTAGTTATTATACCACTTTTACAACTTTGTAGTAGTTCTTTGTGCAGTCATATAAATCAGTGCTTTGTGCTGCTTTACCTAAAAATATTCTTGATTTGGAAATCAAAAGCAGTGTTGCAAGAAAGTGTCAATGTTGTTAGATTTAGTATTCCTTTGAACTATTAAAGCTGCTGGCCTATGCAGCATTTTTTTATAATTCTGTACCCCTCAGAAAATGGTAAAGCAATATCAATTTATGAAAAAATATTTATATGCATAAGGTTCAGAAACCTGCTCACTTTGATTGTGAGCAAATGATGGTGATATGTTTGTGATATGCAGATGAAAACTTCAGGACAAAGGCAAGTCTGTTTACCGGAGTGAGACTTCTCCGACAAGACCCAGTGGAAACACTCTTCTCGTTTATTTGCTCCTCGAATAACAACATAACTCGCATCAGTGGAATGGTTGAAAGAATGTGTCAGCATTTTGGCGATAAGATTGCTGAGGTAAAGGTTTTTATGTTCTCACCTATGTGATACAAGGCTTCGAGTGTTGCAATTAAAGAGATTGCGATATTGTCTTGATAAATGCACACGTGTTGCATAATAACATGCATATAAGAGACTACTAGAACTAAGATCTTTCCTGCTTTCAAGCTTTTTTCACCTGCAGATGAACTCTTCATTTTCAACTACATACATGTAATCTGGTTTAGCCTGGCTAGTAGCAGCCTCAGGCAGTTCCTCAAGATGCTACCAGTCTAGAGATGTACTGCTAAGGACTCTAATGCTGAATTTTGTATAGGAAATTTTTTTACAATTGCCTTTTTTCAAATGTTTGCTTGCCTAGTTCCTGGATAGAATTCTTACCTGAATTTCCATTTGCAAGGCCTTTGAGAGGTTCAAAAGGCAATGTATAAATGTCCACATTTTCTACTCCTGGAGTGTTTCTGTCCTATTGGCCTGACCCTTAGAATTAACAGGATTACAATTTTGTTTTGGAGTGCCAATGAGTGATGCCTATTATAAAGTTATTATGGTGCTATCAAAATTTTAATTTATACATCATTCCATTTTCAGCAGGGTTTACGTTGCCTGCTAAGTAGTGCTGGACTGGCCAAATTGATTATAATTGTAACTACACTGTAGCTTGAACCTATTGATTTTGAATGATTATGGGCAAGATTTTCTGATAGCGGTAAAGATATGGCCAAGAATACAATAAGGATCTGAGCCAATCTGTATGTGCAATATGGACAAAGAAATGGTACAAGAGACTGAAGTTGCTGAAATTTCTACAATTACTGTATGGCTTTTTTAATGTTGGCTCATATTTTAATAAATATTAGTTGATACTTTACTGTATTTTTTAAAGATAGAGTTGTCTTTAACCCTTTTGGCTCTGAATTCCCTGTGCAATACTACCCTGAGCTACCTGGCATCGCTAAACTGATAAATCTGTTTTCCGGGATTGAACAGTAGCAGACGCTCAAACCAATGAATTGGTTTCTTATGGCGAGGGTTAACCCTTTAACGACCAGCGTGTACTAAGGTGTAACGCTGGTCGTTAAAAAGGTTAACTACCTCATATAAGCTGTGTTAGGATTATCAGATGTTTACATTTTATGTACTGTTTAATTTTAAACAGGTGTTTTATTGTTTAATGATGCAGCCGTTAGTGTTTTTATTGTTTTATTTTAGTTATCTGGTGTGGATTACTACACATTTCCAAGTGTTGAGAGATTAGCTGGAAGCGATGTTGAGAAGATTCTTCGGGATCTTGGTTTTGGTTACAGAGCAAAGTTTATTGCTGAATCAGCCAAACAAGTTTTGTCAAAGGGTGGATCTAAGTATCTAACAGATCTTCGGCGGTCTGACTACGAATCAGCCAAAGCTGCATTGATGGAACTGCAAGGTGTTGGAGCCAAGGTGCGTAACCAGGAGTTCTCCGCAACTACTATTGTAAATTGTACCCAGAAATTAATTCATTTTAATAATCATTATACATTAATCTTTGTATAACCACTGACCAAATGCACATTTCTTTCAGCTGACAAGTTGTAATCTTGTGGTCAATATGTTACTCCAAAGGCAGTGTTATAAAGAAGTCTTGGAATGCTTGCTTGATCTTGATTGGTCTTTTCAATAGGTCTAGTTTTCCTTTTGTGTTCTAGGTTGCTGACTGTGTTTGTCTGATGTCACTTGATAAAATGGCTGCTATTCCAGTTGATACTCATGTGAAGCAGATTGCTGAACGGGATTATTCACTTCGGCTGACCACAAAGTCATGCACTGATGCAGTCTACAAACGGATTGGTAATTTTTTTCTCATTTTATTTAGCAACTGAATGCAAATTTTGAAAGAGTAGCTGTAGTTTTGATGCAGAAATTATGGTATTTGCAAATATGTTTATTGGAAGTGGTATGCAGGAACTGCCAATATTGACTATTGTAAGCGATACTGGAGCGGTACCTGGTTCCTTCCTCCAATAAAGACAACCTCCTACGCCCACGTGACCATGTTATTTCACAAGTAGACAATCCACCACAATAATCCTTTTTAATTAGACTGCTGTACTTTAAATGTGTTATACAACAGAGTGCGGATATGCCTTTGGTTAAATAAAGAATATATTTGCTTTCTAACTTACTTATAACAGAATACACTTACTGATAGACTTTTTGAATGACTAGCATCACCATTTAGCTCCATGTAGGCAGTGGTCTTTTGCAGTACTTAAAGGCACTAGTATGTTGACTGGATAATGAAACAACTAACTACATTGCATAATTTTATTGATTTTGGATGTTCTAACTTTAGGTGAACATTTTCGAAGTCTTTGGGGAGATTATGCAGGCTGGGCACAATGTGTAAGTCATTTATCTAATATTTTGGCAGCTGTCAATCATTAAGACAACCATTACAAATGCATCAGTCTTTTACATGTGTGATTGGGGTTTCATGTGCCTAATGTAATGTAATCAAGCAGTTATATAGCGCCGTTCAAGTCAGCAGTGCTCTCAGCAGGCGTCTGTAGGTGGGAACAGAATGGTCTTAAGGCATCTTCAAACTGGCAAGGTGAGAGGGTCAGTAACTCCAGGCACAGAGACTGTGGAAGACAGTTCCAAGCTGAAGGGCTAACATAGGCAAAGTTCTGCGACTGGGCCATGGCAGAACGCATGCACCGAACAACAAGAAGGCCGCGAGTGAAAGATAGCAAGGAAGTCCTTGCAGGTAAAGAGGACACCGAGGTGCTGAAAGATCTTAGGTATATTGGGGCCACCCCAAGTAGGCAGTTGGCATATCTCTCTTGTGAGCAAACAATTAAATTCAAGCTATATAACCTGGTTGGGAGTAATCCTTATTGACAATCAATGCACATCAAGTTCACTTCATAATCGAGATCAGGCCTGGTGATGGGTTGGGCTTAAGGCAAATGCCAGAGGCTGGGAGATTTTTAGGGGGCCAGGACTTAACTTAAGAGGGTATTAGATATGTATTATATTGTTTAGAGGCCCGTGACTGCTCTGCCTATGTTAACATACATACATTTACAAAAATTGTGAAGAAATATGGCTGTAGTCAGAATGCACATTACTTTGTTCCAGGTTCTTTTTGCATCAGATTTAAAAAAGTTTCATACAGGTGATACTACAAAGGTAAGATAATTTTTGCCATATATACTTGTATATAGTGTCACTGTAATTTAGTTTCATACAGTTGATATTACAAAGGTAAGAGTTGGTATTTGTTATGTACTTGTATGTGCTGTAAGTGTAATTTATAGTTGTGCAGAACTTTAAAAAACAGTTTTCAGTTCTGCACTCCCAAACAACTTGTCACGGTTCAAGATGTTTTGGTGTCTCCCGGATTATAACACAACATATAAACTTTCTCTCATCATCATCATGTATTTGTTTATTGAGTTAACAACAGGCAAATTGCTGTAGATGTGCATAGAAATAAACTAGATAGTATGAAGTGTATCTTGGTAAGAGTTAAAATTCTGTGCATGTTTATCAGACATCTCGTAGGGGCACTATATCAAGTATTTTTGATTGATTGAGGATGGTTAAAGTTATAAATGAGGTCTGTCTCTAATAACATATGGAGTGAACTGATGGTTGGGGAATAGGTATTTGAGTGAATGGTTCTCATTAAAAAGGACTGTTTGAATAGAGAATTGTCTGCCTTGTTAGCAAGAACTTTTGTGTGGAATGGGAATTTGATTGAATGAATCGAATATGTTTTAGCCTGCTCATCAGGCGTTCAAGGTGAGATCTTTCCTCCATCTGCCAGTCAGAGGAGGCATATATTGATCTTGATATAAAGGTTGCACGGATGATCAGTTGCAAAGATATTATGCACCATGTTTTATATGTGAGGTGATTTCTACTGTTCGGGTAGTTAATCAATCAACTGTCAACGTGATCAGGGAGGCAACGAGAGAGGCCAGTATATGGTCAATTGCAAAGTGACTGATAGTCACAGAAACGTCCAAATGATATTATTACATGGGCAATGGGCATATTGATCTTAAGAAGGTCAGTGGCAACATGTATGATGGAAATAATTGCTGCAGTTGTGAATCTTGAAGGCATATTGATCAAGAAGAGGGATTGGTAAATGTTCAAAGCTGGGATTTATAGGCATGAACAACTATGCATTCGAGCCAAGATATTACTAGAATTGGATGGACGTCTCAAAGTTGAGAAATTTTGGGCTTGGGGTGAATTATATCAGGACTGTCTTGTAAATATTTCATTCTACTTACTTTAACTTTAGTTATAAGCAATTCATTGGGCTGCTCTTTGCATCTTGAAGAATTTTTATGTATTGTGTTATTTTGTGTAACATTTAGATTCCAGAGACAACAGATATCCAGGTTGATGATAAACAGAACAGAAAAAGGAAGAGATAAACAATTGGGAATTATCACATCTGCTCAGAAATTCCAGTGTTTATGTTTTAGACAATCTGGTTTTGCCAGTCAAATGGCATAGCCATCACAGCCAAGTTTGAAGTTCAGAGTCACCAGCCCCCCCTTTGACTACTGCTTAGTGGGGATTCATTTCCACTTCAAAGCTCGCACTGTCCAGATGTACATTCAATCGGCAAATCCATAATTCTAGGAACATCTGCAAAAATTCTCCAGTTATATATGCACCTAGTCATAAATCATTAGTGAGCATATTTTCTGTACAGGCATGTATTAAATTTGGACTAATTACTGCACAGTTTTCAATTTATTATGATAAACAATCAACACAAATACAATAAAATGTAACAACTTGCTCCACTGTAAACTATTAACACTGTTACATTCAGCACCCGTAAAATAAGTGACACAAATGCTCTAAAGTGAACTTTGTAATTATGTGGTTGCTTTGATAACTATAGCCTAAAATCTCATTTCGCCATAGTAATTCAAGCCTATTTACAATGTCACCTAGCTGTTTCGCGGTGTTTGATATGGTTCTCATTGGTCTTGTTATGTGCATGTTCCAGCATACTCAAAACATTGGTACCCCATTTGGTGTGTATGAAAACAACACTAGAAAATCAAACTGTTGTCGATTTGAACTGTTGTATAATAGACTTCAATGCCATGCAAGTCTTCACTATAGTCAGCCATGCAAGTCTTCACTATAGTTGGATCTTTCTGCCCAAGTTAAATCAGGCTTTAAAACGTGACTACTTTATTCCGACAAGGCGCTTGACACAGCTCAAAATGTAGCTATGTGAAACAGATAATAGCATAAATAATTTGCAGATAATATCAGGATCTTGCTGCTTGAGATCTTTAAAGTATACAACACTGTTGGTATTCAACAATATGAGCTGTTAAGAACAACCCAAAACCCCCTTTGAAGTATTGATAAGATGCAAAACAGATGATGAAGAACTGAACATGTTTATGTAAACTCATCAGAAGAATGAGTACTTGTAACATACAGATAGTAAAAAATCGACAACAGGTAGTTTCCTATTGCTACAAAAGAACTACTTTAAACCTCTCATATCTGAAATGCTCTGACCAACGTCAAAGTCAGTTCACTTGCTTGAGCCAAGCCTTCTAAACTGACGTCATCGAACATGTCCATGCAAAAGGTTAACACTAGTTTCCTGCTTACAGGCTATATAAAATGTCACAATGTGTTAATGACCTTGTTTTGGAACATTTTATTACATGATGCCACAAAAGAGAAAGGAAGCCTTGTAGTGTTTCATAGGTGTGAATTTCCTCTTCCATTTGAATGCAAACTGAGAGGAGACTTCACACAGTACCTATCATCAATACCATAAAGGAATATTATTACAGCAGGCAGGAAGAAGCACATACTGGTAGCTATGATGATTGGCACCACTGAGACTACAAACCTGCCATGGCAGAACACCTGTTGCAGAGGCAATACTTTATTAACCTCATTTCAGAGTAAAAACTACCTCAGACCAGAGTTACTTTACATTTCTCAGATGCCACTAGATGTGCCAAACTCATTTATCTCCACAATGAAATAGTGTACGTGTAAATGCTACATGACACTCGACATGACATTGAAAACAAACTCAGATGTTCATTATTTTGATTTCGCCCCATTGCAAATACTTCTTTACAGAACTGTAACAACATATCAAAGATCAAGTCTCCTTCACTTCCAAAATTGCATAAGAGAGCAAATACAAAAGAAAGTTCAATCCTTCTAAAAAGCAACACACAAAACATGTTGAAAACATATTAAGTATATACATACACACTAGTGATACAAACTCACTAGTACCAGTATATTATGTGCATACCCTACCTACATTCATAAATATGTAGTAAATTTTGGACACTGGTACATTAGATACAATCGTGCAGCTGACATCAATTTATTAAAAAAGTAAGCACCAAAAACTGAGATTTACATATATTCAAATAAAAACAAGAAAAGACTTAGCTTAGACTGGCTTGACCGTTATATCAAGCTAGGTGGATCAACAGCCGAATATGTTAAATCAGAACTCGTCATGCTTTGCTAGAACTTCTCCATAGTCTGTTGCTTGACTGCCAACAAAGAGATCGTATTTCTCAACAACTTCTGACTTTGTGAGGAATCCATCCTGGAACAGGAAGACAAAAATTAAACCAATAAAAATTATTCAAAATTTACTACATCACAACCTTCTTGTAACACTAATTATTAAGTAACACAAAGGAGGACCAGCAAGAGATTAAGCATGGCCCAGTGTATACCTATCATTATGCAATGGGATGTTTCTACTACATACCCAGTAGCCAGCAGGGCACTGCTCCAGATATCTGCAAGATAACACTAAATTTGCTTGACCTTTGACAATTTTATTAATGATCTGGTTGAGAGAAAGCATTAAAAATAAAACAGAAAGTTTGTTAGATCACGAGAACAAGTACCCCATTTGTTAATTCAAGAAAATTTGCAAATTATAATAAAAAATGCAAAATGAAAATATGAAGTATAACAAAGTAATTTTTAAAAAAAAGACAATAAGACAATGTAGTACATTATCTGCATCAGCCTCTGTGAAAAGATGTCTGGTTTCCTCAAGAGAATGGTCATAGTCGTTTGGAATAACCCATTGAGCGATTTCTTCTCGGCTGAGCTTTCCATCTTTGTCCTTGTCCAGTTCCTCACGAAAATCCTCTTCTTCTTCAGCAATCCATTCTGGGTCATTTTCATCCTCCTCTTCTTCGTCACCAATTGTATCATCTTCAGCATCAAAGTACAGCAATTATTTTTGCATAATAACTTCCATATATAGCATTTACATTGCAACTCAGTAATGACAAGAAATGGGCAAAAAAACATTTACAAAAAGACAAATTTTTATATTATTATTTTTTTTGGTATTTTTTAAGTATTTTTATAGTATTATTAGTCTTGAGAAAATTTAGCGTTAAAATGCATTGAAATCACACCGGACAGGTTTCTATCTTGTACTGTCTTCAGTCCATCAAATCAATACCTGAAAATTGTTATCTTTTGCTTAGGCTGGTCTGAGTATGCTTCCCAGTATATGTCATTAACAAGTGCTATACAAATGCAATGAGAGAATAATGTATTTAAGCTGTCAGTGTCCTTTAAGATTAATACCAGTAAGGTATGCAGTCAGAAATATTCGTAAGATAACTTGCCCATATACTCTTGCAGGCTGATGAATCCATCTTTATCCTTGTCTGTGTCCTCTAAGGTCTCCTGAAACAATCGTTACAAACTGGTCGTCATCATTTCCCAAATGTATTTGAAATTAAAAAAGTGCCAAGTTACTGACAGAGCATGATAAACTTCTGTAGTTGGTTCTTATTTCACATGACTATTAACTGCTACATCGAAGATGTTGTTTAACACAAATTCACTGTTGTGAACGCACAAAGGCAGGAAACACGCCCTAATCAGGAAACAAGCCCTAACTCTGCTGTACTAAGACAAAATCTGAAACTGTGACCCAATTTGCACCTAAAAAGAAGACCAACTTATTAACATGCTGCACAGTAGTCTTACCATGATGTTGACACTTCAACATACAATTTAAATTGACAACAGCAGCAGAGAAAATTCCAGATCATTGATATATATATATATATATATATATATATATATATATATATATATATATATATATATATATATATAGCATTCATAAAATGAGACTATCTAAGAACACAAATCAACTTGAGCATCAAGGAAAGCAACTGTATGAAGTACCCCTAAGCTTTCCTAGAGCTATCAAATGCCGACTGTGTCAAGTTAAAACATCGTCATCAAACCTCAACAACAATATCCTTCATGTGGTCAGCTTCTTCTGGATGTAAGAAGTACATGAACTCTTCTTTTGTAAGGCGACCATTCTTGTCAAGGTCCGCAAGGTCCCATCGTCGCCAGTCACGACTGATAGGCACCTTATTGTCATCCTCTTCAAACTCTGGGTCACCTCGAAACACTGTGCCCGTCTCCTCTAAAAAGAAATTACGACAATGTCAAGCAATAAATTATTTAGGAGAGTTCACCAATCCCATGTGCACACACACGTATACATTATTACCGAAATTTGATACCGCCCTTCTTCCAGCATCTTTTGCTCAGAAGTGCATACACACGCCTTGATGGTGCAATTGCAGTTATACTGCAGAGCAATGGTGCACAAAGGACTTGCTCAAGGTCCCTACACAGTGACTGACGCCCCGGACGAGGCTCGAACCCGCACACTCAGCACACACTGAACGTTACGGGCTGACCGCTCTAACCGATCGGCCACTGTGCCACACCAATCACGCATGAGAACAGCTAATCTTCATACATCCAAACCTTTTGGTGGCTAGGTGGATACAAACCTTCCACACTTCCATATGTTCTTTTCAAGTAGTCGGCCCAGCGAAGTTCGGATGCTGCGTTAGCATTGAGATGTGCCATGTGTTCAGTCCACTGTCGTTCTGTTTCCGTTTCCACGTACCTCCTCTGAACATGCCTGATCCATTCCTGTAGCTCAGTATTTGTCACTAGGCCATCCTGATCTTTGTCAATTTTTTGAAAGATTATTCTATAACAAAACAAAGTAGGCTCTGAGTGTAATCTATATAGTTGTGGGCCCAACTCTGCTTGGAATAGCCTCCCATTGGCTCTTTGACCCTTACCTTAGAACTCTCTACTCTATTTTTATTCCACTCTGAAATCTGTCTTATATGGTTGAGGTTGCACCGGGACCGCCTCTGAGTAGATTTCTTGAAGAGGCGCTATATAAAGTTTCATTGATTGATTGATTGATTGCTTGATCCTCTACCGACTTCTGGAGTACCATTATCATAGTACATAAGGCATTGGCTTATAGCTTCAAGTAAAAGAGCCATCAAAACACCTAATTTTATAACCAAAACTTGCAAATCACTAATTCGAGTAATCAGGAAGTCAAGTTCATCGAATGAACGATGGAGGGAGGTAGCTAAATAAGGCCGATGTATTTCATTTTTAATCATCTCAACAATTCCTCAAATACCAGCTTTTCATGTATTAACCCTCCTTTGTTTCACAGTTGTACAGATTCCACATACACATCTGTTCAGGCATTGCCTTATTTTAGATTACAGTCCTGGCACAAAAAAATTGTAGACTTCAATTTGCCTCATGCGTCAGTCATTACAATTTACATGTGTACTTGATCATACTGTCTTTATATATTTAGCAAACACTTACAATTCACTTATTGCTCCAATCTATCAGCTGTTACACTCGACAACCAACTTTACCTATTTAATGGGTATATATTGCACACTAGCATTCCCACATTTTGAATTATGACCAGTAGAAATTTTCACTACAGTATGCAGCAACTGACAGCATAGTAGTTAGGATTGTGCACTCTCATATCCATAGTACATACACAGCAAGGATTTGATTCTTGACAGAAGGTAATTCCACACTCTTTTGAAGTTGAATTGATTAACTAACCCTAATCGTCTCCTGCTTTCATCAGGACTCAGCTCATCAAAAGACTTGGCTTCCTCTTTACCAAGAAACGCATCGTGGTCGTACTCCATGTTGTGCTGACTTTTGTCTTCGCCCTCGAAATGATTTTCATCACTTAACGACTGCAATCAGCATTTACAGTTAATTTCTGTACTAGCTGGGATCCCAGCCGATCAATGCAATGCAACTGCACAATAATAACATAGTGATACCTGAAGCATAAACAGATGGCAAGTCAATAACCTCCAGAGATTAGATAAGAAGCTAATGATATATATATTCTGAAAAAGAGCTTGACATCACTTAACATTTTGCATGCCATATATTTTTACCTCTGTTCGGTCTAGACATTCTTTGAGTTTTAGTTCATTTCACATCTTAAGAATAAACCGTTACATTTCATCAACTACTAAAAATAGTTAATATGTAAACATGAAATTGTATGACCACCTGCTGTTCCTCACTATACCTTGGCAGACCACACTGTTAAACCATTATCTCATGTCATGACATAGAAGCCAACAAAACAAAGCATGAGCACCAAGTCTAATCATGGATGTAGAAATCCACAAATTTTTTTAATGATGATGTACATCTATCACATGAGTGAGTGCAAACCTAATGACACAATTCTGCATATGTGGCTTGTGTTAACAAGTTTTTTTATGTTGCCATTCTGCAACTGCAAGGTTTAAAATAAAGCATGGTAGCGATATTATGTTAAAGACAAACCTTATCAATTGGCCTTGTGTTGTGTTGAGCTTTTGGGATGACTGAAGACGTCACAATATTGATGAGGGTGACCACAAATAAACAACTGCAAATGTCTTCCTGTCTCATGCTGCATTAAAACACATGTTATGCTTAAGAAAATGCAATTCTGTATGCTTAAAAATGAATCAGCTGCAGGTCCAAAACTGTTTTCATATGTACGCATGTGCACACACACACACACACACACATGCAGACTTAGTTTCTCGGCTTTAAGGAGAATTGTGCCCAGTGCACGAAACGGAAAATTTTACGGAACACTAATAAATATTTGGGACCATTCACAGGACAATTTGAAGGTCAAACGAAAAACATGCATTATTTGTCAAATAATAAAGTTATATAACTAAGGCATTCGTCTTTTGCGTTTGTTAATGCTGTACTGGCAGTTTCATACTCAATTTAATTAATTTGTAGATTTCTTTTTTACCACTTTTACGCTATTTGAAGTGCCTTCATATGATCATCACTTTTTTATGTTCAAATATTTCTTGTAAACTAGACTGTTCAGTTTCTTTAGTGTTACCGTTAGGGGCCGTCCATATATTACGTATGTAGCGAGAGGAGAGGAGTTTAAAATTTCGGTCATTTTGCGTATGGGTGCGTACGGGGAGGGGGGTTCCGAAAATATGTACGTACGCAAATATAATTGTCTAATTATGACGTCCACAATACAGAATATGAAAATCAGAACTGTAAGCCTAATCACAGACTATATTCCTGCTTAATCAATATTATGTAGCATTAAAACAGTTTGAAATGTAAGTGTTAGTGTTTTATTTCTTCAAAACAGTTAACAAATTTAAGCTGTTAAATATGATGCTTAGCAAAACTAAAAAGCCTGTGGTAAAATCAATGTCTTATAGATGTTTTATCTATTTAACCTTTTCAATTGGGGGGGGGGGGGGTGGGTAGAGCTCAAATGTATGTACGCATTGGGGGAGGGGTCGACGAAATGTATGCCCTGCAACAGAGAGAAGGGGGTCCAAAAATCCGATTTTTTGCATACATAATATGAGGTGGGCCCTTAGGTAATACAGAACACTCATTCCATGGTTTAGAAAGTCTTAGATTTTTTTATTAAATATTCCGAAATTGTTCGATTTGCATACTAAGCAACCTAAAACTTTATTTATTTACAATCAGTCAGATGTTTTTTGTTTAAGATTGTCGCACTGACCTTTGTTCCAACAGGCGGGCAAATCCTCTTCGTTATCGTTTGACGACATCAACGACATAGACTTATTTTGTAGAATATATATATTCACCTTCATCTTCTTGAATTTCCTCACAAAGCTCTCCAATAACATACTCATGTTGAGCACTGGTTCCCCTTTGGCCCGTCCTGAATGTCTAACTCTCTTTTTTGGATGGTACATCCAGATTATCAATGTTATCACTTGACTGTTGTTTTCAACCAGTCATTAAACTCATGACGGTTAATAACCAAATATATTGTTTTATTTCTGAATGCGATCATTTTTCTTTTAAAATAAAATCCTCATTACAATTTTAAATATTAAAACACAAATACACAATCATTCTTTTGACTATATTTATATTTAGATATGACTTCGACAGACGACAGTTAGCAACGACGATGTCAAACGCAGATAAACAACGAGTAGGGAAGAGTGGGGCTGTGTCGCTGTTTGCCACCTCATTATATTTAACGTCACCCTATTGCCATTTTTAAGATTAATAATGTAATTCACGACAGAAAGTGGACTTTACAATTGGAATTTTTAATAATTTCACTTGGAACAAACTGAACAGCAGAATGACCACGAAATGATATTTTCATTTTCACATAACGAAAAGGAATGGTGTTATGGTGCATTCCGGCTTATTTAACGAAACGGAACGATGAGCAATTCAGTTCTGAAATAAATATCAGAAGTTGACAGCTAAATCTGTTTTAGGCCTCACAGGCATTTTCTCCAGGATCAACCCGAATCATTGAAACCCGAATCCCCGAAAACGCTGAAAAGGCCAAAAAGCCCGATTCCCCAAAAACAGCAATGTACTATTAGAAACGCTAAGATGTCTCAAAATAACGAATTCACTCATCAATCCAGCTTCTGCATGAATTCTTTTAATCGATCCTGCTTGCACTTAGGCAAAATCTTTTTCATTAATCCAGATTCGTTTTTGGGGATACGGCGGAAATCAGTTTTGGGGATTCGGGTTTCGGTGATTCGCTACGCACCCTTTTTCCAGGCCAATGCATATTTTCTACATTGCAGTAAACCCTTCAAACTCCCATGTTTCAGCCATAAAAATAACAATGTAATGATGTGGCCCAAGGACAGAGCTGATGTCAACGTCAATGATGAACAATAATAACTGTCATAAAAATAATAACAATAATAATAAAAACAATAATGCCATATTGTTTAATATTTCAAACTGACACGAACATAAATTATTATGATTTCTATTGTTGTATGAACGGATGATCACAAGTTATCACGGGAATTGAATTTAACTGTTTCGGCAGTCACGCAAGGCACCCATCACACTCTACATCTAATTTATATTTGGATATGTCTAACAGTACCATACAACAAATGCATCAACCCAGTAACATAGATGTGAAAAATGATGTGCAATATTTTAACTAGAATATAATACAACATTAGATTTCACATTTGCCCGCTACGACACAACTACAAACACAAATCGGCAAACTTGCAGTATCGGGGTGCACAGGTTTCCACACCTCGCACGCCTCTGCGCGGAATGTACCATATTTCGGCAAAAGTGCAGCATCGAGGTGCGTAAGTTTAAACGGATGTCGTCCGGTATCTTCTAGCGTGCTGCGGTGTCTGCACGGAAGGTATCATATTTTTAATGATGGCACTAACCATGACAGAGCCTAACCGACTCTCACGACGCCAGTAAACTTACCATAACCGACTTTCAGCCTAACCTGATCCTCACGACGGCCGGTATTATGTGCACCCCGATACTGCCTACAACTCAAAAGCCCCTATGAAAATAAAGCTTCGCGGAACTTAGGCTACCGTCATTACGATTTCTAATAGCGATTAAAGCTATTCAGAATTCACTGAAATGACTAATGTTACAAACCTAACAAGTTTAAACAGACGATGTGTACAAGAAAGCTAACTTTATAATATTATGTTCTAACAGTTTAAAAATCACAAGTTCGATTTAAACCGCAGACAATATATCGGGTATAGCCTCAACTTTTATACAGGAGTCCGCTTGTTACTCTACTGCACGCTCTATTGACGTTATTGAAATCGAGGGTTGAACGCCATCTAAATCGCTACTTGCATGAGAAAGTATTCTATTGGGTTAGTTTTGAATTTTTTCTGTTATTTAACGTAGAATCTTCGTTTATTGGAAGGAAGTATCGCTGTCAAAACGCAGCAATATTACAAAATTCATAGCCTACAGAGGAATCAAAGTATCAAACAATTACTCAGTCATCGAGTTTATTCGAGCCTAAATTCGTGATAGGTTCAGTCTGTTAGAACCATGTACGCTTAGGGAAAATGAGGGTGTCTAATAGATGTTTTTGTACAGTAATCTAGCTGGGTATAAAGTTCTTTTTGTCCCCATCAGTGAGATAAAATGGGTGGGGTCTTGGCCACCGTCTTGCTCGCAGGTTGTAGGTAGGTCCCCGTGGATTATGCGAAACATTTTCGTTAATTATGCGAAAATATGTGAAATCGCATAATCGCATTAGCCACGGGTCCTATAGTCATCAGCAATAACGTCATCTACGTCAGCAATCTATAACCCTGTAGGCTAATAATAGCACGGACAAGCCAATTATAGTTGACACTGACCGAATTTTCCGAACTTTATGCAATAATTTGCGAAAACTTTCCATTTAGGAATTTATGCGAAAACTTTCCATTTAGGAATTTATGCGAAAAGCGCCAGTTTATGAGAAAATATGCGAAAGCGCATAAGTTAGGGCGATTCTAGGATTCTTAACTTTTTTCTGGCCATTGACTGAATTTCATGAAAAGTAGACTAATTTAACATTGTTTCATGTGTAAACACAGGTTGGACCTTGCTGTGTATCTTACACCAGTGATCACGTCAAATTTCGTTCGAGTCTCGTTTTCTCTGACCGGAAGTCACGTCTGATTCGCCGTCAGCCATATGCCAATAACCGAAGCGTTTTCATTCCAGCCTATTAATTCAGTTCAGTGTCGTACACCATGCTGGTACTGCGCGATTATTATTTAGGCTACCTAGGAATCAACACGGCATTCCAGTGGCACATGGTGATTTAAGTTTTGTTGCGTTGAACCGATGAGAATTTCACGGTGCGCTTCAGCGCCGCCAAATTACTTTATTTAGTAAATTAATTCTTATTCGCCGAATACATCAAACAGAATAAAAAATCTAAACAGTGACTTTAAAACTTCGAACAGTAGGCCTACGCGTAGGCAACAAAATATAGGAACGCCAGATTAGGGCCTAGTGCTAGGTACAGGGCGCAATAATAGATTGGTACGGTGGTGAGTGTAGTGAGAAACGAACTTGAACTAACCTGAGTACACTCCTACACTGAGTAGGCCTACTGCCTTCGATCTGCATGTCTAACACCTGCTAATCAGTAGAACGCTGTTTGTCATACGAAATAAAAGTCGTCAAAGCCTAAACAAGAAACGACTGCAAAATGCAATGCATCTAGATTGAAGGTCAATGCCAACGCGCTTGACTTTCGAGTGGCGCTTTAGAAGTTTGAAGATTACAATTACACCAGTGGCGTCGCTAGGATTAGGCCTAGAGACCAAGGGGTGCAGATTGGATATGATAGGGGTAGGAGCGGGGCTGCTATTTCTCCTCACTTACCCCAAACCTTTTTGTATATAACAATGTAGCAATAATCAATATTGGTGACGATGTCCGCCCTTTTATATTTGTTGACAGACAAACGGGGGAACGGAGAATTGCCTGCATGTATGTATGTATATATGCATATATGTATATATGTATGTATGTATATATGCATATATGTATATATGTATATATGTATGTATGTATGTATGTATATATGTATGTATGTATGTATATATGTATGTATGTATGTATGTATGTATGTATGCATGCATGTATATATGTATGTATGTATGTATGTATATATGTATGTATGTATGTATATATGTATGTATGTATGTATGTATATATGTATGTATGTATGTATGTATGTATGTATGTATATATGTATGTATGTATGTATATATGTATGTATGTATGTATGTATGTATGTATGTATATATGTATGTATGTATGCATATATGTATGTATGTATGTATGTATATATGTATATATGTATGTATGTATGTATGTATATATGTATGTATGTATGCATGCATGTATATATGTATGTATGTATGTATGTATATATGTATGTATGTATGTATATATGTATATATGTATGTATGTATGTATGTATGTATATATGTATGTATGTATGTATGTATGTATGTATGTATGTATGTATGTATGTATGTATATATGTATGTATGTAAGTATGTATGTACATACATACATGTATGTATGTATGTATATATGTATGTATATATGTATGTATGTATGTATGTATGTATGTATGTATATATGTATGTATGTATATATGTATGTATGTATGTATGTATATATGTATGTATGTATGTATGTATGTATGTATGTATGTATGTATGTATGTATGTATGCATATATACATACGTACATACATGCTCAAGTACATACGTACATTCATAAATTCTTTCCGTTCTCAACTTCTCACCCACGGTTATTATGTCCGAAATTATAGGTGATTTTTGACACATAACGATTTATTTATCATTATATCTCGTGATCGCGATTCAGTTATTCAAGCGGATGAGAAACATTATAAATTAAAATTACGGTGGCAAAGTATTGGTATCGTGTATCGCTGAAAGGCTAATGAAAAGTATATCGCGATGCACACGCCATACCAGCAGCCTAAAAGGCTAAAACTATCGCGATACTTGCTGCGATACTGAGAAAAGTATCGGCGATACCAAGTATTGAGACAGTTTATCGCGATATTAAATGCCCTGATGACTGCCACCTCCTCGATTGCTCAATGGTAGGCATATAATTACCTGGTCGAATGTTTATTTTCGTTTTACAAGCGCGAATAGGCCTGTAGTCTATTGGCGTGGATTTTATACTCCGTGTGTCGCAGGTCATTGAGTACATAGGCCTACTGGTAAGATTTACACCGCAGGCACCTGGGCATACAGGTACATAGACAAAGAGACGTACATCGATGCAGACATACAAGCGCTATCCGAAACATAGCACGTAAACTATGTTCTAAACACTACAGGTCCGCATAGGATTGGAGTCCATACGCTGTTCGTATATCCCATCGCGGTGTCATAGGTCACCGAAGGGGTCAGTTGGCTTATTGGATGCAACGACAGTCTAGCGTGACGGACTGAGGACATCCATGACTTGTTCGCATGTCTTCCATAGTCCATCTTCCGCCTGGAGTCCTATTCGGTTTCATCCGACTCCATACGGAGCCGCGCGAGTGTCGTCAGAGAGGTTTGTCTGAGTCTCGTGAATGCGTCATCACATCCGCTTCCGTCTCTCGGCTACCCCTTTAAGTCACGTCCCATTCAAAGCTATTCTAATTAAGAATAATTGGATATAAAGCTATATATGGGTGAAACGTTATCCAATGTGTATAACTTACCTGTTTTATAATAGCATCCCTTGCTGCTGTTAGCTGTTCATTTCTAATTTCCAACATGCAGCAACCATTGTTAGGACCAGAGGCGTGCTTAATCGATGCTTCATAATAATTGTATTGTGGTAGGTGCTATATAAGTCTTACGATGAGATCGTAGAGACAATAGTACAATCGCGTTTTCAATGTGTGCTTTTAAGGTCTGATGACCTACCATATGTTCATGGCCAATACGATTTTGGGCCAGCTCTGGATGGTGAGATTAATGTGACACATTTTGTAGACCAAAACCACGAGTCCAATTGGTATCCCACCGGCCAAAAAATTGTTGCATATCTGTAACACTGCCTGCAATTGAATGAAGTTGGATGCACTTTGTAACTTTTAGGCCCACATCTCTGCATGGATAGTTGCATACATCCATTCAGAGAGTCTCGAGGCGATCGATCGCTCTTTGGGGTCGACCGCCTATAGCAGGGATCAGAGGCGTCAATCCCCCTCTGAGTGATGGAGGCAAACACCCGGTCCAAAGGGTATGGAAAGCTAAATATTCCCCCATAAGAATAATAAAATATTCCCACCTACGTGAAATTGGAGGCATTTGCCTCCGGATCCCCTATCCAGGGCCAGGGATCTGGTGGATCGGAAAATCGATCGCTTACTTTCCGTAAATTGATCGTCCATTATTTAAATTTCCTCATTTCCTCATTTTTCATTACCTTAATTACTTACTGACACGTATACAGCAACTTGATCACTCCAACTTCGTGCAACCTGATTGACCAGAATTATAGGCCTATGTTGTTCTAGCCAGTCACAGTGTCAGGCTGTCGCTTCACGCCACTCGACGAAAAAAACTAATTTAAGATATTATTGAAAACAGGCGAGCAAAACGGCGGTGAAGTTGGCGATGTCGAGTAATCTGACAATATTAATTATGTACAGTTGAGCACGTTTCTGTCATGGAAATTAGGCTAATCAACGAAACAATGCCATGATGCTTTGCGTTCGTCGTGATCACTCGCCAGTGCGATCTTACATACAAAACCGTTGGATGTCGATGTTGTCGAGATAGAAAACCGTCTGACTGTGAGCAAAATTTACTGCAAGGCTTTCAGAGAGCATGTCGGTACACTTCGACTGAATTGCCGGCTGAAAGGTCAAGCCAAAAGTGATTGTTTGAAAAGGAAAAAGGTATAGGGCCTAACCAACGTTGTGAAATATTGAATACAATCAGTGCTTTTTTAGAGGAAATAATGCCGGAATGCATCCTTTTTGTTGAAAGAAATTGCGCTAAAATTAGCATCCAAACAAAATAAATTGATCGCAATCTAGGCCTATACACTTAGAGGCCGACTTATTAATTTTAGAAAGTAAGAAATTGAAATTGTAAAGTTCTATGTCAAATTCCAGAGTTATCGCACAATTACTATGTTTATTTTTAATTGAGCAATATAAATGGTGCTGGAATGCATCCGTGTTGCTGAAAGAAATTACGCTAAAAGTAGCTTAAAATGAAATAGATCAAAATCTGTAGGCCTACACTTATTAGGCTTATCTATTAATTTTAGAAAATAAGAAATTGAAATTTATGTCAAATTTCAGAGTTTTTGCACAATTAGGCCAACTATATTTATTAGTTAGCAATTGATAAAAGCGACGGAAAGCGCCATAAAAAAGCATTGAATATGTCCTACCACTATCAACTGTCGTCTCAACTTATCTGCATGAGGTCATGTATTGCAGAGTTTAGCATACTCTGAACACTTGGCAGAGAACCAAAGGCAGCTTGCCAGCGAACTGAGATTCCTATAGCGCATCGTGCGCTATTATTATGACAACAAACTCGTCTCAAGAACGATGAGGGGAAATGGAAGTGGATTGAGGGGAACCAAACTTTATAACGTCCTAGGATGGGCAAGTATCTATAGTAATATCAATAAGAATATTAGCAATGTCAGGTTGGAAGAAGAACGGGTTTAACGAAGTGGTTGGACCATGAACTACCGACGGAGCTGTGAGTTCTGGGAGGATTGGAGCAAATTTTAGGCCAAATGCACAAGCGCTCTTGGAATGCATGCATGCATAGCGCAGGGTTGCGACTTGCGATATATCTGTAACATCTACAAGTGGACGATTGTTCCCGAAGGTTGCGAAACAGTAGTGCACGTCGCATAGGAACACTTAGCATTAAATATGAATTATTATCATTAGGCTTTGAAAAGATGGGCAACGACGATTTGGCTGAGTCTGATGGTCCTCAAGCTAAAGAAACTGCGCATGCTGTTGTTGCTGAGATAGCAGCGCAGAGAAAATCTGTAGGCATAATTAAAATACATTGGTAGTCAGTCCGCATAGGTATACTGCTATGCGCCTTTGTCCTTCGAAACATAATTGGTCCATTTAATCACGAAGGCCAGTGAAAAGTTTCTGGTTTTCTTCAACAGCCTCGGAAAGCTATAGACTGGTACAGCCATTTTCCCAGATATAATTGATGACAGCAGAGAAACTATGTTTCTCTACAAGTTCCTATCTACAACATCAAGTGTTTCAATGCAGTCACTTTTCAACGCACTATTGGCCTTCAGCCTACTCAGCACGACATCAAAGAAGAAAACTATATCCTTCCAGAAATAGGGTATCTTTAATTTTTTAAATCCTGAGGGATAACATATACCTCAGTTAAGCTTAAAAATAATATATATTTTATTATAATAATATTAATAGTGACAATAATAGAAACAATGACGATGATGATGACGCTCTGTAATACTGTCTTCAGTCTTCAGAATTCAGATGAAGACCTTTATCTGTGAGACAATAACGATGGTTATTGTTTCGCTTTGGTCTGAATCCAAGGATTGCTTCTAGACCTCAAACACTACACGTCTGAGAAGAAGTACCCCCCACCAAAAAGCTTGATCAGACATGTCGACGACTGAGAATTCACCGAAGAACCAAAAGGATGGGATATCGCCAGTAAGTACGGACCAGGCTCGAGCCTTACTACCAGGCAGGCCTACCCTTCAATAACAATTTCGGCAACATCCAAGAAGTTTGCTTTCGTCACCCTCAACTGAGGAAAGAGGAGTAATCAGGTTAAGATTTTTAAAAACCAATGTTTTCATGTTTTGATTGAAAGGAGATAACAAGAGGAGATAACAAGAGGAGATAACAAGAGATAATGAATGTTATCATCATAAGTGGTGAGTTCAGATATCGATTCTGTTTTGATTATGCGCCTGTGAATACGATGCATATGGTTCCCTCGACCTTGCTATTGTGTGCGCTGATGAAATGTCGAGTTATAACGATTACAATTGATAACCCAAGAATGGTCGTGACCCCCTGTGCGATTTTGTGAGGAGGTGATGGAAGGGTGGAACAGATTCAGGGTGGAAGAAGAACGGGTACAACGAGGTTGTTGGACCGTCAACATTTGACGGAGGCATGAGGACTTGGAGGATCGGAGGGTGTTAATTGTAGGTAAGTGAGTGATAGAGCTTTCGCAATTGTTGGTCCCAGTGTTTGGAACAACCTCCCATCTGACCTGCACTCTCTCCCGCGCAACCTGTCTGGCTCTTTCTATAAACTTCTTAAGACTTTCCTTTTTGACCGGGCTTGTGTCGGGAGCGCCTCTGATTAGTTATCTTGAAGAGTCGCTATGTAAATTGCATTGAATGATTGATTGATTTATGTGACAGTTAGAGGCGCTATGATAAGTACATTTTGAGCCAAAGGCTACTATGACCTGGCAACCTGAGCGCTCGTAGGAATTTGCCCCGCATGAAGTCTTACTTAGCATAGACCACCGTATTTATACATGGCAAAGCATTCACGAAAGATAAAGACTATATCCGCCTAAAGTCATCACTTTGTGGTTCGTCACCAGCGGCAAAAGTCGCCGCCGTACATTACCGAAAGTTTTTCACGAGATTTATGATGATAAACGCGTATATAGTGCCTACTATAGATATATATATATATATATATATATATATATATAGGCTGACTGTTAATGTTGTAAAAATTATTTTCTGAAAGAGAAGAAAGAGTCCAATGAAAGAAATAGAGGTCTGTTACAGTAAGACTCAATCGTTTACAGAAGATTCTCTTTTAGAAAACGAAGCCTTGGTCTAATAAACGCTCCGCAGTCCGCATCCTCAGCGCAGACGACACCCCGGATCCGTGGTGTGCGCACGTCCCAATTGGCAATCGGAGAAATTGGACATTTCCTCTGCGGCTTGATTTACACACTGCAGCACTGAAGAGATATATTACAGTTAATTTGACAGCCGATGACGGCAATAAAACATACTGCACACAACAAGTGAGTTTGGCAGAATTAGTGTGAAAAGATGAAAAAAGAAGAAAGGACCTTGGGAAAGCGGTTACTAATGTCATTAACGAGGATACAAGAATAGGCCTATTGTTTAATTAAAGCCAGTTCAACTGTTATAGGGAACATGTTGTCGATGACAACCCTCTGAAGGCTGTTCAGCATACAGCCCTTACAATTATGGAAAACCGTCCTAAATACTGCGCCTATAGTGAACCGTTTCTGTTAACCACTTGGAGGCAAGCGAAGGGGGCTAGTAGCCAACATATTTGTGGACCAGAACCAAGACGAAAAAATGCAAACGGAAAGGAACAAAGCAAAGGTAAGATAGACATATGACGACTTGAGTAAAAACAAAACGAAAGTCGTGGACTGTTGCAGCTGTTGCTGAGCTAACAGGAAAGAATCAAAGCGACGGTAAAAATATCAGAATGACGGAGCACATAGCAGGCAGCTAGCATCAGCAGCAGAAGGGGAATGCGATGACGGACAGGAATAGGGACATCAACAGAAATAGTGGTTAATAGTGCCGGATCTCGTCATTTTCTAGGGGTCTGTTATTTAATGTACTTTCCAAAAAGCGAACGGAGAACACCGGTTTTAAATTCGTCCGTTAGGGCTTTGGTTTTATATAGGCATTTGAGAAATGTTGTAGGTTCGCCACCTCTGTCTCAGCAATTTAACCACAGAACTCTACGAAGGCACTGCACACTCCAAAGAGTCTTGAGCCAGCCGACGGCATCTCAGCAGCAGCAGCAGCTGTCCGCTGCTTCAGCAATCGATGCCTTTAAATGAAGCGACGACCGATAGTCTTCTTGCAGAGCGGACCACACCTCGACGGCAGATGACGCTTATGAATCCGTCGTATTAGGCGTCAACGTCATCTTCGAACTCGTTCTTATCGAGATAACTTATCCAAGATTTGTTGGCGAAATTAATCGAGTACACTGCAGCCATTTGTGCACAGAAACGACGTTTTTTTGATTTGATCGGACGAACGGGTAAGCGCAAATGAATCAACGAATGACTGAACTGATGCATTGACGCGTTAATTTAAGCGGGCAATTAATCTGTTAAATAATAAGCAGCTTTCTAAACTTTAAATTAATTATTAAACTGGAAAAAGTGGAAATGTAATTGTCAGTAGCTCAAAAGATGGACGCGTTAGTGGGCTTTTGCTGGCGAGAATAATAAATTGTATGGCCAAAAACTGTTTTTCTTTATGAATATATTTTTATGTAATTATTATTGTAATATGTAATATCTGTGTGCATATTTCCATAGGCCTATATGCAATGTATATAGGGCCTGGATATATATATATATATATATATATATATATATATATATAGTTAGAATAATAGGTATATTTATAAGATTTCAATCGGCCTATGGGTTAATTGAGATACGACTTATTCAACCCGTCCTCAACTGCCGTGCCTGGGTTGTAAATCGCTAAGCAGCTACAAAAAAGTGCATGATTCAATGTTTATGCGTGGATCCGCTGTTTGGAACCCGTATGAGGATTATAATCAGAGCGAAGATCGTACTATATTGAGACTAACGTCGATGTCGGCTACTTTACTTGGTGGCCAAAAAATAAACAGCTCATTATTGAACTGGTGATTTTGTCCCTTGTAGAATGTTGACATGACTTTATAATGTCGTTTAGAGTTATAGTGTATAATTATTAGAACACATGTTTCTGCAGGTTTCTGATCCGTTTTTCAGCTAATAGGCCTACTAAGTTGTGGTCGCTGTAGGCCTAATTGGAAACCATTCATTGATAGGCCTATAATCGATCGAGTGACAATTGTTTGTGAACTTTGACGATTGGTTTTCAATCAGACCAGTAGCATTTGTTTCATTAAGTTCAGTATTTTGAGTATGACTAGCATCTGTGGGCACATAACGTGCACAGACCTACATGTACTCACAGTCCACTTAGGCCTATACATAGGCTTAATTATGTCGACATCGTGCATACAGTATTAGGCAAGGATTAATCTTCCGCTGCAGAATAAAGGAAACTTGTAAGCTTATTTCTGTAACCGTGATTATTCAGAACATTACATTACAATAGATAGGCTTGAACAATTTATATATATAGATCATTATTATACATTAAGTTTAGCTGAACATTCACTAATTCAGACAATATAGGTTCTGTCAGTCACTCGCGTAGGCTCTAGCATTTACAGTCAGCCCACATTCTAGGGATACCTTGAGTGGTCAGTAGTTAGCCAATCAGAGTAGTCTTTTCTAAGATAGGCCAGTTTCCTCTTTGGCTGAGGAAAGTCACTTATAAGCTACAGCACTATTAGGAACTTTGCAGTCTGACTTCCGAAGAACTCTAGCTATCTTGTCAGGCTCGTCAACTCCTATCATCTTAGGGTTTGGACATTATCATCTCACCCATACTCGCATTAGTAAGTATATGTAACAGTTATGTATTAGTCACCATCATTATATATATATTATTATTATTACCTCATCTTCTCTGTATTTAATAAAGATAAGTTGTATTCTAACTGTCTCTTCATGTGTAGCTAGTTTCCCCTAACATAATCTAATTCATTAAGCATCTAATATAATAGTAGAGCTAGTTTTAAGTAGAACCCTCAGCGTTCTTACATTTCTACGTCAGGCCATTTATTGAATTTTCGCCACCTTCGCGCATGTGCAAAATTCGGTGAATGCCCATTGCTTACCTTCTTATTTCTCCATCAACAGGTCGTTCGCGAAGGCCACGTTGGTAAGTAAGGGTCAAGTTCGATATCGTGAGGATCGTTTAGGGTAAGGGTTAGATTAGTGTTGTCTTTAGACAGGAAAACCGTTCCGCTGCACAAGTAGTCTAATTTCTTCATGCGTCGCGTGGTGGAATATTCTGCCGCGGAAGCACCACTAGACGAGTCCATTGGTTTCCTTTATGGTTTCTCCAAACTTGGCTCGTGCACAAAATGCATCCAAATACGGCGCCAAAGTATACACAGACCGATCTCTTAAAGTTTTTTTTAATGAAAGTGCAGTATCTGGGTGCGTAGGCCTATAATATGGCCTACCGGGAGGGTCGTTTCGGATTAGGTTAGGCGTAGTCAGGGCAGTAAAGGATAAGTTTACTTGTATCGTGAGGGTCATATAGGATTAGGGTTTTTTGTCTCCAGTCCCTGTGATGAAATGTACTTGAGCAGTACAATCGAAGAGTTAAGTCCAGGTTTCCTGCTTTGGATTTACTGTTTTTAAGGATTCATTCATTCATTCACTGCGAAATCTTATATAGCGCCCCTTCAAGGTTACTACACAGGAGCGCTCCCGACTCAACCCCGGCTGATTATTTCGATTTTTTAGTTCTTATATATTAGACCAACTATTATATTATTTGAAATTTGTTCTCTTTGCTACATTGCACAGAAATTAAGATTTATCTGAATTGCTCGAGATCCTCTTCATTCCTGAACAATTTTCATGTGCTAGAATCGTCATTTTTTTATTTTACGTGGCCCTTGCAGTGTGTGCCTGACCTCATTCTCCACACATTTTACTGTTTGTGTAACGGGGGTTACTGCCTATAGGGCTCCACATTACCCAAGACGACGGATCTGCTTACTGTCTTTGATTTCTCAACCTTTACTATGACCTACTTAGCCTCATGCATGAAAAGTAAGTAAGACGAGACAGCATATATTATGGTATGATTCGAATCCTGACTCTGTGGTCCATATACAGGAGATAACGAGGGTGAGCTGCTATAGTGGTCTGTTCTCTTCTTCGCAGTTTGAGCTTTCCACCAAAAGTGTGCGGTCATTGTCCTCACTGTAGCTGAGTTGGTTTAGAGAATATGCGTAAGATCTACTTTGACAGAGGTGACATATTTCTCGAATATAATATTATTATTACGATATTCTGCGTGTGTCAGCCTTAGCAGGTGATAGAGCAAGAAACAGACGCATGCATGCACACCTGAAAACACACCTACACACACACCTACACACACATATACACACACATACACACACATATATATATACATATATATATATATTCTATGTATAGAATGAGATAGGAAGACAGCGAGAGAGAAAGACTGACATGGGTCAATGTAACTCGATATAAGCGACCACTTCATGCCTCTTGTTGTTGTCAGTTGATACAAATACTCGTCGGAGAGTAACCACGCAATGACGATCGTAGATCGGAAGCAAATCGTCCGAATTCAGCAAACATATCTCGGTCGACTCGATAAACTCAACGAAAGTCGACATCAGAGCAAAACAAAGGATTCTGTTGGCAGAATAGGTTTTTACCTCAAAAGTTTATTCGGCACAGAAATGGCTAGGCAGATTAGTTTGTCTAGGAGTATAATTTATGGCACCCATTCAAGATATTCAAGACATTCTACTCAGAGACGCTCTTTACGCTAGCCTATATAATGCTAAATGTCATTATGATCGAATAAAATACATTAGTTAGCTAAATTCTCAACATTAAGCTGAAAAGAGTATCCAGTGGTGAAACCATTCACAAGGGTGGAAGTTGGAACAAGCCAATGGATCACCGTCGACAGCTGAAAGAAGGCATGGATGCTCCGAGACTCTGAACAAAGTTGTGTCGATAGAGGGTGGCGTCCGCCGCTGTCCACCGAGACGAAAACATTCGGCTACAGGGGTTGTGCACAATGCGCGTGGCTGAGATTCGATAGTCACTTGCGAACAAAGTATCTCTTATTTTCTTAATCGTACAATATCCTTGACAAAGATGACGAATTAGTCCGGTACGCAAACCTAGCACTAGAAACCTCCAACACGTTCGAAGTTACTGAACAAATTTTGCACATAGATGAAACTATTCGTAAAAATGAAGCATCATTCGATCAATCGACCAACATGGCCGATGACATGCGCAGAAAACATATATGTGGTCACATATCATGCGTGCCAAAGTTTTGACCTAGACACAGGTTGGTGTATACTGATCAATGTAAGGTACTGTAACGTACAGGGAGCCTAAGGTAAATGCAATGTATTATGATGCAGTGTGATGGAAATTGGAATGCTGAACAGTTTCTATAGAGCGTTGGAAGTAGCGAGCTATCTACAGAGGGCGATTTGTAGAGGGCAGGGTGAAATGCTCCCCCTCTGTTGACCAGAAATAGCCCCACTACTCCATGTATTTATTTGGGTTGTGCCATACTGGTCGTCCTTCCTCGCCGCACAGCTGATCTAAACAACTGCGTTTTAAGAAAGTCGAACGATTTAGGCGTTTCATAATTGCTATTGCTTCAAGGGTTTCTTAAATGCGAGGATTCTCGACCTCTACATATCTGGATGTGTTCTTTGTCTGTCTGTTTTTTCCTTATTTACTTAATTACCATACTTACCAGTATGTCAAGTCAACTCTAATTGCCTATCTATTTATCTCCTCTCTGTATCAGAATGAATTATGTGAATTGCATGAATTTATTGAAAACGCTGAGAAGTCTATAGTATGAAGTATGAAATCTGAAGCTAGAAATAGCCTGCCTAATTGCAACCTTGATAGACTTTGGCTGTGAGCTATGGCAGTTTGCCTGATGGAATTGCAACCTACATCGGGGCGAGCATTCACGACTTTAATGCAGCCATCTGGCAGTACTCACACGTGTAGCTCACCATCGTTTTATGTATGCTTGCGTGTATCTGTTTGTGTATGTGTATGTAACTATGTATGTGTGTCTATGTTTGTTTGTATATATGATGCGAAACCTCTAAGTGCAGTTTTCCTAAATGCCTGAGGTTTAAGCCATATATGTGCAGGACTAAGTTCTATAATTGCGCGGACCATAATATATGACCACGTAGAGCCAGAATCGTATCTTCGCATAGCTCCTTCTCAACATATACGAGGAAGATTGCCTGACGCAGTTTACACGACCGCTAGATAATCCATTTAAATAAGTGCGCATTTTATCCTCTGGTGGCAGCCATGCGAAAGCTATGTAACAGATCCTGGAAGAAACGATGTCGTCCGCACTTCTCGGATGACGACCATCTCAGGCGAGCGAACGGCTTCATTGAACAACGAAGCACAGTCGCTCTTGCGTGCAATCGCTGAACTAATGCCTGCCATTACCAGACACCTCTGTCTTACGCTCGGCTCATGCATGCAGAGTCGCAGAGTGCAACACTTGGTGACATATGCATGTCGCGCAGGAGATTTTAGACCAGAGATCAATCTCGTGAGGGCCCAAAAGACGTTATTTTCATGCCTGAGGTGCACTACAGATTCAAAGTTACTGTCTGAGATTTAGAAAATGTTGCATATATGGCAGAACTGTCAAGGTACTCTAAGAAGTCGAGCTCACGTCGGGGATGGGGGTAGCGTAGACTAATGCGCACAGAGCTGAGGAACTGAATTCTATTCCCGTAGGACCGCAAGGTTGATTAGTCCTCCTATCGCTAAGCGGCGGCATTGGTTAAATTAGAATTGTAACATGATGGATCCCTTGCATGGATGCCGACGGTTGAATTCGACCTCTTACCCTACATGTATGCATGGATCCGTATTTTCACGCTCGTATATTCTAGCAATGTATTCAGGAATGTTCTGGGCAGATAAATCTATTGTCGGTTGTACACAAACAAGTAAACACAATACTTCTCCAGTGATGCCAAGTAAAGAAACCATCTGCCTTCTCTTGTGTGACGCGCTGGAACTGAAGCAATAATTATGTATTGATTCATGTACAATATTGCAGATGTGCCCCTATCTTGTGATTCGTGTGGTGTGGACTTTTGGATTTCCTTCGAACATACAAGCAACCAAATTGATAGCATTTCGTAGTGTGTCAGAATTCAGAGCGTGACAGCTGAGTTGCACTGCATTCGCTACTGTTTCACATTGACCCACACGTTGGTAAATGCAAATGCAGTCCCATGAAAGCTACCCCTTCCATCTGCGGCATCCACCTCTTTGTCAATGTTTCCATTGAACCCCGAATTCTCTTGTTGTGCAGACGGCCTGCATGGTGGAAAATATCCGCTTCATGCTTGAACACCATGAGATATATACATCAGAGGCGAGGTTACTACATATTAAGTTAGTAGCGTGGTTATAAGACACATCTGCGCCACACTTATTCAATACAATAATACAACTGAAATTTGAGGAGGCAGAGTTCCATATGGTGGGAATAAAAGGCGACTAGGAAGAATGCTACAGCGTTATAGCCTATAGGCAAACGGTATACAGAGTTAATAAACACTTTAGTGCAAAGTAGTGATATGTTAACAGACGGTAGTAGGTCCTGTCACATTGTGCTTCTGGTTTTTATGTTGTCTTCACTTGACCTTAATTATTCAATCTACATGTGTATACAAAGAGGCTCTGCAATTCTTAGTGAATCCGTACAGTGAATAATATGCGTTACTGCCAGATGACATAGGACTAGCTAGATCTTGTCACTGTAGCATGTGACTAGATAGGCCCCACAGCAATCTTGGATTTTGAAAAGCAGTAATTGAGCTGCATTTGTGAAATCTGTGTACAGTGTCACTAAGAAAGGTCAAATACAAAGACAAGCTCTTGAAGTTGTTTGATACTGGTTCTAAAGAGATGCATAGATCATGACATTCACATCGGTTGAGTATGTGAATGGCGTGTATACGGCGTATTACAATATAGAAAACTTACTACGATCAATGTTATTTACTTTATGCAATCGATGCGTGCAAGTGACCTCCGGCCACATTATTTTCTGAATGTGCGTATGCTTATTATCCGCGAAATTCTGATAGCATATAGAGATGGCCCCATGCATGCTTAACGTACCGTGTAGCCTACCTCTGCCCTGTCACGGTTCACTGATACTCTTGTGTAGTTTTGCAGTAATCTGAAGCGAATAAATTCAGCGAAGCACGAATGTCTGTTAAGAAAGATATAAAGCAAGAAGGAAGGAAAAACTGAGAGTGGGAGAGCGAGATTGGACATGCGATAATTCGTCGGGCTATGGCGAAGATTGACTCACTATGCACCCGAATCGCTTTAATTATCTTCTCATCTCGAACGTCCTGACCAAATAATAAGATCCTTTTATCACGGTGTATATCAGACGCTATTATATTAGTTCTGAGATTCTATATCCATCCATGTGGATGAAGGGTTTATGTCGAATCGCATTAAAGCAGCGATCCTCAGTCCACTATAGGCATGTACAGCGTACGCCATTGTTATACGATTGACGCGAGACTGTCAGACCAGTCTGTTAGTTTGCTTGTTTGTCTGTCCGTTCGTCCGTCCGTCTGTCTGTCTGTCTGTCTGTAATTACGTACGTACGTATGTATGTGTGTATGTATGTATGTATGTATGTATGTATATATGTATGTATGTATGTATGTATGTATGTATGTATGTATGTATGTATGTATGTATGTATGTATGTATGTATGTATGTATGTATGTATGTATGTATGTATGTATGTATGTATGTATGTATGTATGTATGTATAAAAAAATCAATAAGTGTTTTATTGCAACCAACAACAAAATAGAGTACATGTAACAATATGCACAAGCAAACTTATACTGGCTACAATGGGAGCCCCAGAAGGGATGCTAATCCCGCTAAATAGGGACCTCATGTAGCAACTATATATATCACACTAATAAATGGCAATTTATTTTTATTGCAACTTAATCCGAAAACGCAACAAACCAAATGAAAAAAATTAACAAAGCTTAACTAACTGCAGTCATATGCACCATTATATACAACATATAGTTTAATGTATAGTAGTGATTAGTTATCAATTAGAATTTACTGTATTTAATGATTTAGTGCATTAAGGATTTGATGGGGAAGGCTCGTAACTTATTTTTGAAAGCTATAATATTATTTGACAGACGAATTTCCAATGGGATGTTATTCCATGATGAGGGTCCAGAAAATTTTATAGTATACCTGCGTGCATTTTTCAAGCTTTTATGGGGCGATAAGCTGTTATATTTCTAGTGTTGTCGGTGTGGGTGTCAAATCCAGTGGAAAAATATCCTCTAAAGATAGCAGGGAGTAAGCCGTGTTCGTATCGGTATATGAACTCAGACATTTGGAGGACCGTAATTTGAGAAATTTTCGATAGCTTGTACTCCTTGTAGTATGCCCCCGTATGAGTGCATCTACGAGCACCTTCTATTATTCTTACCGCTCTCTTTGTAGTAACACTAGTTTTCTTAGCCTAGATTCATATGTGGATGCCCATATCATATTGCAAAAGGTCAAGTATGGGTAGATAGGGGAGTAATACAATTTAATTCTAATTGACTTATTGAGTATATAAGAAGTTCTGACCAAGATGCCAACGTTCTTTGCGATTTTTGAAGAAATGTGGTTAATGTGATCTTTCCAGGCTAAATGCTGGTCAACATAGACCCCAAGAAACTTAGTGGACTCTACGTGATTTATTGGAATATCATTAATGAGCAAACTTAGATTATCCCTAGGACTAATTTTCCTATATGACTTAAACAAAATGAAATTAGTTTTATCTAGATTATGAGAGAGTCTATTAGCACAGAACCATATAGCAACATCAGTACCCTCCGCTTTAATAACCCTTACCAGAGTTTGCCAGGAACTATGCGAATCAAATACATTTGTATCATCGGCAAATAAATAAAGAATAATGTTGCTGAGACAGTAGCCAGATCATTAATATACAGAAGCAGTAATAAAGGTCCAAGATTGGAGCCCTGGGAAACTCCAAATCTAATCAGATTCACCTCCGATAGCGCACCATTACACATTACTCTCTGTGTACGATCATCAAGGTAGCTATAAAACCATTTTAGTTGTTCCCCCAATTTATTTAGTAGGATGCTGTGATTAACTGCGTTGAATGCTTTTGCAAGGTAAAAAACTCCCACATAGTATGTATGCATATATGTATGTATGTATGTATGTATGAATGCTTGTATGTATGTTTGTATGTATGTATATATGTTGCGTGCATGCAGTCATGTAAGCATGTATGTATTTATGTATGTTTGTATGTATGCATGCATGTATGTATGTATGTATGTTTGTGTATGTATGAATGTGTGTATTTATGTATGTATGTACGTATGTATGTATGCATGCATGCATGTATGTATGTATGTATGTATGTGTATGTGTGTGTGTATGTATGCATGTATGTATGTATGTATGTATGTATGTATGTATGTGTGTATGTATGCATGCATACATGTATGTATGTATGTATGTATGTATGTATGTATGTATGCATGCATGCATGCATGTATGTGAGTGTGGCACAGTGGCCGATCGGTTAGAGAGGTCAGCCCGTAGCGTTCAGTGTGTGCTGAGCGCGCGGGTTCGAGACTCGTCCGGGGCGTCACTGTGTAGGGACCTTGAGCAAGTCCCTCGCGCAAAATTGCTCTGCAGTACAACTGCAATTGCGCCGTCGAAGCGTGTGTATGCACTTCTGAGCAAAAGATGTTGGAAGGGCGGTATCAAATTTCGGAAATAATAATAATATATAAATGTATGTGTGTATTTATGTAGCGAATTCTGAGTGACTTAGTTTCGTGAATTAATAATGTATAATTGGTTTTGTATTTATCCGGTTAGCACCTACACGCTGAGATATTTACGAGTCAACAACAAGCTGATTTCCATGGCAACCACGTGGAACGCAAGTCGGACTAAGCAGGTGGGCGTACGTATTGCATCGTGGTTAACTTACTTACAGGGTTCTTATACCTACTTACTTATTCACTCATTCACTTACATTCTTATTCACGTTCTTACCGTGTGGTTCTTACCTTGTGACTGTTTAAAATTTGAAGGCCGTTGATGTATAGGGTCCACATCAGTTCCACTAATACAATAGTCGTTGTATCTCTTCATTAATGTGTGTATATATGTATGTGACTATGTGTATACGTCTGCATGTATGATGTATACAAACTATGTCGTGCCATATGTCGTGTCGTAAGGAACTCACTGATCCATGAATAGGTCCTCGATCAGAAGCACTTCAATGTTCCAGACGGTCTATTGTGTCTTCCAAATTGGAACGACTCCTTCATTGCTTCCCTCAGTTTGAAAAGGAAGCAATATCGGGCTCCTATATATCCGTGCACATGTGCTTATATTCAGGTGCATGTGTCTGTGTGTATATGTGTGAGTGTGCGTTTATGTAGCGTTTGTATGCAAGCGTGCATGCATGTGTATATGCACGTGTGTATATAAGTTTTGATGTATGTTTGCATGTGTGTATGTAATACTTTGTATGACGTGTATGTCACTCTTCTTGGCTCTGTGTGATATCGCAGCAGCGTTCGACATGGTCGATAATAATGACATTCTTCTACAGCATCTCGAGACCTCTTACGACCTTAAAGGCCTTCCCCTTTATTGGTTCCACTCATACCTTTCTGAACGAACCCCAAATGATTATTTCTGGTTGCTCCAGAACCCAACGGGTTAACACTATATATAAATTGGGTGTACCTCAGGGCCCTATTCTTGGACCTCTCTTGTTTTATCCTATATACGGCTGACATATCTCATTTCCCGATCTAGTGTGCTGCTGATCACATGATTACTGATGATGTACATGGATTTGTTCATGGTCTCCCATCATCCCAGTTGAGCGTATTCAATCGCTCTAACCTTCTAGGTGTAATATAAGTACCTAAATACAATACAATATGTGTGCGTATTCACGTGCATGTGTATCTAGATAACTTTTCGATTCGTCATTCTGACGCTGCAGAAATTGCTCTTTCTTCTGCTCTAGAACTTTCATACGAGAACCCGACAATGGAGCTCTATCTGCATCAGTCGTCGATCCAATCCCTCTTCTTCCGTGTTCTTTCGTATGGCTATTATTGTTCTAATGGCATATGTGGTTGTTGCGAAAGCCTCGGGACCAGATTTGACCTCCAAAGGCCAAGACGAAGGTCCGCTGGCTCAAGGTTCAGATGAGGAAATCCTCATGGACGAAGGTGCTGACAACCGCGGGTACTTCAACGGTGTTCAAGCTGATGGAGATGACCCGATCCTGCTTCTACGGGATTTGGTGGAATCTGGTGACAAGAACATCGGAGGAAGGACTAAGACGGAATGGAAACGAAACTGGAGCAACAACGAACACTTACGCGTCTGGGGCAAAAGGAACGCATTAAGGAAGCACTCCAAACAGAACTCCGCAAGGGACTCGACCCACATAGAAACAATGCAGAACGTTGGTCGACCTGGCAACGACGATGTCCTGGTTCTCTTGGAACTGAGACGACCCGATGCCCGCGGACGTATAAGTTTAGGACAACTAGAGGAAGTCGCCAGAAAGAGTGGAGCTGGATTCCAGGTTTTCGACGCGCCGGAATTTGGTCCTCAGACCTTGGGAACGGCAGCCAGAATTCCACGTCCGGACGAAACGAGGCCAAAGAGGAATTGGGGGAATCCTCTGCGGATCTGGGGGAAACGAGGCGAAACAATTCCGATGGATTCGGACAGTATTAAGGACAGACTTATGTACAACAACATGCACAGAAGAAAGTGGGAGAATCTGCCATTTCGTGTCTGGGGAAAATAAGAAGGTTGCCATTGATGGCGCTCCTGCTTACATTCGGATAATACGAACTATAACCCGTCTGACGTTATTCGAATCGACGAATTCAGTCGAATCGTGTGGTACAAATTTTCGATAATAAATTACGAATTATAAATAGCATGCTAACGTTATTTTCACGAGTTTTGGTACTTCTCGTACACAACCATTTTCTATGGTCTTTGACTATGTGCACAAATATGCTTAGATATAAGTTACAAGCACGATATTTAAACGGGCTTTTGAATCATACAGGCCTATTCGTGTCCTATACAGTTTAAGATGATTTACGATTAGCCTACAGCGCCTAAGTCAGAAATCTCAGAATATGTAGCCTACGGCAAAGGAACAGAACATTACTATTACGCAAGTTCTATGAATTTCAATTGATTTATTTTGACTTTTCCCGCATTTGGCATGTGAAGTCATAGGGGATATGTGCTGCAAGTGTCATATTTACTTGTGTTAGTAAATTCCATTTGCTCTTCGATCATATGACAGGGAACAGCACATGTAAGACAAGCCTGTGATGGTCAAGGGGTCAATTCAGTCTCTGTCAACTGAATCTCCTTCTTCTTGAGTTGTGTCGTATGAAAAGCGAGAGGTACGGTACCCTCTTTCCAAAATGTCAGGGACACGGCAACCGATGTAAATTACGCCCACACGTGGGTCTAAATCCAAACCTCTGTCGCCACGAGTCCGTTTTATCCGATATGCGTGTTTGATCAAGTCTAGTACGAGTAGGATGACAGAAACCCACTTGTATATATGATATCGTCGAATATTTGCGAATAATATTAGCAAACTTTATTCCTAAACAATATTAATAACGCGACCGATTTCTAGCTGTAATCGTGTCATCATATTAAGTCACAGGATCGTCTCTCCCTGCTTTGTTGAAATTACGCACAGCTTATTATGCTTATTGTGGACAATATTTTTATTGCCGCCATCGGCTGTCAAATTAACTGTAATATATCTCTTCAGTGCAGTGCGTAAATCAAGCCGCAGAGCAAATGTCCAATTTCTCCGATTTCCTATTGCCAATTGGGACGTGCGCACAACCGTGGATACGGGGTGTCGTCTGCGCTGAGGAAAGGTCATGAGGGTGCGGACTGCGGTCCGTTAATTAGACCAAAGCTACGCTTTCTAAAAGAGTCGGCTGTTTTCAGAAGAGGAATTGTCTGTAAACGGTAGAATCTGTGAGTCCTCCGTATCTTTCATTGGGCTCTTTCTTCTCTTTTAGAACATCGCGTGATCTTTTCCGACATCGAGTTAGTGTTTAATTTCAGAAAAGTAATTGGCTGATGGTTTTTTTTACATCATTAACAGTATACGCATATTCATCACAAATCTCGTGAAAAACCTCCAATAATTTACGGCTGCTATGCGGCTAGCGATGAACCACAAAGTGGTGACTTTAGGTGATTTTAGTCTATGTAATCTGTGAATGCTTTCGCTTTGATATACGGTGGTCTACCTCAAAAGAACGTCATACGGGACAAATTTCCACGTGCGCTCAAGCGTTGACTATATATAGGCCTACTGAGCGCTTCTTATTGTAAGACATTTTCATTTTTGCCCATTTGCTCGTTTTCAACAAACTCAATTAACTCACCTTACACCGATTACGCTGCCTGAAGGTTAGCTTTAGACTTGATTCAGTAACTGGGACACTTCTTTTATAAAACCTTAGTTGTGTTCGTGTGTCAAATTGGACAAGATACAAACGTGCGCGTGAATACTGTAGGCCTGCAATGGTCCAACAATATGGCAAGGATACACAAAGCGCTTGTGTCACTGTCTCTACCCCAGAAAGTTCATAATAATGTCAATATAGGTCTTTCAGCTAAGACCTAATTCCAAGATTGCTCTCGAATTCACAAATATTTCTGACTAAATATGATTTCAAGTTACCATTTCTGAGACGAGACGGAACTGCACTGAGTTGCCACTCGCATATATAAGAACTTAGAGCAAGTGCTAGACGGGAAAAGGCTCAGCGCCATCGATTGAGACCAGGGTGTCGTTGGATAAACAGAGAAACACTAATAAAGATCGTCTTTCATATATATATATATATATATATATATATATATATATATATACGGAAGCGAATCAAACACCGTATTCTGAGATGAGACGGATTACGGTGGTTGAACCGGGGTTGGCCGTGGCAGCCGACTGAGGCGTGTCTACCCATCACAACCATATCATCGGATATCACTCGACAGACGTCACTTCGCTCGTCTTACGAAACCAATATTCACAAACTGCCATGGTACTACTCATCCTCGTCGTCATCCTCCTCCTCCTTTTCGTTCATAGGTTGCTAAAGTTGAGACCGTTGCTTCCTCTACTGCGGAGTCTGCTGTAAGATTGCTGCTGCTAATGCTTCAGTGAACCGACACGCTAAACTGACGCTGCTTCCAATAGGGGTGACCGGGCAATTCGGCGCCGGACAATTCGGCGTCTGACAATTTGGCACCGGGACAATTCGGCAACGGACAATTCGGCAACGGACAATTCGGCGACGGATGAGTTTGTAAGTGTATTTAGACCAGATGGTATGTAGAAACTGACATTTTTTAAATATTCAGAATGGAGCGAAATAATATTCTCCATATTATCCAGCACATATCATAAGTCCTGCAGATAGGTTATTGTAGAGTCATAGTAAACACATAGGAACCGTGTCACATTCTAACTAGAGTAGTCCTCCACTGTAGAGAAAACTAAAGAATATTACCAATTACATCGATTTCAGTTTCTGACTCACATATAGTATTTACTAACGGCAGTAGATAAATCCATAAATAAATCCATGTCTTAATGTTACTGTACTCTTTAATCGCAATTACTCAAAGTCAGTCAGTATTTGGGGGCTGTTGTCTTCACCAGTCTCTATAATAGCCAGACATGTGCTGGATAATATGGCGAATACTATTTCACTCACCTTCTGAATATTATAAAAATGCTAGTTACTACATATCGATATCCTGTCAAAATACACTTGCAAACTCATCCGGCGCCGAATTCTCCGACGCCGAAGTGTCTGGGAACCCCATTAGGATATATATAAATATAATTATTGTGGTGACTCAAATATGGAAGAGCGCAAAATTAATTAAATAGATTAGAATACAATAGATTCCAGAATGTATAGGCAATAGGCATCTGGCGCTATGATATAGTGTCTAACTATATATAGAGATACATGTAAGTTTTTGTGGAATATATAGGCCTATAATTATATATTAGTTACACTATAAAATTCACGCATGCGCTTCATACGCACATACGCAATTGGCGATGGTGATAAAAAAGTCCCTTGCTAAATCCAAATGTCACTGCTTCACCTTGACAATAATAATAATTATTGTTTCCTCTTTACGGGTAAACAAATATGAGCGGTATATATATAATGTATATATATGTTATACATATGTATATATATGCGCCATAGGCTCTGTAGGTTGTAGCTCTGTAGCTTCATCGACTGTTGAGTTGCCTCGGGCTTTGCAGAGAAAGGTCTCGTGAAGTTATTCTGTCCGTTACTCCTTTTAAAAGATCTGGCGCAGCTAATTATGGCTCTTACGTACAAAGTAGCACAGTCGTCTCCAGTTTTTAATGGCATCGATGGGCTGTCAGGTCGTTCACGTCGCCCTTCTATTTTCTCCCGGCTTGGGACTGTCGCTGCCAGAACTAACCGAGTACTGGCAGTTGCGGAGTTTGCAAACTGCGAAATCTGAGAGCATACCTGTGTGATGTTTTATTGACGAATCAGAACAACCCTTTTACAGATAAAGAGACACCGGAAGTCGGTCAATCATCGGCCTATCATCGGTCAATCATCGGCCTATCATCGGTCTATTATAAAACTTATCGCTGCAATTTATGACGCATTCACCAGCTGCGAGACCTCTGAACAAATATATTCTATGACGATCTGCGAACGAGCCGATGCCTCCCTTTTGAACTCCCCCCTCTCCAATCCTGACCTCATTCTAAGGAATCTTCTCCCACCTATTAGGATTGTGGAGCACCAGCTGCGTCCGCGTGCTCACAACAGTTCGGTTCCCCGGACTGATGATTTCACCCAATGTGCCTTCATTGTTAGATTATTATATCAGCGTCTTAATCCCCATTGACTCGTCCTCCCGCTCGGCCTTCAGCTGCTATCCGGCGGCATCTTATAAATTTCTATGCTTTCGTTAAAATATTGTACTAATGTACAGGCCTATGGATGTCTTTGTTCGAACTTGTACATTTTTCTCTGTACATATCGTGCGTATGCAAACGTCTGATTAAGGAATATGCTTACTTACTTAGTTACTTAGTTACTAACTTACTTAAGAATGAAATGGCGCAACATGAAAGGGACAGAGCAAATGTAACTTAGGCAACTGACAACAAGCGAAGAAATAAACGAAGGTCGTACAAGGTTGCAGCGGTTACCGATCGAACAGGACAGAATCAATGCGACGGTAAACAGATCAGCAGGATACGGGAAATAATATGAAGGCAGAATGGAAGAGCAGCATGAGCAAAGCCAGTGGCTAATTTCAGTCGGATCTCTCCATTTTGCGGAGCCTTTGATTTAAACCTGTCACCTAAATGAGAATTGACCGTCACGTGAATGTGACTATGTTACAGTAGTAAATAACATGATTCCTATTTTCTAAGGGTTTATATTATTGTAGGCCTATGTGTTATCCGAATAGCGAATTGAGAATACCGATCATAGATTCATCAGCTAGGGCCTAGAAAAACTTTACGTTCACCACCTGCAGGTTGAGAGCACATGTAACGATGCTATAGATGCGAAAGCACTGCACGCTCCAGTGAGTCTTGAGCCAGCAGACGTCATCTCAGCAGCAGCAGTCACTGTCTGATGATTCAGCCATCGTTGCCTTTATTAAATGAAGCGACGACCGATAGTCTTCTTGCAGAGCGGACCATACCTCGACGGCAGATGACGCTTATGAATCCGTCGTATTAGGCGGCAACGTCATCTTCAAACTCGTTCATATCGAGATAACTCAAACCAGAACTGTTGGCGAAATTAATCGACTACCCAGCGGCCATTTGTGCACAGAAACGACTGCTATTCAATTGATTCGAATGAAAAGGGTAATAGGTGATTTAAAAAATGACTGAACTGTTGAACTGACGCATTAATTTAAGTCGACAATTAATCCATTAAATAATAAACAGATTTGTAGGTTTTAAATAAACAATCAAACTAGAAATTTTATTTTCAGTAACTCGAATGATAGGCCTTATGCGAGTGGCAACTATTTTAGGGCCAGTTGGGCTACTGTTTTACTTTTTGGACATATTTTTAATGTATTGTATTACGCAATATGTGAATGAATATATTCCCGTAAAGGCCTATATAATAATAATAATAATACAATTATTATTTTTATTAGAAGTATCACTTCTCCTAAAAAACCTCTCTTCTCTCTTTCTATCAAGCAATGGGAACTTAATTCTATTTCACCTCTCTCTTAAATTTTAATGACTATGTCTCGATCCTTGTACTTGTAACCACAACAATCATCAATCTCACGCTCTCTGCTGCCTGCTAGCAACTTTCCTATTGTCTTTAACATCCTCACGTCTCTTCCCATCTGAAGGAGACAATTCTTGATAAGGAAGAGCCCATCTAACTGCTGTAACATCTCTAATATTTCCTTTCTACCCGCATATAAGCTCAATGAAAGAATTGCTCTTACCCGTCGCAATGACTGCCTCCCTTCCAACTCATGCCTCAACAATATAAACACCACACCACAGAAACCCTACTTACTGCTGTGTACAACAAACTGGTCACTACTGTCAGCAGCAAGTCTCCTGCCTCTATCTCCTTGACATCTAAAACCGCATTCGACACCCTTGATCACAGCTTTTCTAGACAAGATCTTCTATTTTACATATGTGGAACTGCCCTATTCTAGTTCCAATCCTACTTCTTTTTCCGATCCTTCTCTATTAAAGTCTACAACCGCTGTCTGCAACCCCTCCAAATCACATACATTGTCCCCATCATGGGTCCATTCCTCTTCATCCTGCATAACCAAAAATTGAGCCATCAAATATAATACATTGCATTACAATTTAACCGTCATTTGACATCGCCCTTCTTACAATTTAGCTCAGAAGTGCATATATGCCTCGACGGCGCAATTGCAGTTGTAACGCCGGTACGTGACTTTTAGGTCCCGCCCATTAGGTCCTGGACTATTAGGTACCACCGATTAGGTCCCGAGACAGTTAGGTCCCGGGTCAATAAGGTACTGGACGGTTAGATACAGCAACGAAACAATTAAACTTATTGTTAATAAGCTTAGTACTAGCCAATTAAGTAAGAAAAACTAAAACAAGTCAATTAATATCAAAATTGAAAGTTTATTAATAGAGAGAGCAAGAAAAAGAAATACTAAACATTTATAAAAAGTGAATTAAAAGCTTATTGTCATCTCATAAGGAAGTTGTGAGAAAGCCCACGAAGATAATCGATGATTTCACGATCTGAATAAGATTGTACAATGTTCAAAATTCGGTCATCTGCCAGTTGATATTTCCGGCGTTTATCAGGAGCCCGTGCTCCTGCAACGTAATTTTCGTATTGTAAGTCTCTGCTTTTCTGAAGTGTTCGCAACCACCGATTAGGTCTCGGGACCTAATCGGTGGTACCTAATAGTCCAGGACCTAATGGGCGGGACCCAAAAGTCCTGTCCCGCGTAACGCAGAGCAATAATTGTGCGCGAAGGACTTGCTCAAGGTCCCAACACAGTGACACCTCCGACGAGGGTCGAGCCCGCACTCTTTGTGTCACGGGCTGACCGTTCCAACCAATCGGCTACCATGCCACACCATCTTCCTCTGTTGACCACCACCTGCACGCAGACGACACCCAACTCGGCATTCCCTTCTCTCCAAGCTCTTTCCACCCCCATCCCAAAGTTACTCAACTCGGTTAATCAAATTCCCCAAATGGGCGCTGTACAAGCTCCTCAGCTTCAGCCCTTCCACAACAGAACTCATCATCATAGGCCTTCCTGATCAAAACCAATAAAATCCCTGATCCTTCCACACACCTCTCCATTAACTATCCATCTCTTCTCTTTCCAAAGTCACATTTGATTTTCGTTTGACTTTCTCAAGCCACATCTCCAACCTCTCGCGCTCCTACTTCATGCACATTCATGACCTGCACCCCATCCGGACCATGCTCGACATCAAAACTTCCACCACCACTGTTGTCAACTGCAATTCCCTGTTTCTCAAAATTGAGGCAACAAAACTCAAAGCGTCAACAACTTATCAAAGACTCATTGTCCAGATATGTCACCAGAACGCCCAAGCATCATCACATTGCTCCAATCCACAAATGGCTACAAATCTCAGAGTGCAATCATTTCAATCTCCTATCGCTAACCCACAGCTCCATAATGTACTATACTCCAAGCCCAAATATCTTCGTGAACTATTCACCATTCAGCCAAATCATTCTACCGGCCGATCCCCCATTATCTACAGTCTCAATTTGAAGGTAGGGAGTAGGAAGTATTGAGAAGGAAATCCAGGAAATCCAGTAGGTAGGCCTACGGGGATAGCAGGGATATGAAGGGGATGTGACGGGACAAAATGAGGAGGTTAGAATGTGGAAGCGGAGAACACGAGGATGTGAGGGCAGAGGATTTGCTAATGGGCATCCATATTAAATTTTCCAGAGGGGCACAAGGAATAATTACTTAAGTTGCTGGTTTTCAAAGTGTTGCGCATCGTTATTATTCCCCAATGATATTAGCCTACCCATCGCTAATAGATTATGAATCCCGGCTACATTATCAAATAAAGCAGCAGAACAACTCCAATAAGGGCGCTTCAGTGATATAACATATTATAGGACCTAGGTAACATGAAAAATGTGCTGGTAGATCGCATAATAGGTTTACTGTTTTATGAAATACTATCATTGGGCATATTCCAGAGGGCAAGTGCCTCCTTCCTTGCCCCAGCTATGGCCGCCCATGGATTTGCCTCGTCTTGATTTTGACTCTGGCAACGGGCCTGGTGACGCTGTTCCCAAGATTCTTCCCTAGCCTTTTGTATTATTGTTATTGCGATGCTCCATTGCATGATCTACACCAATGTGTGTGAAGAGAACTTCGCTGCTTGTGTTGGCACCAAACTCCCCATTCAAGAACCCTTACGATGAACATGGAATCGTCTTTTCACGCTCATGCATTCTTGCAGTGATTCAGATATGTTCTCGGAATAATCAATTATGCTATACACTAACAAGTTAAAACATAATTTCTCCATTGATGTCAAGTACATGAATCAGCTGCATTCTCGTGTGAGAAGCTGGAGCTAGAGCAATATCATGAATTGTTTCATGTACAATATTACACATGTGCGCCCAACGGTACATTGGTGCTTGCCGTGTATGGCATCGTGCTGTTTCAACTAGTTTCCAGCGTCCGGGACACTATCTTCATAAACAATTCGTCGTGTGATGTATATATGCATCCCGCGGTTTCCTGCCGCGCCATGTAAGATTTCAAGACTGATGATGTAATGAATTCTGAATGACTTAGTTCCGTAAATTAATTTACGTATAGTTGGCTGTATATGTAGCCTGCTAGCACCTACACGCTGAGAGAACTATTTGTGAGTCAACAAGAAGCTGGTTTCCATGGCAACCACGTGGAACGCAAATCGGACTAAGCAGGTGGGCTTACGTACTGCATCTTGGTTAACTAACTTACATGGTTCTTATACCTACTTACTTATTCACTCAGTCTCTCACTTGCTTATTTATTCACGCTCTTACTTAGTGAACATACCGAGTGAGTAACTGTTTATATAGACTCAGCAGAGATGTCAAGGACGAGACACGGACTTATAGGTGAACAGGAAAAAAGGTCGTCTTTAGGAATAGGAGAATGGAGAGGTGCAGGGATGCTGAGACTGCAGACAGACTATGCAAGGATGAGACTCCGCTTTTCTCCGCCAATCCAGTGAAATTTGAGAGTCGTTGATGAATACGGTCAAGTTGGGTCAACATTATTGTTCTGCCAATACGTTAGATATTGTCCCTCTTTATTTATGTATGCGTATAAGTATGCTTGTATGTGCTACACATGTATGTATGTACACAAACTATGTACGTAGGAATATAAGTATGTTCTTATTATATAGGGCTATTTTTCAGAGGCTCTCTCAACCCGGGCCAGTGTCTTGACTGACAAACTGGAGGCGCAAAATGTAGGCGCTAGTGGAAGCGATCAAATGAGAATAAGGGACGTTCTTATAAGACTGTCTGCCGGTCGTTGATGGAGGGACCCAAACTAGCGAAACTCCTAGACTGAGCCATAGAAATGCGCGTCCGCGGGACAGACAAGTGGCTCAGAAATGAAGGCCGAAAGGAGGAACGACGAGGTAGAACATAGTTGGATACAGAGGGCCCTGAAGTAGAGCGGAGCAGAACCAGTCAACCGTTTCGCACGATCGAGCAGCAGACGTGGACCAAAGTCCTGACAGAGTCCAGAGTAGTAGAAGAAAAAATGAGTGAGAGACACCATTGACGTGATCTGATAGAGACAAAACAGGATTGAGAATAAATCCAAGTTCATGGACAGAGGAGAAGTGCACACTGGGAAATCTAGGGCGTAGGAAGTTAGCATCAATTCTGGAAAGTTGGACACGATTGCCGATTCAGATATACTGCGCCGTCTCGTCTCGGGCCAGACATAGACGACTAGAGGACAGCGGTGAGAGCAGCTGAAGTCACTTGGATACGCTTAACAATAGCAGTTGCTGTAGTGACAGGACCACAAATTCAAGCCTGTGTATACTATCAGCCTATTGATGGGATGAGACACCCAGTTGGCCAAGGACCACCGCTAGTTTCGAGGTATACAAGCAAGGAGGTAAGCCATTAGAGAGGTGCACCCATGGAAAACGGGTGGAACCGAAGACCACAGAGACCATGCGGAACGTAAGGGATGATTGCAGGGAACCAGAAAAGTGCAGAGTAGCCTAATCCCGAGGACCGAGGTCAGTAATCCCTGACGACCGGTCTGAAAAGGATGGCATGATCAACAGTTTCAAAAGCGGTATTAACTTCATATAAGGTGAGTAGGGTGGCATAGCCGCAGCCCACAGTGCGAGATACCTCTGCCAGAAGAAGTTTCACAATAAGAGAATTTGTTGAGTTGAATTTTCTAAACCCGGCAATATAAAACCTACAGAGAGAGCGAACTCGTTGCTCCGTTAATCGCTCCAATTCCAGAAGCACTTCAAGGCACTTCCGGGGACGATCCATTGTGTTCTCCATATTGCAGCGATTGAGAGGAAACTCAGGAAAGCAATTTTATCCGTGCATATGATATTGTGTGTTCATATTATTCAGATATTTGCGTGTGTATGTGCGTGAGTGTGCATCGATGTTGTGTTTATGTGCAGGTGTGTACTGTGTATGAATGCGTGTATGTATGTGTGTATGAATATGTGCATGTTTGTATGTAACATATGGTATGACGTGTGTGTGTGTGTATTCGCGTCCGTATATTTGCATGCGCCTATACATGTGCGTATCTACATGTAAAGCGGCTACTGATAACTTCTCGATTCGTCAATCTGGCTCTACATAAATTACTCTATATTCTGCTCTAGAACTTCCAAACGAGAACCCGACAATGGAGTCCTATCTGCATCAGTCGTCGATCCAATCCCTCTTCTTCCGTGTTCTTTCGTGTGACTTTTCTCGTTCTAATGGCATTTCCGATCATTGCGAAAAACTCGGGACAAGATATGACCTCAAAAGGTCAAGACGAAGATCCGCTGATCCAAGGTTCAGATTTGAAAGTCGTCACGGACGAAGGCGCTAGAGGAAGGACTAAGACGGAATCGAAACGAGGCTGGAGAAGAATCGAACACATACGCGTCTGGGGCAAAAGGAACGCGTTAAGGAGATTCTCCAAACAGAGCTCCGCAGGTGACTCGACCCAAAGAGAAATAGTGCGGAGCGTTGGTCGACTTGGTGAGGACGATATCCTGGTTCTCTTGGAACTGAGACGACCTAATGTTCACGGACGAGTGAGTTTAGTGCAACTTGAAGAAGTCGCAAGAAGGAGTTGAGCTGGATTCCAGGTTTTCAACTAGCCGGATTTTGGTCCTCAGATCTTGGAAACGAGGCCAAAGAGGAAGTGGGGGCATGCCAGTCTAGGGTAAACGCGAAGCATCAATTCCTGAGAATGGGCAGTATGCAAACAGAAGCCAAAGAGGAATTGAGAAAATAATTCAGCTTACATCTGGATCCTGCGAACTATGCCTAAAACTTGTCTGATGTAATTCGAATCGGCGATTTCAATCGGACCTTATGTTAAAAAGTTTCGATAATAAAAATTATGAATTATAAATAACAAATTATCGTGACTTTCACGAGTCTTTGTCCGTTTAGTATACAGCGATTTCGATGGTCTTTGCCTATGGGACTATAAATTACAAGCACACTATCTAAACAGGTTATTGATTATGACAGGCCTATTAACAACCTATGCTAATTCAGACAGGCGTTTAGCATTCAACGACGTTGTCAGAATTCTCGGAATATGTAAGGCAAAGGCATTCTAGGAACAAGACATTACTATCAGTGATGTGGTCTCGATACCGCGGTTTTGGTCTCGAGGTCGTCTCTAGACCGGAAAGCAGCTATCTTGGTCTCGTTCTTGGTCACGAATCCATAGGTCTTGGTCTCGAAGGAACGGTCTTGGAATTGGCCTGCGCCTCAAAGGAGCGGTCTTAATCAGTTACTGCACTATGGTAATTTTGTCGATATTTTCTGTTACTATCGATTAAGGGGACGCGACTGTTATCGATTTTTGGTGTGATGACCAAACTTCTTGGTCTTTATACATCCTAGTAGGCCTATGAACATGGATAGAGAAAAAGTGCTTTCGCAATAGAGCCAGCCATTTCATAATTTTCTTTCCCAAATTTCAAGGTTTTAGAACAATCGATTAGGTTCCTATAATTTATGTGGTTGGCCACGTATTGATACTGTGGAACTAAATTACCGAGGTCCGTGACCTTAATTTACTCGTTCCGATGTCTTAAAGCATTTAACTTTTACTATTTTAAATAATTTATAATGTCATATTCTCAGGTCGAAGCCAAAGGTTCAAGTGGCTATCATAGTGTCTATTTTTTATGGACCATGATAATAGATTATTCTTCTTCAGCAATTAATTAAAGGATGTCACATTGTCTCCCTCCAGCAAGCATTTTGTTAAAACTACGTGTTAGCTTCATAAATTATTGGTTGAAGCGTGTTATTCAGTATTAGCATTTTAATAAATTGAATATGTTTATAAAAAAAGAGCATAGGTCCTGGTCTTGGATCAGCGGTCTCGGTCTTGGTCTTGAATCACTAGGTCTCGATCTTGGTCTTAAGTTTTTGGCCTTGTGCCAAACACCGACTACTTTTACATAAGTTCTATGAATGTAGTTTAATTATTTTGACTTTTGTCCGCATTTGGTATGTAACCAACGTGAGAGCAGATCTCACCATTCTGTGGGCAGTTGACACATTGGATCAGTGTTGGGCTGACTTCGTTGTTACTATACCGGTTGAGTGGTTAGGAACTTAAGAGATCGTTTTAAGGCAGACAATCTTCAGTATAAGAACTTTACAATCGTAGAATGATTTTTAAAGCACCTTTTCACTGAACACAATCGCAACTTTTCAGGAGCCTTGAAGGATGGCCATATAAGCATTTCAGTTTAAGTTCCAGGGATTCTTAAAGGCCTCATGGTTCACTTAAAATCCTTGATGTTGTCAAGTCATGCCACAAGTAAATGTCGTGCTCACACGAATATAGAGGCTGCTAGAATGTCAGCTTATGAAGTAAACAAAGACTGTTGAGCTTATGTGCGTGTATTTACACAACTTCGGAGTAGGCTATTTTATATTTATAAACTGTACATGATCATGATCACACAGCACATGATCACACAGCACATGATCACACAGCACATGATCACACACCACATGATCACACAGCACAAGAACACACAACACATGCACGACAAGAGATCAGCCAAGGACACGGAGTCCTATATATCGAAATAATAGCTTCTTGAGAAATCCTAGCTCTTCTTTAAGTTTGTTTCTTTTCTAACTCCTGATAAAAGCTTGGTCGTTAAACAAAAGGTGCCATATACATGTATATACATATTATATATATATAATATATATATATATATTATATACATATGTAGTACGACTAGCATTAATTTCATATATAACCAATTATCCAGTAACGACACAAACCCTTTGTGGCCAGTTATAAAGTGTTTTCCTCTATTTTGTAAGACTTGAAAGTACGATATGTGTCTAGATTATGTTCACATTAATATCTATGGTGTCAGACAAATTTTAAAATAACTACTAATTGCAGTTACGCTGCATCACATTTGATTTATTATAGTTGAATCGCAACATCACATGATAACATCCCATTACATGATACCATCACATCACATGATAACATCACATCACATAATACCATCACATCACATGACAACATCACACGACATGATAACATCATCGCTGTACATTAGGGCGTATACATCTCGTAAATGCCTCATACGTTAAATTGGATTACATTGCATCACATAAAGCTACAGACGCAAACAATAGACCTTTTGTCGTTGGTTAACTACGCTACATAAAACACAATAAAATCGCACCATTACTCTACATTACACTACACTAGACGTTGGAGCAATAACAGTACTTTCTGAGGTCCGGGTGCGTTCTGAAGATGCAGTCCGACTCTCTTCTGTATGCGTTGATGCGACTGATCTGACCGTCGATGATGTAACCGGAAAGGGAGGCTGCGGAGGAGACGACCGTTGCTTCGAAGAGGGCGTCGCTAGGTGTCGTTCGGAAGGTGACCTGGTGGTAGCGGGCGAACAGAGGATCGGAGCGACTGAGGTTGAACACCTCTGAACGACCGGCGTCCAACTTGCTCTCCAACTGTAGAACCTACAATACCAGTCGAAATTATGGACCATAAATTGATTCACCTACTCAGTCATTCGTCATTTGATAGATCTTTGGTTTTTATTAAACGACTGTTTCCTTTATTGATCGGTTCATTGGTCTAGCTGTGCAATTGATTGATTGACTCACAGATCGATCAGTCTAATAATTATCGATTAATAAAAATCAGTAAGCATAAATAAATCGTAATCGTCCGCTCTCAGAATAAAATTACATGACAAGTTTATTAATATAGATAGGTCTAACGTTACGATAGACATTCAGTCAGATAGCAAATTATATAAGCAGTTCTTCAGTTTGCCAGCCATAAAAGCAGTTCGTCAGCCAGTCATATAATCAGCTCATTAGTTAGTCAGTTATCCATACAAAGCCAGCCAGCTAGCCACATAAGCAGTTTTCAGTTAGTCAGTTTGCAAACCGAATATTATGCTCTACCAGCTCCCAATAATCCTAAATCGATCAGATTTAGGCTTACTAATGGCATCTGAATAATCGTCGCATAGCAGTAGAATTGCATTGTCCACTCTGTCCATCGTAGTCAACGCATGCAATGGTCAATAAATCAAGTGTAAGCGGCGGCGGCTTTTAAAAGGATCTTCACGGGGAAAAAGTGAACCTTGCGGGCTTATTAAAAAGCCTAGTACAATATAACACAGAGAAAACTTCCTTTAAGATTAGTCAGTCCGTCCATGCGACACCGAATTATTCAAAATCGTCTTAAATCGATTATTCTAAGTTGTCGGCCTTTAACTAAGAGCTCGCCATACATGTAGGCTAGATTTCGAGGTACGTATACGGTTTAGCCAACGCCCTCTTTGAAATCTTTGATAAGCAAGTAAACATGAACGGGTAAATAATTTTTCCCGTTCAGTTGCGTCACATTAGATTTAATTGCGTAACTGGCTCATATAATCGCATCATCACATGCCCTCTCTCATTACACTGGACGTTATTGCACTTATTGCACTGAATAAACGGAAGGCCCCATTTGTGGATTCGGAAGATACTCGTACGTCTGTCATCCGACCATAACCGATTCATTAACAAAATTATTATTTACTAGCTGGAGAACTCGGCGTTGCACGGGTTGAGACAGGTTTCTGGCCCTGGAGAGCAGGAAGACGGCGACCGCGGGATTCACCAACCCCTCTAATGGGTGTCCCAGGATGAGTAGGCCTACACAGCACATACCCACCTGACAGACTGTGCAAACGATGGCCAACTACTGTACACGCGCTACCCGTACGATATCTTCCAAGCCGTCCATTCATTCATGTATAAGAAGAACAGATGTGGCAGACAGATAACACGTGCACATGTCGGCAAATGTGCAGCAGGTGTTTCGTCGACACGCTCCTGGCGACTGAGAAGGAAATTATTCTTGGTGGGGGGTCCTGAGACAGGTTTTTGACCCTGAAGACCGGGAGAGGGCGGCCCAGGGTTCACTAACCCCAAGACTGGGTGTCCCAGGTATTCCCCGAGCCAATGGCGAAGGTTTCAAGTCTATAGCTGTAAAACTGTGCAAATGCATAGCATGGACAGACACACATATAATCTTCTCTTTATTTATATAGATTCTCCAGCTAGTCACGTTCGAAAGAAGGAAATCGATAATGCCCTCAAACTTACGACTTCGTTTGTGAAGACGACTCTGAGATCTTGGACGCTGTGAAGGGACAGTCTGGAACATTGTTTGTCCTTGTCCTCCCTGTCCAATAACCTGTTGATTTGCTGAACAGCGACTGAAGCCAGTCTCTTTCCGGTTCTTTCGATCGTCTCAAGTTCTTTGATCTGTTCAAACTTCACGCACGTGCACCAATGCGTGTCCACCTCAGCACTCATGCATGTCCTCTGACGTGGAACGTCCTGAAGAAGACTGATGGCCCTCGATGTCACGTTCACTGGCAGCTATCAGCAGAACAACACCTCATACGTTACGATGTCTCCTCGTACACGCAACAACACAATGCAGCAATTCTATCATTATATAACGACTTCTGTAGCGCTGCTGCAATAATTCACGAGACAACAAAGATCGTAGTCAATTGAGTAAGACTCATATGAAGTCGTGGACAAAATTGTAATTAGCTGCAGTTCAATCGAAATCCAAATATCGCAAGTGAAAACAGAAGTTAAGGAATAAGGGCTCTTTTGCAATAAAATACAATACAATACCATCAGAGGCAATACTGTACCATGCATGCAGTGTGACGCTCTAATCACAGGCGGCGTGGAAATTTCAGTGGTGACCCTGGTGGGTGAGGCAAGCCTTTACTTATAACCAAAACTCCCGAATAATTGGCATTAAATTTTGTTCAGAATTATCCCGACGCCTACTTGCCTAAAAAGTACAAGAGATTTGGGAAATTTGCCCTCTTACCCCCGCCTGCCACGCTTATGACTATAATATTATACCCTACAATAATCAGACAGTTTGCAACCGCACACACACCTACAGTCATATCAAGGATTGATTGTTTTACCTGGGCTTCTTTATTATTTTGCAATGAATATTATATTGATCATCCATGTAATATACGCTACCAGCAACAGTGAAATGCTCTTTTAATTAAGCGTCAGGCACCTGTGTGGAATTGATGTCCAGCAGGGTCATCAGCGTCTTATGTACATCAAAGGCCGTGGTCAGACGATTCCGGTTGGTCCGTAGGTTGGCCATCAATCGTCTGTACTTGAGCCGAAACTCAACTGGAAACGTTAACGACAAGTATGGCAGGCTCTCCTCCAATTTTCCACTGATTGTATTCCGCAGTGGTCCGTAGCTCATGCCGTGGTCTCCAAGAACGACCAACAGCGTGTTGTCCAGGTGTCCACCTTTCTTGAGCAGCTCAAGGAAACTCACCAGGTGGTCGTCGACCAGCTTACTCTGGTTGAACTCGCTGAGGAACCCGAACGCAAACTTCGGAATCGATTTGTACTTGCGAAAGAAATCCGCCAGGTATTCAAGCGTGTACTGGTGTTTTGGAACAGAGCCAAGGCAGTTAGGCTGGCTGGTTTTGCCCAGATTCGAGTCGGAAGCAGCCAACCAGAACGGGCGCATGTAATGGTCGACCGGAAGATCCTCGAAGCCGTAGTAGTGCGCCTGGAATGTTCCGAGTCGCGGCTGATCTTCCGCATACAACGTGACGTAGCCACTCTGCTCGAACTTGTTCCAGACGAACGACAGAAGGTCGACGTATTGACCTCCGTGACCGCTTCTTCGTATCTCACGCAACTCCTGCTCCTTTAAACCTTGACACAGAAAGACATTCGTAGTTGGTGCTGCATAGTGTATACATACGCTTTTTTAAGTCGTCAAAGGTCATCCTGAGGTTGTTGTCATCCCTAGTGCGGTATACGACTATTAGGTCATCGAAATTGTTGCAGGAGAGAAAAGAGTAGATAAGATGCTGTATTTCTGTAGTGTAGAAAACTGTAGATTATAAAATAATTGAGTCAGTACAGCATTAGCCTGTCATGCAGCCTCAAAATCAAGTAGTTACATCACATCGATTGGCTGGCGGCGCCCAGATTTTGGTTAAACTCTGGTTAAACCCTGGTTAAACTCGCTGAGGAAGCTCAGAATTATACATTCAAAAAATATATTCGGTAAATTAATTTAAAATTGCTGGATTCGTGTACTGAAATGAACGATAGTATAGGTCTACTTAGGTATTTTATGGCTAGTTCTCACATTTGCCTCAACTTCACACCTGTCCTGTTACAGGACACCTTCTGTGTCCTATTCGCTTGAACACGTACCAGTAATTTTAATATACACCGTGTCCCGATGAAAAGTTGACCCCTAAGCGTTAGTCAGAAACTGCTTGAAGATTATTAGACTTAAGCCTATTATCAATAAAATTACACATGCAGTATCCCACATCATTTTGGAATAAATTTTCAAAATTTGACCTAAATTATTGATGCAGCATAAGCAAAGAAATTGAATGATAAAAAATAGCTGGTAAAATTGAAAGTTTCCAACATGAGTTAATTTCTCACACGTTGAAGACATCATTATCGATGAAACACGTCACTTATTTTGGTTTAAAAGATCATGAAACATGGCATTTATAAAAGAAGATAAATTATTGTGGCAAGAAAACGGTTGTGGAGCAGGCAGTCCAGTCCTCAATCCAGTTGACCATCAACTCTGGAGCGTGCTGAAGGAACGCGTTTATCGTTCTCTCATTAATAGCGTCGATCATCTTAGGCGCGTCTGATTGAGGAGTGGCGGCTACTTGACCACGTGATCATCGACTGGGCCATCAAACAGTGTCTTCCACGCCTGCAATCGTGTGTTCGTGAACAAAGAGGACATTTTGAACACCAGCTGTGACTTACGGCGGTTGTAGAATCTCATGTTGGAGAATTACGTCCCCCTTTCGGTACTAATCTTGACAAAATCGTCAACATTTCCAAATTGAATTAGAATTTCGTGTTGCTATGCCCACTAGTATTCAGGGACGTCATTTCAGCTTTTTTCAGAGAGGGGCAAGCAAGGATTTTTCTGGCGACAGGATGGGGGTTTCTTCTTCTTGTTTTAAATTTGTTTTGGTTTCGTTTTTGCGTTTTCAGTGGTACCAAAAGATTTGATTTGTTAAATCTTGTATCGGCAAAAACGTTGATACAGTTTCAAACAAGGGAAATAATTCTATTATTGGCACCTGTGATTTGATACAATGTTAATATATGAAATTCAATTAGATTTATTAGTAATATGGCTATTAAATTATGACCTTGTATGTATGGAAATTTGCACGCATTATAATCTAAATCAGGAAACTCAGAGGGGCTAATGGCCCATACCTCTCCAAATGACGTCCCTGCTAGTATTGTTCTGAAAATTTCAGTCAAATGCTACAAGTTTTGACTGAGTTAGGCCTATGGCACTTTTTGTTGGGGTCTACTTTTCACCGGGACACAGCGTAGAATGCATTGATCATTGAATATTGAAGGCATTACCACTGGACATTATAAATTAGCTCGATATGCATTCATTTAAGAAACAGGGACGCAGAAGAAGGTTAGAGGGTACAGAAAATCCTTCCTCATCTGTGAACTTATGCATGGTGCTTTTTAACTTTCAGGCATGCATTTACACATTGAAGTTGGAAATCGTCACCTCCATTCCTTGAATTTCCTTGACAATAACTGGTCCCACATAAGCTGGACACTGATCCCTTCAAAGTGTAGAGTTGTGTAGTCTTTTGTATATATATATATATGTTTCCACTCTATGAAAGTGGTACTTTTGTTATTCTGTTGGATTCAATTGGCTTAAATGAAGAGATTATAGAAGCGAACTATAGAGTATCGTTGCTGGATGTGGGGGACTGGATTACAACGGACGGATTACTGATTAAGGATAAACAGTTAGGCGTATACTGTAGTCTTTATGATAGCAATCACAGTATCATATGTCCTTCAGACCAAATCAGACCGGATCAAAATAGGATCAGACAAGGATCATACCAAATGAAGTTATTATCTTATCAGATTCAGAATAAGGTATATATATATAGGATCAAATACATGACAGCATACGCACCAAACTAGGATTAGATAATGTTAAGACTGGATGGGAACAAAATCATCCAAGATCAGTTCATGATCAGCTGAGATCAAGGTAGGATCATGTCAGGTAAGGTGTAGATTGTAATAAGATAGACTCAATAAAATTTTTAACGGACTGGACCAAGAAAGGACCATATAAGCTAACGATGAGACTAGATATCTACAAATAATAATTAGATTAGATAATAAGAGTAGACTGGGTGAAGATGGACTGAGACTAGAGGCCGCTGAGGCGCTCACCTGTGATGAGTGGAATCACGGCAGCAGTGGCTGCGTCACCGATGCTGTTGTATCCGTTCATGACGACGGCCCTCAGTTCCCTAGTCAGGAATTGACTTGAGCGCTGAAAGTTCCTCTCGAACGAGGTTCTAGAGACGGAGTCGATGGCCAGCAGCAAGACGTTCATCTGAATGGACCTGGGCGAAGGAAGGGCGTCCTTCGACACACGGTCGATGACCTCGGGTTTCTCAGACACCTGGACCAGAAACTGATCGAAACTGGGCTGCGCTGATTGAGTTGGATCCGTAGGGAGAGGCTCGGAAGGATCCTCTTCCAACTTCTTTCCTTCTGATGAATTGTCTACTTCTGAGCCTTCGCTACGATTTGGGTTCTTGTCGTCTGTTCTTTGTGGATCTTTGTGGTTCAATTCCTGCGCAGGTTGGTTGTAAGAGTCGGGCTCAGAGAGAAGATGCCTCGAATCCTTTTTCTTCGTCGCCTTCGAATCAACCTTCGAATCAGCCTTCGAATCAGCCTTCGAATCAGCCTTCGAATCAGCCTTTGATCTCTGACCGACGAAGTTGTCGCGAAAGTCCGGTAGTCCGAGACTGCCGACGAGTCGAGGAGCGTTCCGGTGGACAACGGAACGATGGAAGTCCTTGGCGTCGTGGAACTGAAATCGAGGTCTCTTGTCGGAAACTTTGCTCCTCACCACTTTTTCATTCTTATCCAAAATGTTTTCCTCCTTTACCTCCTCCGTCTCCTGTTCATCCCGCCGCCTGCGACCCTCCTTCAACGCCTCACCATTCCTTCGGATGGTGTCAGTCGTCTGACCGTTGCGTCGGTGCTCTGGGTAGCACTTTACGTGCAGGAATTCGTGGTCGATTTCAACATCGAAGGAGGTCGGGGGTCGACGGACGAGAGGCTCCGTGTATACGAACTCAGAGTCAGACTTCCAGACGATTCCAAGGAACTCGCATCTGTCCAGTCGTTTGCCCTCAAGGACCTTGTCGTTGGTCATCAGGAATCCGTTGTCGATGTAAAATAGGTTCTCTGGGTGAGGTGTGCACGTCTCCAGTTCACGGCCGGCATCCCAGACATCGTTCGTTTCCTCGGCGTTCACGAGAGGGTACTTACAGATCTGAACATCGTCGTCGTCGTTTTGCTCTGTCTCCCCGTCGTTGTCGGTTCCAGTTCCGGCCGCCCCTTGCAACTCACCTATCTCATAGTCGACTTCGGGGCCCGATACCGGGTCTTTGTGGAGGCTGTGATACGAGGCGGATAGGGCGAACCAGGCGACGGCGCAGAGCACGATGACGAGGAAGCCAGTGCAGAGACGGGCTTTGCACCACCTGACCATCCCACGCGCCATGGCCATGACTCAATCACAGTGGGTGGTATAAAACTGTGCCTATAGTATTTGTGATAACGCTTAATCAATCGCAGTAGTTTCAGTAGAACCTAATTAATCTAAGTAATTAGTAGGCCTGCTAATTACGATACAAGTCATTTGACCTTAATAGTTGCAACCTGAGCAAATCGCAGCATCTGCAACTGAGATGGATCATCGAATTCCAGCTGAATGTCAGTGGCTGCAAAAAAGTTTCATTCCCCAGCGACTAATTCTCCCCAACGCCAGAGTTCCCTCCTAGATACGATCGCCGACCGACCTACCTACGTATGCGTCATGTATACGTCTCCTGTTGTTCTAGCGGTGGATGAAGCCAGCGTCCTCCTTTCGAGCACCGAGGTCCTTCTTGTTTGCAGTACTAGGTCACTGCGCACGTGATAATGGTCCTTTTTCAGTACACGGGTCCTCTGAAGCCCAGATAGACACACTCATTTAGGGCCTATAAGCTCGTAGAGCATAATTATAATGACATTCTATATGTAAATGAACATATATAGGCCTACACATGTCCATTTGTCTGTGTGTTTGTATGTGTTGTATGTGAATATTTATAATATATAGGCTTATACATGAGTAAATAAAGCTATATATATATATATAGCGGCGCATATCAACAGAGCATGTTGAAGTGGCGCTGATGAGCGTAAAGAGCAAAGTTCTAAAAGCCAGCCCTCGCGCTTAAGGCCTATATAAATATATAGGCCTACGCCTGGATATATATAGACCTACACTTTACGCTGGATGTCAGTTCTTATTTATAATCGTAAACGGGTAGTCCTAGTTATTGCAGTAATTGCATCATATGCAGACCTACCCATTTGAGGCGATTTCCTAGGTCGCTCGCCTAGCATAGGTCATTAGGTCAATCGCTCACCTGGTAAATCACGGATTCGCTGGGTTCACCATCTGTCTGTGAATACGATTACTGTTGTCATTAATTATAGTCAAGTAGCATGCTACAACTTATTACAACTATGATGCTGGACGAATAACGGAACTGAAATGAAATAGGCCTACGTAGGCCTATGCTAGATTAGTAGGCCTACTATAAAAAAACATGTCTATGCAGCTGTAACGGTTCAGGGGTACGTCTGCCTGGTGTCGGCCTGCTGTGGTGTCTGCCTGTTGTGTACGCCTGTCTACTGTGTTCTTTCTTTTGTGGTATCTGCCTGCTGTGTGCGCCTATCTACTATCTACTGTGGATATCTACTATCTGCTGTAGTCTATCTACTATCTACTGTAGATATCTACTATCTACTGTATCCTATCTACTGTGTAGTCTCTACTGTCTACTGTCTCCTATCTACTGTGTATCATCTACTATCTACGGCAAATTAGTATAAAGGGAGAGAGTCGTCATCGGAGAGTCGTCGTAGGATCGTGGTCGTCGCCGTCGTCTGGAGATTGTCATCGGGGAGCCTTGTAGATTCGGCTTCGGCCTTGCAGTCTCGGCTCCTAGGAAGCACGAATAGTCGTCGTGGCTTGCGATAGTCGTCGTGGATATAGTCGTCGTAGTTTTGCGATAGTCGCCGTCAGCCATTGACGTAGCGTTGCAATTACTCGTTAGTTATCGACGTAGGGCGTATTGAGGGAGTGAGAAACGGACTGTTTCCGAATCGGCGCTACAGAAGTATTGTTTTCCGTTGTACATTAAAAGAAGATTATCAAACAAGCGTGTCTTATTCCAAGCGTCATTCAGAAGGGAGCTATTTAAACCTTAAATGGTTAGTCTTCAGCAAACCACTGAAGCCTTACTCAGCGGACTGCAACACGAACTACCCCCATATCGGACGGGGCTGCAAGTCGTCATCCTGGTCACTGTCGAATAGGCCCCGTTCCGTTACACAGCTATACGATTAGGCCTACCATACACGAAGTGCGCTGTACAGTGTGAACACGAAAAAAACCTTTCAATTCAAAATCACCTGTTGTTTTCAAATGAGAAGCTCTGATTATAATGGTCGTTCGAAATCGGCTAATGAGGACTCGATTGACCTTTTGACCCATACTGATTGCCTCGTGATTAAATTAACTGGACAGTTGCAGTTTAACAGCGCGGTGTGATGACAAAGATTGAATGACCATTAGCGTCGCCATCCTCCTTGATCCAGCCTTGGGACTGGGACTGGAACGTCGCTGGACTGCAAGCAGTGGAGGAGTTGAGTGAATAAATTGTGTGTGTAATAAGTTTATTTAACGATGCATCCATGACAATTAAGGATGATATGCGTGATACATCCAGCTCGTGCCCATTATAATTATAGGCTGCTCCTTCTGGTGACAACCTTAGCCGATAGGAGCAGCCAACCATCTTGAACCATGTGAACCTCCAGGTGAACAACATTAATTAGTTCTGTTGCTCTGTCTTCTGCTTTTAATTTCTTCAAGCTGCATATGATGACCGGGAGTTATAGCAACTTAATTAGGACCGTTATAATTTTATCCTTCTTCTCGACTCTGATCTGCAATCATTTTAATTATGTTCGCCGCGTGGTCTTTCGGTAGCCAGCTTATTGTCAAAGTGCTTGCCGACATCAAGAAAACCCGTTTACGTCGCCCTCCTTCATTCTTCACGTTTGGGCAAGGCACTGCCTGAATGCGCACAGTGGAGGAGCCTAGTCGTTGGTTCTTGTCTTCCAGACCCCCGTGTAATATAAATATATATATATATAGGCCTATATATACATATATCTAAATATAGATGAGAGAGAGAGAGAAAGAGAGAGATCGTAATCGCAATCTCAAAATTTTTACAGCGCCCACAAAAGCGAAGTCGCGGGAACCAACTTATTCACAGCTAGGCGCTTAATCAAAACAGATAGGCAGATCAAATCCAAAGACAGGCATGCAGACAGGTAGACGGCTAAGGTGGATGGTGTGTGAGGGTGGAAGAGGAACGGGTTGAACGATATGTGCCTGAATCGTGAACAACTGATTGAGATATATGTGGGCTGTGAGGATTGCAGTGTGATGTAGGTGAGTTAAATGACCTCATATTCGATCCGTAAAGGTATAAATCGTGCATTTTTTGCATTTTAAAATATTCGCCAATTGTGGCAATATCATTTTTCATAATATCCAACTTCCTTTTAATAAAGATTTTTTAAATTAATGAATTCAGCTTCTATTTATCCAAGAATTTGTTTTCTCCATCGCCTTTCATGTTAACAGCAATTGTTTCAATTCCATTCAACTTCTATTTAAGCAACAAGTATTAATTTTATCATCAATTCAACCTCTATTTAAGCAAGAATAATTTTCATCAATCGAGTCTGCATAGGCCTATTAGGCTACTGCCCCTATTAACTCACATACTGGCGAATTAAAAACCCTATAATGCGAAATTAAGCTCACCGTTTTTGCGCTACCAATTCATCTGGAAGTTTCAGTAATTACGTTTCTCTTCATGTCGTTCGATTATAAATGAAGTTTAAACACCAATAACAGAAACTGGACGGATTAAAAGAAGAAGAAGCTGGATTGATTAAATTAATCGCAATCATATGGCAGCTGAATTGATGAAGGAATCAGGCTAGTTGGTGTTATTCAATCAGGGGTGCAAAAAGCCAAGATTTTCTTAAACTCAAAAGCTGCTTTTTGGTTTTATTTACTTTTTTGGTTTTATTTGTTTTCTTGTTTTAGTTGTTTTTTTGTTATTTTTTGCACGAAAAATACATGATTACCAATCACTGCTTGATCTTGCCTTTGCCTTGATCCCTATCAAATATACATCGGCACCTCAGCTTCAGATTTACTTACCTTGTGCGCATATAAGCCCCTCAAAGTTTTTAATAAACAACGAAATCAAATGCCCATCTTACTCACTGGAATGTTATAACGGATTGTAGCACTATTACAATATTAAGGGTGTATTATTTTATTACGTACGCCAGTGTGTGCATCTGATCTGATGTGCATGATCCGGTTTTTGTAAACTAAATATTTTGCTAAATTTTCAGTTTTATAGTAATGTTGTCAGTGAATTGAATTATTTTGATTTCGGAAACTGTCGTTGTATGATTCGTGTATTGGTCGCATTTTTTAGGAACCCATGACATTATATAATAGACAATTAGAGAAAGTTGCGTAAGTGCCAATTACCAAAAGGAAATGATTGGAGTTGGTCGATAGTTGAGTTTGTTCTATTCAAGTACGAATGTAAATTTGATTCTCTTTTGTTATAAGCCTTTTGAGACACCAAAGTTAATTTATTAATTGCAGTAACACCGAACACATAGTTAACTGTGTTTGAACCTTGTTTTGAGATTGTTCGTGAGACAGTGCCGTCCGTCGTGAGCCTATACACGGGATTCGAATGACGCCCGATACGCAATTGGTCGATGCATGGCAATGCAGAACTTGATAATGCGGCGGAAGGTTGTTTGGGTGCGTAGCGAATCGTCGAAACCCTAATCCCCAAAACTGATTTTCGCCGTATCCCCAGAACGAAGCTGGATGGATGAAAGGATTCTGCTTAAATGGAAGCTGGATCGATGAAAAGATTTCTCGCAGAAGCTAGATTGATGAATAAATTGCACTGTTTTGAGACAGTTTAGCGTTTTTCAATAATTATTGTACATTGCTGTTTTCGGGAATTGTGCGTTTTGGGCTTTTCAGCGTTTTCGGGGATTCGGGTTTCAATGATTTGGGTTGATCCTGGTTGTTTGCCATTTTGTAAACAAGCAAGATCCATTGCTCTGAATTCTAATGTACTTAGCATTGAAAGCGATTTGTGTTCTATAAAAACAGATTAAACATACAAGTAGGGATGGGTTCGCTGCAAAGTAATTGACACAATATATAAAAAAGGGTGGAGCTTCTGCAGCCAAAACTTAGGCCTCCAAACACATGTAAAAATTACTTCTACAGCCAAAGGTTCTTTGCATATGTCTAAACACGACCTCAACCTACATTCACAACGCCTAATCTGACCCTAACCAACCATCACGATGCCAAAACTTGACCCTAATCGACTCTCATGACGCATATTTAATAAATTTAGATGTTATTAACAATGTGCATGCACACCAAAGGTTTCGCATGCGCAGAGGTCTTCACCTGTTAAATTTTGTACTTGTTCGGCTGTATAAGTAGAATTTTGTTAGTATAGTGACCAAACTTTCTGCAAAAGATTTATGCATAAAATAATTGGTAATCTTAGGTTTTAGTGTAATTAGTTCCTCAATTTGGTCTTCTAAGGTGTTAGCCTAATTAATTCTAAACACTAATATTGAACAGTTTCCCATTGAACATCAATCCAGGCTCTAGTTATACACAATTATTTTCATCAATCCAGCTTCCATTTGAGCCTGATTCTTTCATCAATTCAGCTCCAAGATGATCATGATTATTTTCATCAATCCAGCTTCTAAGCATAATTCTTTTCATCAACCCACCTACTTCTATTTAAGTGTGATTTATTTGACCAATACTGCTTCCATTTAAGCATGATTCTTTTCATCAGTCCAGTTTCTATTTAAGCATGATTCTTTTCATCTGCAATGATTGGGACTCCACTGTACATGATTCGTTTCAATGATCTATCTCCCATCTGACAAAATTCTTTTAATCTGTCCAGTTTCTTTTATTGGTTCCAGCCTATATATAGAAAGAATTCTTTTCATCTATCCAGTTGACAGGCACTCTTTTAATCAACAATATGATCGCGTTTTAAAACTATTTCTCAAACATTTTAACAGGAAATAATTAAGTAAGCTAAAGCCTAAGAGGATTAACATGGCAATAATTAATTATGCTAAAGCCTAAGATTACCAAAAAAGTAACACTTCAATTATTTTATTCTATTTTTTTATAGAATATTTATTTATAATTAAATTCTTGTTTATTGCGGCTGAAGCGCAATACATGCATATAATAGAGTTTAAATAGAATTGAAACCTGTTATCTTCCTGCTCTTCTATGACAGTGTAAATTTATATAGTGTATTCTTAATTTATCCTTGGGTTTTGATCAATGGCAGGAAATATTTTATATATAAGTTTGAACTTCAATCACCCTGTGTCTAACACTTAGTGTCAATTGATGCTAACTTAAACTTCATTTATACCTGTACTGTTGGTAAAACATTGCGAAGTGTTCTGCTCATTCACGCATGTGACATTTCATGACGCTTTCAAGTACGCCACCAACACACTTTGAGCATTATATAATTATGCACTGTCGTTTAGACAATCACTAGAAAATCCTGCAATTGGTTAATGGAACCCAATATGGAGAAACCCACTTTTTACACAGTTTCTCAAGTGCGATGTTAGATAACTAGTAAGGTTTTTAAGCTTCTTATAATTGTTATCCACCTAGGCAATCACCAACAAATCTCTGTTTCAAGCTAATGAGGCTCCAAAACTGCAGAAACACAGAAGACCTGTTTTTTCACATTTTCCTACTAGTACCAGCTATACGTGGTATTGGCAGGAAGTGATATAGGTATAGCTTTATTTAACCCATATCTAATGTTTTGGTACCTTCAATTTAATTATAGATGATTGTGGAGGTACGGAAGTTGAAATGTTTTCGACCTACCATACTTCGGGATTTTGTGAGTACCAGTGTACTGTTGTAGTCCAGATTTACAGTAAATATAGTTTTTATCAACTGTATAAATACAGTGCATTTTCCTTTCTGACATTAAGTTGGGACAATCCAAAATACAATTAGGCTACTTTGGGCTTTGGTTAATGTAATCTACTGGTAATCTGAAGGCTTTTTAGCAGCCTGTATGTGTTGCTTATCCAAGTCTTCTAAGAGTTTTTAGGAAAATTCAAGCTTAGGTTGTCAAGATTAATTATTTGGCAATGAAACTGATTTGTTTTGTATTCTACAGTCTGTGCATCAGTGACAAAGGGGTTTATCACCTACATCATATTGTCCTCTATTACCTTTAATATTCCTTTAAGCACGTACAGACAGTGGTTCCAAATAACCTATCAGAATGTGTTTGAACTACTCCAGGTGAGACAACACTGAACATTTGCCACATCTATTATAACGTGGTACAGATTGTTTAATTTGCACTTAGATGTGGCTTCATAATAACTGTTAAGGTTATGAGTAAAATATACTACTAATTCTTTATATTTATGACTGTACATGGTTTGGCGCTCAGTGTTATAAAACTTTATTGAACATGTGTAAAACTGTGTTTTTTGCACTTTTATTATGTACGCAAAAGATGTAGAAACAGCAACTAGTTAATGCCAAACAGAATAATTTGATTTCTGCTTGTGTGTTATACTTCCGAGCGTAAAAGGTAAACAATAAAAAAATGAATTCAATAATCATAATATGTGTTGTCAAATTTTGGAACAATTACTATTAATTAAGTAGAACTTGTCTAATTGAGTGAAAAGTTTCAATAAAGTTATGCATTTTTATGTTTTATGTGACGTCACCACATTTGTTAGACCTCCCTCCTCTCACCTTCATCACAGATTGTCACTGATGTGTGATTCCCTCCCTCCTAGGTCGATGATCTCATTTAAACACGGCCCTATGCAGAATTCCAGCATATATTCATATTTAGTCAATTGTCTTGCCGATGAAGTCAGAGCAGGAGAGTATACATCGAAAGGGACAAGGAGTAAGGCTCTTATTATTATTATTATTACAGCAGTTTATATAGCGCCCATTCAAGGCCATCAACTTTGAAGTGCTCCCGGCCCAGCCTTGGTCAAACAGTTTTAAGGCCAGAGAAGAAAAGGGCAGATTGGTCTATAGGCGTGAGACACAATGCCACTGGAAGACCATTCCAGGTCAACGGACCAGCCAGTTATATAAATTTTAACCCAAATAGAGATATGAGATGCAATATGACCTGTTTTTATCTATTTCAGATGGATAAATACTTGGCTTCGCGGTGCATCTTTCTCGATCCACGAGACATGCTCTGTGCATGTATTCTGCTCTACCAGTTCCGGATATTTGAGAGAAGATATGGATCAGCTAAATTCATGGTCTGCTTCTCAAAAGCCACTATTTCACAATTTAACGACAAGCTGTATTGGTTTTCACTTAGTTTTAGTGCCAGCTCATCATTAGAGTGTTGAGTTTTACAATCTACCATTGAACCAGAACCTTCATATAATATTTAACACATTGACCTGGTATAGTTTAGTCGAGCATGTGGAGCACAAATTTAGTTTATCTTAAAGTGTCGTGCATTGTGGCACAAACTACTAGCAATAGAAAAATGCGCGATTGGTTCTAGAATTCAGTGTTGTAAGTTATTCTGCATTTACATGTAGCAGATGATGTAGACTCCTTCTGAAATAATTTCTTGTATGATTAAAGCCCTGGTTAACATTAGTATAATTTTAACATTCGTTATCTACTTACATGTTTGGTGCCATGGGAAGCTTTTTTTCAGGGCTGTAGCAATTCTTCATATCCTACATTTAGTCATATATTATAGATGGCGCCACTGTGAGACATCTGAGAAATAATCCGAGCCACATCTAAACAGCTGAGAGTGTATTGTTTAACATGCATGCCATTAAGTGCATTCTAATTACAATCTATTTCAAGTTTATTTTACTGTGACAATATAAATCTAATAATAATTTGCCCTGTGGTTTTTACAGAGTTATCTCTTCGGCACATTTATGCTGAGCACAATCTTCGAGCTAGTTGCCATCTTCATTCTTAATCAGATTGATTTCCACATTGGCATCATGCCAACTGGACTGTAAGCATTATGTTTTTGTTCTGCTGTTTATCTACTCTGGCTGCCTGCAAAGTCTGAGTTGGATGAGCTGTTTTGTGTGACTGCTTAACAGACATATGCTGTTTGTCAGAATTAATATACATTTTATTTGGCTGTTATGGATATCAGATAGCCAGCCACCTTTACAGCAGTTTAGAGTAGTTCCTAAAAGTGTTATATATATATATGTTATATATATATATATATATTCAAGTTAGATTGTGAATTGTATGCACTATTATTTATTATGTTAAGCATTAAAAAATGTGAACATTGCAGTGTTCATATGTGATGAACAGTTTGAACATGTAGCAGAAGTATATAGTGTTGTTATAGATAGCAGTAAAATATTATGAAATGAAATTTTTTTAGCATAGTGTGTCATATTTTCAAACCGATGTTGAAATGCACTGGTCTGTGGACATGCTCACAAAATAATTACCAGTCCTCGGCATTGGAAAGTTTAAGAAGCAGTCTCTTAATATACGGTGGTTGGCGCTAGAATATTTGTAAATGTTCTTTGTTATGATCAGTGGCGACCATACGCTCACTGTCTCTTGAGTTTTTTAATGGATTATAGAACAAGGTTTGCTAATTCTACTAGAATTTTTTGTGAAAATATAAATAATTTATTATGTGTGAGATACAACAGCAATAATTAATAATACACGGGATATTAATATTCTTAGTGATTTCCTATCGTAATCACTCTAGTTTTACAATTCTGTGCATTTGCTGCTGAGAAGACACGCAGCCAAAAAACTTGGTTCTGGTTGGCATACTGCATTTACTTTTAACTAACTGTTAGCACAAAATTCGGTTAAGACTATTGTTTTCTCTTACTCCTCTCATCTTAACCAATTTGCTCTATACACACACATTTCTATATTATGGTTTACATACAAGAGTCTTTATCGATTTCCATGCCTTTTAATATGAAGAATATGTGGAGTTAACAATGACTGTTGTTTCCTTTTAGATGGGGTCCAGTATTTGCCTTGTATATACCCTACTTCTGTGACATCCCACGCGTTGCTGTCACCCATTTGTGGGGCATTCCATTTACGGGAAAGAGCGTCACTTACATTGTTGGTTTACAGGTTTGTCAGATAGTCAGTCCTCTTTTGTTATAGATTATTATAATGAAGATGTCCCTCAGTAAACCACCATGATACACTAGAAAGCCCTTAAAGTGTGCTTCTCTATAGCACAGATTCTAGTGTAAAGCAGTCAGAGGTCTGGATTCCTAATTAGTTCAACTTTGGAAAATAACTGCATTGTATTAAACTAACTTTAAGGCAGTTGCCTATAGCTCATGAAGACAGCTCGTGAAGCTGTAAATGGATGCAAATGTAGACTTGTTAAAGCTGAAATCACTAAAGAATAAGAGGAAGAGCAGTCATGGGTATGAAGTGTTAGCAGACTTCATTTTCTTAGCCTTGGCATATGCGGGCAAGTGGCCAACTCTCCCTCACCATCTCATCGTCCAATCGACAGTGCACTCATCTTGACTGCGTTGGCTCAGATGGAGCATAAATCTCAACACAAAAATGTCTGAGAACTCTGCCGCTGCTAGAACTCAGGCAGTGCCAGTCCCAAGCTTGGATAAAGGAGGAGGGGACGCTAATGGTCTTTGTTATCACTCAGTGTTGTTAAACTGCCACTACCACCTGCCTTGGTGGGGATTTGAACCCATGACCTCTCAATTGACAATTTTCAGCACACTAACCACTGCACTATACAGCACAACTCTTAATTTGAAACTTGTGAGAGTCTGGAATGCAGCATTGGCAATATCTTTTATTCATGAATTAAATTATAAATTGAGCCGTAACCCTGATTGAATATACAGATACATACTTTTGTCAGCTGCAATAGCTAACAAAACAAATAGATTAGACAAATATTGAAATAGAATAGACAAATATTGAATCCAGGAAGGCATACAAATTGATTTTGTAGTAAGTTATGGTTGCAATATGCTAGTGGTTAAAGGCAGTTTTAATTATTGTGATTTGTTTAATTAACATACCATTTATATAAATAATACATGTTTTATTTGCCTAGATGATGAGCACGTCTGTGGAGAGTCTTTTACTGGCTGCCTGTGGTGTGGTAAGACATCAACAGTGTTGTTCAAAGTACTGGGCGAAAGTACTTAAATAAAAGTACTTGTCTACAATGTTACTTAAGTAAAAGTTTTCCTGCAAATATACTTTTAAAGTAATAAGTAAAATGTACAGTTTCGCATGAGGCATATATATATATATTTATATATGAATATATATGGATATGATATATATTCATAGATATGAAATTCCATGTATGCTCTGTTTATATGGGCCTTTTTTTGTCTATATTGTTCATTCCATGTATAGAGCTATATAGATGCGATTGAGCCTGCGGCAATAATTGCATTTGAGCATGGGTCTTATTAGAAGTTAGAAATGTTGTAAGGGGCCGTCCACACATTACATACGCTACGAGGGGAAAGGGGGATTTCGACAATTTTGCGTACGGATGCGTATGGTGGGGAAGCGGTCCCAAAATTATGTACATACGCAAATATAATTGTCTAATCAGGACGTCCACAATACAGAATATTAAAATCAGAACTGTAAACACAATCACAGGCTCTATACCTGCTTAATCAATTTTATCTAGCATTATAACTTAAATAAATAGCCTGTGATAAAATCAATGTCTTATAGATAGTCTTGTAGTTAGTCTCAATGTCTTTAGCTATTTGGCCTTTGAAATGGGGGTAGCGCTCAAAAGTATGTACACATGGGGTAGTAGGTCCACGAAATGTATGCGGCGCAACAGCGGGAAGGGGTCCATTGATCCGAGTTCTTTGCGTATGTAATACATGGATATACCCTAAGACGGGCCTTGACTGTCGAGGAAATACTTTATAGCAAACATGTAATCCACACGAAATTACTGAATTGTAGGTTGATTTTGACTTCAGCCCGAGTAAAAGTAATTCTGTTTTACAATTACAATGTTTTGAAAATATTTGCTTAGGTACAGTAACTCATTACTCATTACTTGTATGTCTATGCTGTACTAGGCTGGACAATAATTCCTTTATGACTTCATAACGCATGCAATAATGAATAAGTCATTGTAGTTATCAAATAGCCTGCTTCTAGTGTCTTCAAAAAGCTCTTTTATAAATGTTTAGACACATGTAGCAACACTACCTTAAGATGTCCATTTGCATTGCAATGATGTGCTGGCCTTGGAGGTAGTGGCGTCTTCGATTATTGAATAAACAATTTTTCATCATTCAAAAGAATGTGCCGTAACCGTACCGAGTTTCAATGTTGTGTGCAGCTATCTGGCTTAGCGTACAAGAACGACATGCTGATGATGCAGTCCTGGCTTAAAGTGCCTAGGCCAATTGGCAGCCTGGCCGACTGTACCATTGGCCGAATATTGTACACCCCTTCCCCGCCTGACCTGCACAAGCCCATGGGTGCCACGCTAGAAATCCAGAGGGCACTCTACATGGAACAAATGGAGCAGCAGCTGTTGCAGTCACGCATGGCTGCGTTTCATCACCAGCCAACTAATGTAAGCAGTTTGGCATTCTTAAAACCTTGCTTGATGCATTTTAAAGTTTCTAACACGTGACTAAAGATGACAAGTGATTTCTTTCTATGCTAATTTTGTTTTAGTTCATGTTTTACTCATAGCATAAGCTTATTTTATCTCTGGCTTTCAGATCTGATTTATTCTGAACTGATAACTTTTATTGTCACTATAGTAATGCTCAAAGTGCCTGTTGATGGTCACTGCTAAGCGAGATTACAGTGCCTGCCAAAATTCAGGGCGATATTATTTTGGACATTTGTATCGGATAAAAGGTGTAGACATCAATCAACAGCCTACAGAAGAAATAATTCCAAAACAAAAGTCAGGATTAGTCAACACAGTCTCAGAGGGGACCCATTTAGACTTGCTGCTATTCCCAACTATTGTTCAGAAATAACTGAAGGTTAAAGACTTCAAGCTGTGGAATTGCTAACAACTTCTAGTTATAACCTTTTTGTGGAATTGCGTAATTGAGGGAAGGAGTTGAGTGACCAAAACCTTGGAGAACCTGGTATCTAGACTGTCAGTATTTTCAAGCCCATTTACATGACAGACATGACAGAAGTTTTTTCTTGTGAATTTAGTATACTAAGTAAATAATTATTTTAATAATATGTGTCCATTCATGCATTCCATTAGAAAGGCACTTGTAGGGTCATTGTCAGCACTTGAAATTGCTGAGCGCATAAGATCATATCGTATCTTTAGACTTATATCAGTTTGGTGCATAGCAGTGCTGCTGTAGAACAGACGAACCTATGTGGGTGCTATACAAAATGAATGAATGAACTTGCCATTACTTCTTTTCGTTGCAAATAAATTTGTCAGATGTCATGATATGTGACGAATGTCATGTTCTTCCTCAGTTTTGAAGCCGCTTTTAGTGCGTTGTTTATATCTATGCTCTTTAGTTTTGTCATTTGTTTTTTAAATTCTAGAATGCATTTGGATTTTTTGGTCGAGGCCGACAAAGAAACAACGGTAACGTTCTTATAGATTTGATACAGGATGTAGTATTTAATTTGTCATCTGTCATTAAATTTTGTGCATTCTGTGGAAATCTCTTATAAGTATTGGCAAATATTTTGTCACCTGGTGGGTGTATCGGTGTTACTCTACCTTGAGTGTACCAGGTTGCCGCTCTCTCCACTCTACTGAGTGAGGCATGCTCATTGTCCTTGACCACGAACTTAGCTTATCAACATGTGAACAGTCTCTCTGTTATTATCAGCTCTGTCAGCTCCAAATGATCTCTCACTCTCTCCTGATTCGATCACTGTAGCCAAGTATTCAACGCTGCAGCACGTCAGGTGCTTCACTCTGCGGCTAAGGTGAACTTCAACTTCCATGAGCTCGCTTTGGTACTGGGCAACACTGAACCATATCAGTTGTTATTCCCATCCATCTGGAACCATCTCCCACTAAGCTGTATTCAGTACTCCTAATTAACTCAACTGGATCTTAAAAGTCACTTAAGTCATTTTTTTCTTTAGTCATGGGTGGGCTGGGAGCACGCCTGAGTAGGTTTTTTGAAGAGGTGTTATATAAGTTTTCAGAATGAATGAATGAACTTGCTATTACTTCATTCTATTGCAAATAAATTTCTAGTTCCTGTAGAGAACTTGTAGGGTTCTTTTGTGTCGTGCACTGTGGCCGATCGGTTAGAGCGGTAAGCCTGTAATGTTCAGTGTCCGCTAAGCAAGCAGGTTCGACCCTCGTCCGGCTAGTCATTGCGTAGGGACCTTGAGCAAGTCCTTCGCACAATTGCTCTGCAGTACAACTGCAATTGCGTCATCGAGGCGTGTGTATGCACTTCTGAGCAAAAAATTTTGGAAGGGCGGTATCAAATTTCGGTAATAAATGAATAATAATTATTGTAATGTTTGAAGTATTTCTGCAATTATTTCAATGCACTTTTAACATCTTTTTCATTTGTAAATTTGTCAGTACTAGGTCAACATTATGGTAAAATTGGATAGGTATCACATAATAGTGTAGAAAATTATAAAGGGTGTAGTCCTAGATTTTGAAAGAACTTAAAAATTTGTACAAAACTTAACTACAGACATTGAAAATGGAACCAGTCTTTTTAACCATCACTAATATATGTGACGGCTCAGCACGAAATCAGTCACATAGTTCCAAATTTGAAAAACGGGTTTTTGATGTAACATTATAGAACTTCTTATTAGCTTTCCAGAACTGCTTCTGTTTCACTTATATCTTATACCTGAGAAAAGTTATGTCACTTTAAAATCGTACTATGCTTGCAATCTCTTTTGAGAAATTCGCTTCCAAAGTTCGTGGGATTATTTGATCAGTTTTCCATAGAATGGTTTTTCTTTGCATATGACATCTTACTCAAGCTATGATTGGCTTAAATTAAAAGCTAGTCCATTTCGAATACACAAAACGGCTAGAGGAGATGTTAAGCTTGCAGGCGATATAATTATTGTAGGGGTGCAAGCATGGGAAAATGATGTAACAGATCTAGAAAATCATCATAAATTTCATCAAAATGCAAAACTTCCAATTTGAAATTAGCATGGATTCCAATAAATTTTCTTTAAAAAATATTTAGCATTATTTTATATCAAAAGCAATTAACAATATATGTTTATTAATGATTTGTTTAATCATTAGTGCAAAAATGTCAAAAGTTATGAAAAATGGATTTTCCCACTAAAAGACCAAAATAAGACATTTATTAAAATGCGACTTCCGACTGGTTTCGTGTAAAATGATCACATATTATATATATATATATATTATAGGGCTGTACTGAATAGGTGATTTTCACTATTCGGTCGAATACGAATAATTGGACCAACTATTCGGCCAAGTACGAATATGCACAAAATAGGTTTGCCGACAAAATGTCAAAAAATGTTCAAAAAATGTCTTAGCACGACTGTGTCCCTTCTGGGTTTCATATTGCTCCCCAATATACTGTTTTACTATGACAATTATGAAAACTACCAGCAAGTACGCTTGTGGCATGGTGGCGAAGGTTAGTGCGGTCGGCCCGTAACACTCGGCGTGCGCCGAGTGTGCGGGTTCGGCTTTCGTCCAAGGTGTCACTGTGTAGGGACCTTGAGCAAGTCCTTCACACACAATTGCTCTGCACTACAACTGCAGTTGTGCCATCAAGGTATTTGTGCACTTCTGAACTAAACTGTCAAATAACAGTTGTATTGTATTCAGAGCTCTATGCTAGGGACAAGAAATTGAATTGAACAAACTATGCAATTTGTGCTAAAGAGTGTCATATTTTGTCTTGCAGCTGAAGCCATTCCAGAAGAACAGGTATGTGTTGTAGATTGAGTTTGGATTTTCAATTATGCAAGCCATCGACCAGAACTCCAGGTAAATTCCGTTTTTATAAAGACAATTTTGTTTTAGACCAGTTATTGTTTGAAGCTTTGTTACACTTGGCATCAGTGGTTACTTATAAGTGCAAGGTTATAAGTTATCAAGGTTATGAATTAACGCATCGAAAATGCAAATTTTTTTCCTTTTCAGATTCAGTTCCTTGTTGGCATGGGCTTCAGTCGTGACAGAGTCATGGAGGCACTTCGGCTTTCAAACAACGATTTAGGTGGTGCCACTAGCATTCTGCTAAATGTGGGACAGTAGACTGAGATCTCATTCTTGCTTAATTCAAGTCTCTGGTTGTCTGAAGATGCCAAGATTTTTCAAGTTGTGCAATAGATGTACATTTCAAGTGTTTTAAATGTCAACGAGGCATTGCATTGTGCTCATTCAAGACTTGTGGATCGTAAACTAAGTAAAAGTTGAAGGGACAGATTGGTAACATTTTTCACGCACTGGTTGTCACAAGTACATGAGTTTACAATTTTCACAAACAAAATCAACTTTGAAACTCTCCACTTTATGTAAATAAATATGTGTGAATGGAGATTATCCACAATCTGATTTCATAATTTAAAGTTCTCAAAGTTTATTCTGATACATTATTAACAATGATATACAGGTATATATTTTTACACTACATATAGCAGCTTCGTCATAGTCCATGATATTGTATCCGATAAATTGTATGTTACCATATTGCATTGCTACAACCACTGCAGCACCACACTACAAGTTAATATAATTGTTGTTCTGTGGTCATATCTAAAACTAGAACCTTTCTTGCAGGACATACAATTTGGAACTCTCTGTATCGGTTAGTTATGCTCCGTTACTCAGGTCATTTTTTTTAAAACCCGGTAATAAAAATCTTATCAACCTAATCTTGTGAACATTGCTTTGATTTTGTGTGCGCCATCAGTTGAAGACTTGTGCATTGCATTAGATAAAAGTTATGGACGACAATAACCTGGAAGAAGTTACACTGAAACAGGATGTTCAGGATAGTTAATTTATTACACAACTTCATTTTATTTACACAGTTCACTTTTGAGTTCAAGGCTTGTCCAGAAGGTCCTTGGCTTCGTTGATCTTGGAAGCAAGATACGGGGACCCACCTAAAGTTCAAATGCCATTTGCAAAACTGATGTCAAAGTTTTAAAAATTGATTTAAAGAAGCGTTTTCCAATTAATCCAATTAATAATCAATGGTGGATAATATTAAATATCATAAGGTTGAACTTTACATAACATTTATCTAACAAACAACATTTTCTATGACCCACCCACCCTTGAGTGTTATGTAATTATGCAAATGACCCCTATCTGGATTTTATTTAGCATTTTATTAATTCAAATACTCTGCTCATCTACATGGTGTACAGAGTGAAGTTAGCTGCTTGTCAGCATGAGAAATAGGCCCAGGATTCTGGTAAAATAATTCTTAGTTTTAAGTGATATAAGATGGAATATTATTAGGTGTAAAAAGAAAAAAAATTCCAGTATTATGTAGTGTGTATATATGTATATATATATATATATATATATATATATATATATATATATATATATATATATATATATATATATATATCTTGCACAAAACAGGTGACTTGGGGTGATCACACTTGGCATTCATCTAATGACTGTGGGTTCAAGTGTGCTAAATTAATTTTATTATTTATTAATTAAATTTGTAATGCTTGCAAGGTCACATTAAAATTATTATTATTAAGAGAATTTATGTATAGCGCCTCTTCCAGGAGACTATTCAGAGGCGCTCCCAACCCCAGAGTGGGCAAATAAAGTTGTCTTAAGATGAGAGATGAATGCCTGACAGGGGTTCTAGGAAAAGAGCAGAGAGTCAAAGGGAGACCATTCCAGATCAAGGGGCCCACCACCGAGAAGGCCTTTGACAGCATCGATCAGAACATAGCATGGGCAGCATTAGAATCGTATGGCGTTGATAGCAAACTGACCCGATAACTAAAGGAAATCAACGGCAATGCGAGAGCAGCGGTACGGGTGGATGACGAGATCGGTTCCTGGTTCAGTACAAATAGAGGCACAAGACAAGGAGATCCGATATCGCCTAACACATTTATTACTTTCTTGGAAAGAGTCTTGGACAAAATTAGAGAAGAAGAAGAGAGGGGAGTTACAATTAGCGGCACAAATTTCAGTGACCTTTGTTTTGCCGACGACATCGATTTAATAGATGAAAATGAACAGAGACTAGAACAGACAACACAAGAATTAAACAAAGAAGGCAAGAGATATGGACTAGAAATGAACTACGATAAAACAAAAACAATGATATTTGTGGAGAAGATTGCTACAAAAAGGACTGTTGTAGATGGAATCCAACTGGAAAATGTAGAAAGATTCGCATATCTAGGGAGCAATATGACATATGACTTGGACTGTAAAAAAGAGGTACTAACAAGAATTAACAAACAAACATCATTAAATGCTATGGACAAAATCTGGAAAAGCAAAGCCATAAAATTAGAGACAAAATTAAGCGTTCTGCAAACATGCGTGTTTAGTAGCATGCTATATGGTTGAGAAACATGGGTAGTAACAAAATACATAGAAAGGAGAATTTTGACATTTGAGAGAAAATGTAACAGGAAAATATTAAGAATAGGATGTAAACAAAAGGTCAGCAATGTAGAACTGTACAGAAGAATACAACCAAAAGAAAATCTAACGCAAAAAGTAATTAAAAGAAAGTTAGGTTTGTTTGGCCATATATGCAGAATGAGTGATGATAGAAAAATCAAAACATTGTTGTTCGGAAGAATGGAAGGAAAGAATAAAAGGGGACATCCTCACAAAGAATGGCTAGACGATATAGGTGAATGGGGAAATAAGCGGAGTCAAGAACTGGCACATATTGTACAGGACAAACAACAGTGGAAAGTCACGACGAAGTGGGCATCGGACATCTACGGGCGTTGTGCCCAGGATTAATGATGATGATGACGGAAGCTCAATAATATAAACAAACCAGTTAAAAGAAGCAGTGTACCTTATAATCATGTCTTTGGGAGCCATATCCAGCCATGTTAATACAATAATCTGTTTTAATGTATAATATAATATTTTGGATCCACATCAGAATCAAACTTTAATTGTGTGTTCAAAGGTTTACGTGAATTATACTTGAGCAAGTACCTCTGTCAGGATGGTTTGCCAGCATTATTCTTTTGTGTGCTTCCTTAATCTTGATCTTGGTGGCAGCAGGGCTAAATGGAAATAAAACACTGCCATATGAAATAGAATTAAACCCTAACCTATAGGATGCCTTCAAAATATCATGAGACCTAGACTGCCACTAGTACTGTGGCAACATTTAATGGCTTTACTGTATATCAAGTACCACGAACATATTACAATAAAGTTCCTATCATGTCCTACTGATTACTTTACAAATGCCACCTTGTGAATGGAAAGGCTGAGTCAACCTTAGCCGTGGTGAAACAAATTTCATGTTGTACTGATGCATATTTTAAGTGGTTTCCAAGCCCAAGTGTACAAACACTTTTAAGGCCATACAAAACAACTGTTAAGCTGCATAAATTATTCAAACAAAACACTCATTAATCTTGCATAATTAATATAGACTTAGAACAGCATCATAATGATGTCACTGATGATAATATTCCTAATAAAAACTTGTACACACCTGACACCAAGAACTAGACTTGCTTCTCTTTTGCTCATTTTTGGATCAAATCCTCCTTTGTAATACTTACTATTCTGCAATGAAAACAAGACAGATTAACTGTAAAAGCAACTGTGAAGTGATATAAATATGTACAGCTAATCTACTGTGTAACTGCAATCAATTTAATTCCATTCTGAGCCGTGAGTACTGGTATTTACAACAAACAACTTCTTTGGGTATAATTATGGTTTTCCTCAGTGGGTTCTGAACCCATCACTTCATGTCATTGTTGGAATAAACTACTTGAATTTATTTAAATACCCATATCCCATTCATGTCTACACCTTTTACCTGATACATGATAGCTCATGTCCAAAATAACCACATGGTTTTTAGAAATCCAGGCTGTTCATTCACTATTTGGCCCATATCTCAAAATCCACAGCTGGCTACAAAAGTCATCAAAGTTGCTTCTTACCAGTATTCATTTTACTGCTCTTTTTCTGGTGACAAATCAGTTATTAACTGGTCCGTGCAATTTCGAAACAGTGACCAATGATTAACACTTTAACAGTGACCAATGATTAACACCTTAACAGTGACCAATGATTAACACCTTAACAGTGACCAATGATTAACACCTTGAGCATGATTACAGTGGCACTATTGGTAATTAGATTAGAGTCAATCAATTGATGTCCAGGGCAGGGGTGCCGAGGAGGACAAGTCCCCCCACCTTTCACAGAGCGGGGACAATTTATACATGTGTCCCCCAACATTTCCTATTCCTCTCAATGGGTATCCTCCACCTGTCAAACAAGATCGCCACCTCTGATTGATGTCTTATTTATTATAAAGTATTAGATCATCATTGAATTGGCTTCAAAATCTTTGCATAGGCTCCCTTTTGAGTATAAGATTTGTTGGGAATTTGGCTCATAATTTATAACACATTCATTACTGGTCATCTGCAGTATTTAAGTTCAGTTTGATTCCTAAGTCCTCTCGCTTGTCATTATTCAACAAGGCTTAAATTAAGAGTCGAGTTGTACGGAGTCTGAGTTTTGAACATCTAAAAAAAAGTCTCATTGTCTTGATTTTTGTTAGAAAATTTGCAGAATTTTTTAGTAATTTTTTGGTTTTGCATTAGTTTAGGAAGTGTAACTAGTAAGTACTAGTAGTAACAGTATATGTGTTTTTAGTCAGGTGGATTGTCGTTTCTTTAAATAAAAAATCTGATTTATGTTTTCCAAAAAAAAATCAAAGCCAATTTTTATTAAAACTCAGACTCAATTGTTGGTTCTGAGTCCACGTAATGCTGAGTTCTACGAAACTCGACCGAACCAAGTTTTGTTCATCCTTACCCAACACCCATGAAGAAGTGATTAAACAAAATTACCGCTGATAAAGGAATTTGGGCCATCTGTTTTCGAAGGGTTTCTCCTGCAACTTTGCCATATCGAGCAGCATATCGACCTACAAAAGAAAGACTCGGCAATAAAAAATTGTAAAGCAGTGCTTAATAAGCCTCTCAGAGAGCCTTGCATGAGGCCATCAGCTGGACATTAGTGAAATCTTCAGACAGATCCTGGATAGGGCAATGTTTAAATAAGAAACAAAGAGACACAGAGGTTCTTGAATTAAAAAAAATTCTTGGTAAAGGTTCAATTGTTCAGCAATCCTTCCAGTTGCCAGTAATAGGCACTGCTAAAAAGGAGTTCCCAAGGAGGGTCACTAAAATGCAGACGTCCATGTCTAAATATGATACAGCTATTTCTGTACAGTCTGTTCCTTAAACACCAACTTCAATAGGACAGCAAACAGTCACTTTGCTGGACATCCTGCATCAAAGTACCCAACAAATCACATTTAGCCCTGCAAAATCAACAGACTAACCTAATTTAGGTCTCAATATTTGCTCCGAAATGGGTAGGGTAATAACAAATGCCCAAAAGTGGAAGTTCCACAGTAGGTATATTATGTTTGCATACTCCTTTATAGATGACAAAGACCCTAAAAGAATATTATAGGCCTACTCTGTCACCCTAGAGAAATTGTCAAACTTTATCTGCTATGTATACATGTCAGAGAGTTGGTGGCAGACCAACAGATTGCTTTCAAGCCAAGAAAAATATACTCAATGCCTGGCTAAAGTTGACTTCACATAGACAACTATTCACTGTCTCAAAATATGGCAGACCAAATCACACAATCATTGTTATTTTTTTATATAAACGTACCTGCAAATCCAACAATCGCCAATCCCAGACCAGCCAGCACGATGCCAGACGACTGCAATCCAAATTGACAAATTTATGTTTACAAGTAAAATTATTCAGAGGATAGGACACAACAGCTAGCTAGCATCACATTGAAAAGTGCAATTAGAACAGATTAGTATGTAATTTTTCAGTAAAAACTTGGAATGGTAAACACAACAGGTTATATAAGAGCCTGATGCAGAACATGGTGAATGAGCTGTGATCTTGGTGAAGGAACTGAAAATACACATATCTCAGAAGGGTGATCATTCCAGAGTTTACGCTGCATTGTAGTACATGGATAGGTTGAGAAATGTAACAAAAGTAGTGATTGGGGACCAGAAACAGAGAGATGCATGGATGGTGGTATTATTCAGGTTTGATAAAAATTGTGATTTTTCAAAAAAATCAAAAAATCGGATTTCTTTGATTTACATCGAATTTTTAATTTTAATCGGATTTTTTAAATTTTAACCCGAGTCCTATACTTTAAGTGCTATATTTTAAATGGACAACAGAATTCCTTATAAATTATTTGGTTGGTCAAATAATTACTACTAAAACAACATACTAATATAGCCAGAGTTACACAGAACTTGTTTTACTATAAATTAAAAGTTGTTTGAGGTACATTGAGTATCATAATTCCATGTAGAATTTCAGATATTGATAAAATGTCACTTGAGTTGAGACCAAGTACAAGTTACTGGTACTACAAAATTTCATTTATCAATATTTATCATCTTACTAATCTACTTTCAGTATCTATTTTTTTATAAATAGTCAACAGGTCTCTACTTCTCTTGAAGTTTCTTTATTCAATGTTTCATTGTCCAATTGTATTTGTCTCTTATTTAGCAATATAAGTAAGAACACCAGCTTCCCAGCTTTTCAACTCCAAGATGATTTGAAGGAACTAGTCCAAACTATGAGAAAACACTTTCAACCCAAGCTGATTATAATTATTATACTAAAGTGGAGTCATTGGACACTTGATTTAGTAACTACATCAAGTTTCCACTGACTCCACTGTATGTAGCATCAGTGTTATTCTGATGCAACACAGCTGTCCTGGAACCTAGAATTTGTTTAAAGTATTATTTGACACAACTATTGTCCAGAAATTTTTATCATTCATTCATTCTTGAATCTTGATTTAAACTTGAAGCATTTAGAAACTTAGAGGACACACTTTTCCTGAACTTCCAGTGTCTGTCACCTATTGAATACTTTAAATAACACAGTGCAGAATTGAAGTACAACGACAGTTTCTTTCAAATTACTGCTAGATAGTTTGAAAGCTGTTGCTCTTTTATCAATTCAAATTATTAATTATGATAAAAAAAATTGATTTGAATCATTATATTTATTTCCGATTTAAATAATAATCTAAATCGTTTGATTTAAATCAAATCCACCTGGTATTATTAATGTAAATTTAAAATTTAAACTGCACATGTCTTAAAAATGTTGCATTTAGCTTGCAATTTGGCACAATGTTGTAGAGGGTATTACTGTCCAGAGTATGTCAACACCCCATAAAATATTCTTTTAACAACAACAAAAACCTGCTCTATCACTAAATCAAGGTCTATCATTTTACTTAAACTACCGGACACTGGTTTGCACTACTCCAAAAGAGGTCCCAATTCTGTCATTTGGTTCTTCTGCCATATAAAGCATTATTATTATACATAACGTTTTAATGCAGTGGCATTCATGGCCTCTTTGTTCGGCACGATGGAGACGAGAACCTTTATCGCACTCCCGTAGTCTCATTGCGCCTGAGAGATCTTTTGTACCTCGATTTAATGAATAAACAATTATAATAATATTAATAACGTGAAGCTTCTGTGGCCCAAACTTCGGCCTCTCAACACTCAAAAAAATAACTTCTGCGGTCAAAAGTTTTTCACAAAGTGCAAAATCGACCCTGACCAACCCTCACGATGCTTAACCTGACCCTAATCGACCCTCACAGCACATATAAATATTTGGTGTTTTTAACAGTGCGCCTGTGCCAATTGTAGCACAGAAGTCTTCCTTCAGTCACTAAATTTTACGTGTTTGATCGTAGAAGTAACAGGTATTACTGGAGTATGTGGCCGATTGTCACTTCAAACTTTCAATCTGATTTGCTCGATTCGTAAACCGCGAAGCAGTACACTAATCAATTTAGTCCCCTATTAAAAAATATTGTATATGGTGTTGACATACTCCAGTAATATTGCTGCAAAGTTGCTCACCAAGTACTTATTACATTAGTTCAATTGACTTAGTCTCTGCACACTGAATGTGGAGTAAGCCTATGATTAAACTGGTCTCTGCCATCAGCATGTATCACAGACCCCAGGTCATCAACTTTCTCCTTGGTATAACGTCTCTGGCACCATTCGACTCTGGTTCCAATCCTTCTTGTCAAAGCCTCTAGCCATTACTGTCAACCCCACACACTCTCTTGGTGTTTTCAAGGCTTCGTCCTGGGCTTTCTCTAAACTAAAGTGTCATCTTTGCATGAACAACTACACCTACTCCCACTCGTCCGATCCTCTGCCTTCCCACTCTCGCCCTAAACGACAGCCCTGTCTTAAGAGCAACTCAGCCCCCGAGATCCCTAGAGATGGTAATCGGACCTGGGCCTCCTTGAACTACCATTTGGATAACCCCTCTGATTCGACGGAGTGCTCGTGAATAAGCTTGAATGTCGCCCAGCGCTTGGCTTTCGAGTGGCGCTTAAGGAGTTTGAAGACCACGCTTGTATTACATCACACTTGCTTTACCCAAGGACAAAATTAGTTAAAATTTTAAGACACTTCTAATTATGTCGAAAATATACTTACCATAATTGGTTGTAAATTAATTAACCAAAACCGAAATTTAAAAAATGTGTCAGTTATAAATTTGTTCTCATAAGAGTCCTCTGAAAACTATGTGAACTTTTAAAGCGTGTTTCCTTTGACATTCATTTATACCGGAAACGATTAATATGCGCAGAGAGAACGCGGAGCATGAAGCCCAAGCGATTTTTTCGGTATTTAACCAAACTACCAAAATACTGAGTTCAATTTTGTGCCTTGACTTAAGATGATTCATTTGACGTGCTGCGTTGGAAGGGAGGACATTTTACGATTTAGTCATATAGAATGACATAGTCGACTAAAGATTCATTAGTTTGAGAATAAAATGTAATACTTTTTCAATGAGTGTAGTCCTCTAGTTCAAAATATATCGTCTGTGTATTAAAACTGCTTGCCAACAACTTCCAATACAAGGCGCTGTGCGAGAAGTTATCGAGTGTGTTATACGTGTAAAACTCTCTTCCGTGGCGTAAAATATGAGGCACAGGAGACTGATGTTTTTGATTTGTTTCGTTGTTTTGATTTTATTTCTTGCTATCTACGAGTTCTCGATTGCTTTTGAATATGACACTTGTGAAAAGGGAGCTGAAAACTGTGACCAGCCGAATGGTAGCCCTGTGTCAAGTGCAGTAGAAGGAGCAGAGTCTATAGTGAACGAAGACGGAAAAGTTGAACATGAAACTGAAGAATACATTAACGTACTGATCACTTTTGCAAATGCCGTAGGAAAAACAGATTTTCAGAATAGGTTTGCAAGTACAGTTGGCTCGCTATTTCGGTTTTCCAGTAAACCCATTGCCCTTCATATACTTGGAGACAAAAGTAGCCAAGAGATTGCAGCGCAGATAATTTCCAAAGAAGTTGAAGATTCTAGCAAGTACAAGGTGAGAATAGATAATGACTTTTATTATTGTAGCAAAAGAACAGTAATATTATATACGCTTTTAGAGTAAAGTGTGCTGTCACGATGTAAACCTATTGAAACTTTGTACAGTTAAAAACAGAGAAGATAATGGAAGACCATTCGGGCTGCCCCGGGGCTCTCTACTAGGTCCATTGTTATGCATCCTGTACAATATCCGCCTAGAGCTCGTCTCCTACCTAGGAACTCCTCGTCTTCATTTTACACCTCTGAAAACTGTCCATTTCGTCCACGGTTGGATCAGGAGCATCTCTGAGTAGATAACTTGAAGGGATATATAAATCTTATTGATTGATTTTACAGAAGTATGTAAGTAATAATGTTCTTTATTAGACTACCAGCAAATGCTTGATCGCTACAAGTGGTATAAAATAATGCAGTTAATTTTATACAGTCATATAACATTCGCATTATAAAGATCTCTTTGTAAAGGCATCAACTCTAGGTAGGATGAGGTCATGTGGCGGCTGTGGCCTGGATTGCATGTTGTATGGGGTGACCTCACTGGAAGGTCGTGAAGGATGTGAAACAGGTTAAAAAGAACTGAGCAGAAAAGTGCAGTCGACATGGAGCAGTGCTCTTCAAAAGAAGAAAAGCTAACAGGAAGGAAGCTAGAATAGGTCGGTTTTCTTAGGAGGCCATTCATCCTTACCCCTCCTAAGTCCGCTGTGAGCAGCCAATTTTAATGCGTTTGATATATAATAATTGGAGGGGTAAGGGTTCAGGTCACAATAAGATGATCGAGTTCTCCTACATCGTGAACAATTTTTACAGGAACTTTTGTGTTGTAACAATCACACATTTTGAGAAGAAGCTGGTCACATTGCCAGTGCTGAGACTTTCACTCTTTCTCTTTAATATGGCACTATCTGATTGCCTCTTAACAGATCCTTTACAATAGATTTGCTGATTTTGGTTGCAGCTGAAGTCACTTGATATTGAACAGTTGGCTTTGAAACTGGAGGCAGTTATCCGTCCAATGCAAGAACAGTTCAGTTACAAACCTGGTGCCTACTACAGCCATGCACTCTTCTTTATGTCCGTTGCAATGCATCGAGTCCTTCCAAATATCAAGCGCATAATTATGTTGGATTCCGATCTCAAATTCACAGATGACATCATAAAACTGTATGATCACTTTAATCGGTTCAAGGAAGAAAATGTCGTGGGTATTGCAAGGGAAGGCCAACCGGTTTATCGTCATACTTTTTGGGCATACCGTCAAAACCATCCGGGCACAAGAGTGGGTGAACCACCTCCAGATGGGCTGACAGGGTTCAACAGTGGTGTACTGCTACTTAATCTCGACAGGATGAGGAGGTCAGCACTGTACAACGAGCTGCTGACGGCAGAAAGCATTAAGCTCATTTCAGGGGAGTTTGGATTCAAGGGTCACTTGGGGGATCAGGACTTTTTCACATTAATTGGAATGAAATACGAGCAACTTATTTATGTGTTGCCATGTCAGTGGAACAGGCAGCTGTGCCAGTGGTGGAGAGACCATGGTTATGCAAGTGTCTTTGATCGGTACTATAACTGCGATATGGACGTAAAAATCTATCATGGGAACTGTGACACACCAATTCCCTGAACAGCAATAATGTCAAACTTTGTTATAAATTAGGGTTGAAATAGTCCTCATTCTGGCAATATATGGCTGAAATTTTTTTTTTCATGTTTTAGCTGTTTTGATTGTCACATTTGGCAGAGAGAAGCATAATTATAATTGGACATTTGGGATTGCTTTTTCTTACAGAACAAAACACTGAACATTTGAAGGTGTATCTGTGGTAACTCATCTTAAGATATAGCTGTCAGATTTAGTTTGTATAAGTCTTTATGTAGGTTCTTCATTAACACCATAGGTGATTTTGCAAAATAAAAAAAAAACAAGCAGTATGACTGAAAGTGAATTCTACTGTATGGAAGGATCGGTTATAAATATTTAGCTAAATTAACCTCATTAAATTATGCTATGTATGTATGCAGAAATCTGGAAAAATTGGCACCTTCTCTCTCTCTGTATAGATGTGTACTGCTTACACCCCTGCTTGCATGCAGGTCTGCAAAAAAAATTTCAAGGCCCCTAGGCAGAGCAGTCAAAAGTGAACATGTTATATAGCAAAAAATAATGAAGGTACTATTCAGATGCTTGAAGTTAAAACTATTGCAGTTCAGTATCAGTAATGCTATATTTAACATGGTGTAAATCGCTTGGCCCTGATCGTTTTGCCCTACTGCCTCGCTCGGCCAGCTATGCTTTGATGCACCCCGGATCATAATAGTATGGTATAAACTGTAAACCAATGCAGAAGCAATCAAGGATTAATAATGTGACTGTGTTTAGCAGTTGATAACAATCAGAAGTAGCTTGGCATACAAATTACACCTCTCTCCCAGTAGCACTTGTCTGATGGCTGTATCATCATTAATTTCAAGGCCAACAAAACAATTATGGATGTTGAACCCACCCTCGTTTCCAATGCTTTATATGTACATTATTAGTAGGCCGATCCATATTTGCATTTGGGAACTCTTCCACTGTTTGGACTTAGACAGTGCCAGACCCAAGCCTGGAGAAAGGTGACACCAAATCATCGATATGGAACAGTGTCATTAAAAAATCAACAATATGCATTTGGGTTACCCATCCCCTCCAGGCATAAATCTGAAATGGATGATTTAGCCATCGTTTGTGGTTTAGCTCTACATGCCTCAATGAGATTCTTTAAAATCAGGGTCACTGCATTCATCTGAAGAGAAAATGAAACATTCTCATCACTATGTAAATAAGATAACAATTTGCAGTTACCTTTGAACTAGCCTAAGAAAGAGCCAAGAGTATAAAATAAGAGTTCATTTTCTTAAACTGCCAATTGGTCAGTTCTTTCTCTCTTGTGGTTCAATATCCTCACCCCTGTAAAATTACAACACTTACAGTGTACAGGCAATGCAGTCAGTTATACTAGTCTTCACTAAAGGTCATGATGCATGGAGTAGAAACCTTCAAAATCTTTCTACTCTGGTAAGGAGATGAGCCATCAGCCTTGAGGGTGACGGAAAGAACAATAAAAAACGTGAATTTTTAATGTACAGATTTCCACTTTATTCTTGTTTGAAAGTATTTTACACACAGGTAGAAGCTTTTCAGTTGCTAAACAAGCTAGGAAAACATCAAATTGTTGCTCTTTTAATAATCATTAAGATTTTCAGTAGAATATTCGTGATGTTAATGCAACAATGGTCAGTCGAACCATGCCAACAGATGCCAGTGAATGAATAAGTTTGTGCTTGAAATAGCTATTTTATGTTGTTCATTTAGCTTATATCTTAAACGTACAACTGAATTGTTTCACCGAGACAATAAAACATAATTTATCAACATAAACAATTGCTTTCTTAACTGTAAAGAAAGACCAACATCTGATTATTTACTGATAACAGAAATAATGTTCTACTAAAAATAATAATATAATTACAATAATGACGTTATGGTAAATAAATGGCCGTTTTGATAATCGAGGAGGACTGTGAAGCATGTAAAATGAATCGGTAGGAAAGTTGATTTCGAATTGAGCATGATGACTGCAAATGTACGTTGTAACAGTAAAGTTCATTTAGAGGTGCAAAACTCAAACTTCCATGTCAGAGAAACTTTCCAAGTCATCTGGAAAGTTGGTTTCCATGAAGGTATCGCCTCGTAAACCCATACGTTGGCCAGGTTCCTCCATGGCGTCCTGAAACATGCTGCTACTGCTGCTGCTGCTGTTGCTGAGCCGTCGTGGCTCTTGTCCCGTCAGGCTATTCACAGATCCAATGTCGATCATTTCAGAAGACAGAGGAGGTGGAGCAGCATAATCGGAATCAGCCTCCCCTCCCACTGACGTTCGACAGATTGGACATGTCCTGTGCTGTAGAAATTTATGCACATTTTAACAGATGAACAGCTAACAAAACTACTGGTACAGTTGCTGCTATGAACAATGAACAGATAATGCAAACACTTTTGTACAGCAACTGCTACATTTGGTAAAACAACACCATAACTATTGTTAAATAAAAAATTAATACTGGTAAGACAACAGTTCTCAGCTGATTATTATTGCAACCATTATTGATTTCCATGGCACTTTCTGCCAAGATTAGTTTACCAAGAAAGGTTAGCAGTGGCATATCCACACTACTTAACCTTGCTTAGTCAGCTGTTTTGGCTTCCTGTTGAATTCATAATAAGATTTAAACTTGCCTGTTCAACCTATAAAACTCCTATATGGAGCACTCCCACCTACTATAACCACTATTATCTCCATACATTCGTCCTCACAATCTGAGCTCTTTAGTTGAATCTCAATGTGTCAGTTCAAGGGCTCATGCATTCCATCATGCTACCCTCATCGAATGGAATCGCCTGCCAATGTCTATTCGATGCTCAAACTAAATCTCTTTTTCAAAACTCACTATTATTCAACCATGGGCTTTCAAACATCTAGGTATGCCTATCTAACTGCATTTCAACTGGTGACCGACTGACCATGCTTTAGATTCACATTATGTGTTACTGCACACATTACAATTAGCAAGGATCTTACCAAAGTACTTAATCTTTAGCCTGAAGCTGACCATAAACAAGCTTATGGAGTTACATCAGAGTCATTCAATCCAGGGATGTGGTATCGAGACCGCGGTCTTGGTCTTGAGACGGTCTCGAGACTGGAAAACTTGGTCTTGAAGGCTACGGTCTTGGGATTGGTCTTCGTCTTAGGTTAGCGTTCTTGGTCAATTGTCGTATAAGAGCAATTTCTTTGATATTTGTCGGTTATTTTCGATTAGAGACACCGGTGTTTAGACCATCTATATATATATATATACATGTTACTGTGGGCAAAAAATGCATTTGCAACAGAACCAACCATTTCAAAATTTGCTTTCACAAATTTCAAGGTTCTGGAACAGTCTAATAACTATGTGGTCAGCCTCGTTAAGTCACTATTAACCAACAATTCCGAGTACAAGTAGGCCTACATCATTCAAACGGAACGTTAATCTACTTGTATTAAAGTATCTAGTATTTCAATCGTATACTGTAAGTAATTTATAGTGTGATATTCTCAGGCTGAAGCCAAGGGTTGAACTCTCAAAAGTTCAGACTGACCGGTAAAACTGTTTTCTGGACCATTATTAAGATTAGTATTCTTCAGCAAAAAAATTAATGTTTTAAGCATGGCATTTCGTTTTAGCATCTTAGTAAATTGAATTGTTTATTAAAAAGAGCATCAGTCTTGGTCTCGGACCCTCGGTCTTGGACCACCCGGTCTTGGTCTTGGACCACCCGGTCTTGGTCTTGGACCTCTTGGTCTCGGTCTTGAGGTTTTGGTCTCGTGCCCAACACTGATACAATCTTAGACAATCAAGGAATCGATACTATAATTTCTGACGTTACCAGATACACAATATAACATTTAAGTTTGCATTTGCATAAACTGATACTGGTCTAATTTGACAACAAAACATAGCTGTGAAAGACTCAAAGACGAGCAACATTAGCTGCCTGTACATTTGTGAACATCTTCAATAACTGAAATAAAAACTTGGGTGTTGCAAATTAAGGTTGAATTTGTTAATATCGGTTTTTAGGGCAAACCGATTATCGGATTTTAAAAACTGATTTAAAACCAATTATCGGTTTTTACTGGTGCGTTACAGATGTTCGATCATGACCAAGCTGGTGTGCTGTGTCGCGTAAGCCTTGCCACCTCCACTACTAAGCTTGTTGGCCCACTATCAAGATCCCACCACCCTATCTACGTTCTGCCATCGTAGATCTAGTACCACAACGAAAGCATACTGGGCATAGTTCGGCCTGTCTCAAGTGAACTGATCTTATGTGTCCGATTATAGGCGAGTCCTAATATGCTTTTCACTTAAACACCAGTCATGAATTAGATGCCTTTCCTTGCATTAACTCCCCCCACCCTCGGCCGACCGACCCTACACTCCCGCTCTTTCACACAAGCCCAGAAACGTTTGTTGGTGACAAGGGGTTTTGATGAGCCCGTTTCCGCTGAAGATACTGTACTATGGGCTGATTCACGAGCATACCCATCATTGAACTGTGGGAAAATAGCTACTCATGGACTGCGGAGCTGCCACACACATCGTGTAACAAGCCATTAGCCCTCATTAAGAGTCATAATTACTCCAGTTGTTTACCGGACGCAAATAAAATTGATTATCATTTTGTAACTATCAGAAACCGATCATCGGTTTAAAAATCGATAACCAGAATTCGGGTTATCGTCTAACATTCCTAGTTGAATTAGCACAAAGCAATGAAACGACACTATTCTAGTTATAACAGAATCTCATAAAGCAGTGCAAATTTGTTTAAACACCTACCAGTTGGAGCCAGGGAACAACACAGCTGCTGTGAAATACGTGCTCACATGGGAGACATTTCACTGTCTCATCCAGCAAAAAGTTCTCCAAACACACTGGGCATTGAGCAGCTCGATCTATCCAAAAACAAATGATAAAAAAACTGTTATGGGTTGCTGTGCCTAGCAAATAACAATAAACGGACTAAATGATAAGAGCCAAAAAGATCAAACACTGAGGTTATTGGCAAAAATTAAATTGAAGTTTTCTGATGGAGATGTTTTATAAATGTCTGAATTGCATAGCACAATGAAACTGTGATACATTGTGAACAAGCATTACAAGTCTATGTCATTATGTTCAATTACATAAATAGATAGAAACTCCAAAACTAGATGAAAGGTTAGTTTCAACAGCCAAACATATTATTATTAAGTACTCAGTTCTAGTCATGGTTAGTTAGTTGGTTATCTAGACAGTCAATTTCATGTCTTTTGAATACCTCACAAAGCAGCTGCATTAAGACATTAACGACAAGAGTGGGCTAAGGTTGAGGTTGGTATTGTGATAAAAGTGACTGGGAAACCAATACAGCTCCTTGTTAAAGTGTTAAGTCTTCGTTTCCAGCCAATATCTCTCTCACCAACAAAATCCTGAGTGATGGCAGTCGAAGGTAGCGTGTCGATATCTTCCTTTGTTGCTGGTGGCGGTCCTGCACCTTCAGTTTGATTTAGGAGCTGTTCAAAAGACAAAGAAAATCTAGGAATATCTGACATCAACCGAGTAATTGGAGTAAACACAGAGCCACCACTGAACACAATTATGTAGGATCATCTATCAACGCTTTGTGAAGCGCAATTCAATAACGGAACACCTTCACATATGCATTACATTGCTGGAATCACCATGCCTACTCATATTGTAAACCAGGTGCAAACTATTTGAACACACCACTGTGTTAAATGAAGCTTTAACTATAGCATGGTAGGGTAAAGTGTGACAGGTTAAGTCATTGTTTATTACGAACCTACCAGCAGATCAGTAGCAGTAATTATAACATAGATATTGTCATAGGATCTCATGCAATAACCAGAACACCATAACAATATTCAATGGCCTCAATAACCAATTTAATTGTGTACAGAAGAGCCCATTTCTATTATGTACCATAATATGGCTGATGCTTATTCAAGAGTATTAAGAATTTACAACTATGACATTAAACAGTGTCAAACATTGCCAAAGTGACAAATACCAACCTCAGTAATTATGTTGTCAATGCCATCAGCTCCCCAGGCATAGTCACGTGGGTCGCCGTGAAAACCTTGTAAGTAGGGTGGAAAACTACAAGAGCACATCAAAAGTCAGCTTCACGTAACAGGCTGAAAAAGCAGAAATAATTATTATCAGACAAAGATTAACCTCACATTATTAATTTTAACAAATGTCAGTATTAAATTGAGTTAACTGAAGGTGCAATAAACTCAGAAACACTCAAAAGAGGCACAGCAAAAAAGAAATAAACCTGGAAGCTACAATTATATATTCCACCATGTTGGAGAAATTCTTTTCTCTGACATATCTACGTATGTATGATGTTCTCTGAATCTAATTTAAATTTTGTTTAAACTAACCCGGACAGAAAACCAGCCGAATGATCAATGCTTGTGCTGCCAGCTCGAAGATTTCCAAGAAGTGTCTCAAGGAATCTGTAAAGACACACAAATTTAGTGGTAAATATAAAAAAAACTTACAAATAAACTACAATGCAGACTTTGTTATTACTCATTTTGAACTCACAGCAGGAATATATCGATTACAGTCCCCATGTGTCAGAAATCTATATAAGCTATGCACTAATATGTTTTCCTGAATAAACTTGGACAATGGTACACCCATTGATCAGCTGTCCTTGGAAAACAGTCAGTTGTTTCCTTACCAACTGATTAAGTTGCTGCTCTATCAAAAGGTCCTAATCAGCCTCCGAATGATGTACAGAGCAAAAGATGCACTTAGTAAAGCGGTGTCAAGCTGCACTTACAGACCCTCACAACTTCTTTAATACTTCATGATGAGAGTGTACTAAAGGTGACAGGGAAACCAATACAGTTCATCATTAAAGCGTTAACACACAATAACTAAACACCAAACGTCCAACATATGATTTATAGTCATTACACAGTGGCTTGAGAATTCAAAATAATCTGAAATGGCTGACCGGTGGAAGGGTGATAATTGGCCGCCTCTGCCAGCCGCTGATGTTGACTGTAATGGTGAGGTCGTTGATGAGAGTGGTGGCAGTGGTCGCTGATGCATAAAATTAAGTAAGTCATCATCGTCATCATCATCGTCATCTTCCTGGTTCATTGAGTTCAGACTGAGTAACATGCTCGACAACAGTCCCGATGGATTTGAACCTCGCAGAAACAACTGCAAACGAGACAGACCCTTCGAAAGTCATCTATGTTAATAGAAAACACTAGTTAAATTATGACCATCTTGCATAAAATCTCAAACAGCTAATACAACCCATCCCAAATATGATAACCGGCTAATAGACATTGTCAGAAAATAGTCTTGTCTTGAACTTTTCTTGGTCCAAAGGTTGGCTGCACCATGGACAAATCAGCACCAGCTGTTCCTGGTCTCTTGTAATAACTGGGTGACTGATAATTCAGTCCATAACTTTACATTTGTCACATCATCAGAAAATAGTAGCACACATTAAAAAAATGTATCAGCACAATTTACAAAACTATATAAAAACTATTGGAATGAGACACTTCGCACCAATGAAAATTATCTAGCAGAAGTTGACAATGAGTGTGAGCAGTCCAGACACAACAATGTGTCTATTCTTAAGAGTTTGAAATACTAACTGACCAGAGAATCTCTTTCATTTCCTCCATCTGTCTGCAAGTGATCATTTTCCAGCTCTCTAGAGAAACACAGAAAACCAGAACACTGCTAAATTTATTCTAAGCACAAAGTTCAAATTAAACACTAGTCAGCACACACCACTGATACCGTTACATAAACTTGTAATCAGGTTGATTAATTATTAGAATAATCAGAATAGAATGAAAATTCGTGACTCTAGGGTTTAATATTCGTGAATAATAGGGCATTTTTCTATGAATATTTGTAGTATTGTTTCTAATAGCTATTTTGTAAATGCCAAATCAAAATCTTAAGCACAGTGGCTTTAACCCAGACACGTACGACAGAAAGAGCAAGTGCAGAAGCATTCTTCATTAAAGTTTTAAGTCAACCAAATGACCAAGATGTATCAAATTCCATTGGGTCAGCTCTTGCCCTGGATTTCAGCATCTGAATTCAAGCCTCTGTGAAGTCACTGTGCATGAACCAGTCATGCACAACCATTTAATATGAATTAAATTAAATTCCTCATGAATCAGTTTCCAGGTCAAATTTACCTGTGCCTCCCAATATTTGAAGCGAGGGGTCACAGAATCCACAATATCATGGAAAGATTTTTATATATTGCATAAAGATTCTGGGGTTTTCCATCCCATATGGAGGGTTAGTGTCACAGATAGAAATGGTGAACTTCCTAATATCCTGCGTAATTCATCCTGGAAGATCGGGAAAGTAAGACCATAAACAGTGGAGTTTGCAGAGGTTTGTCTTTACAAACCTCCTTACTTCCAGCACCACTTTGACCGATATGGTGCAGAGGATTGCCGTCGCCTACTGCGTCATGTAGAAAATCTTCAACACATCACAACTTGCAATGCATGGTTCAAATTTCAGCCTCTTTGAAGAAGGTTGAGTGAGAACCTCTCTCTGAATTGGTTGAGATGAGATGAACTAACCAATTGAGATTCAGTCATTAGATATTGGCATATTATGAATATAGGGCATAACCGAGTAGACACTTTCCACCGAGTACGAATCCGAATATTTGGATGAGCTATTTGCCGGATCCGGGTACGAACCGCATACTAGCCGCAAATCTGGCCAGCAACTGGCAGCGAGTACCATCGATAGGCAAAGCGTAGTTAACCTGCCACATGCACAACTATGGAGAACTATCTATAGTCAATGCAGAGTCTATAGCAATCTCCTTCATACAGCGTATCATCGCACTCAATATACTTACTATTCAATAACTTTTTTGTGAAAGAAATGTAAAACCTTGTTAGGAAATATGAAATTATCAACGATGTCTTTACTCTCTAATATTTGCCGAGGTGAATACTTCCAAATAGTTCAATATTCGGCCGAGGCGAACGTCTGAGGCGATTTCTGGTTATGCCCTATATGAATATAAGAATATAAGTAAGTAAAGCTTGCAACATAAACATGAGAGGCATCAGTACTCAAAGCCAAGAACAGGAATGGAAGGCATGTCAAGTATCTTTCACTGCTTCACAAGTTTGTAACAGACATTTGTTTAACTGCTATTGTCAAAATGTTACTACTCTCTCCATTGTTTCTATACATACTGCGTCATTTCTTCAATGAAACTACTTTCACACTTTGGACAAGTCAGGTTCTACAAGTAAAACATAAATTACTACACAAATTACTTAACATAAATGGTTAACAGTTTTCATGTATGTCTACCTAGCAATACAAATCATGTTGGCAAGTAATATTTTTGCAAGACCTTTCCTGAAATTTCCTTTAAAAAAAGATGTTCAGCATTCAATATCAACAAACCTTAGGAAGGTAATCCAGAAAAATATGTGCCCCTTTAGCACACAATATGGCCGCCCAAAATGCGGTCAAATAGAGCGCTGCTTCCTGCCAGCCACATCCCATAAAGCAATGAACTCAGTAAGTAAGCAATGAACCAATATCGAACCATGTAAGTTAGTATAGCTGTTGTTCTAGTGCACAAACCGAACTTTGTGTCTTCTGACAAACACACAATCCACACAAAAACATAAAAAATACGTGGATGCATGCAAAAAGAAAATTGGCACAAATTGTGAGCTGTTCTCCACCTAAGGTGACTTAGTTGGAGGAGTTCATGTGGATGAGCTTATTTGGATATCAGACATACTTCCAGAATATGCTTATCACTATTTAGATACTTATTCTTTCTATTAATTTGTGATGACGGAATGAACTCTTAGAACATTCTTCTACACTTATGAAGATGTTCACTGTTGATCTGTTTTTAAAACAGCCTTCATTACTAATAACTTTTGTCCATTACTTACCTACCGAGTGCATTGCACTATGACTTGTAGGTAGCAGCGCACTGTTTCAGCCCATTTGGGATGGTCACATTGTTAACTAAAGGGGCACTTATTCTTTGGATTACCATAGAGCATTGATACCTACCCATCCATATTCTATAAGCAATGTTCTAAACTGGTATGTAAGTACTAAACAAAAACCTGAACCCATTTTAACTAATATCTTTAAAGAGACCAAATTTATATCTAGAACAACATTGTCCAAATAAACTTAACAAGCGCAAAATCATCAAACTCCCTAAAACCACAGCAATTAAACAATCACAAGGCAAATTAGTTTGAGTCATTTGAAAACAGATTCATTGTGTTGTGAGCTTTAATTTTCAGTACTTACATTTCATTTTGTGAATTTATCTTGAATGTGAGATACCTTTCCTGGACATGCTGTTTACAATTTATTTCATACACTTATTCATTTAATTAGATGAACTTAAACAACATTCTTGAAAAACTTCAGCAGAGTTCTGTGCTGACTAGTCTTGTAAATTAAGTCATTTTCCCCACTTACATACTTAATTAACTAATACATTGCATTATTGGATGTGGCTGGGTGGTATCAGCCCTATATTTGAACACAACCTGGGAAGGCCATATTGTTTACTATTGGGAAATATATTCTTTGTGGTTACCCATTATTTTAACTAAGCATAGCCAGCAAACATTTTGAATTGGGGTATTTTTTTATGGATAGAATTCTGTCAGAGATTACTACATATATCAAGACTCAAGTCGTGAACAGCTACGACAAGCTATGTCATATGAAACATTTCCCTCTAGGCTTGTGTAGTCGGTGTGTATGCATTGCTCAGCAGTCACTGCACAGAATTTCGTCCATAGAAAATACCTCTGATCCCAAATGTTTGCCTGGAAACATAGCAAAGCACATCTGCAGTACAGCCGCCACAACAGAACCAGAGGTGCAGTGAATGTATACCTACCCATCAGGTTATGCGTCTTGAGAGTCGGTTAGGGACTAAGGGTCAGGATTGGGGTTAGCGTTGTGATTAGAAAACATGGCACTTTTCACGCAGCCGCCGCAGCATGCCAAAATATAATGTACGACGTCCTGAGACCTACGCACTCCGAAACTGCACTTTCACCGAAACGTGGACAGAAAACTAACCTTAGCATCCGTTGCAGCCGTAATCTCAACCGAATCGGAACACTGATGGCAGAAATACTTTAGCGGCTGCGAGTTGGACTGTTTGTCGACTGCGGCCTCCGCCATGGCAGGAAGAATCGTCTCACGAAAAACCCCGTATAAACTTATAAAACTGTTACAGCCTAGCAGCAACTCGCACAGCCGAAGAGGACGCCATTTAATACGTTCGAATTTTGTATTATCTCTATCGGCCGATCATTTAAAGGCTTTCAACTTCCGGAAACAGTGAACCAGCTCAAGCTGTCCATCTGTTATTCCGCTAATCGTTGTTGTTGTCGTCGTCGTCGTACTTTAAAAGCAGACTAACCCGGTTCATGTAATGGTATAATAATGTAAGGCAAACCATTGGGGCATCAATCAATTAATTAATCACTCAATCAATGCTTTATTGTTCACGAACGAAATACATGACACATAACATAATAACAGTACATGTAACTAACATGCAGTGAACAATGGGAACCCCAAAGGAACAGACCGTTCCGCTAATAGAGGTCGCCCAATTTCAACCAATTATGCGACCAATGAAGTAATTCACCGTAATTACATCAATAACATCTAACCAAATTCTATACTTCTCAGCGCCATAAGCAAATACTCACGAAACGTTCAAGGCCCGGGCCATCACAGCTCTCTCGCTCCTGTCCCCATATTAATCGGCTTAAAATAAGGCCTGCCATAAGAATAGAACTTATAACGTTTTATAAAAGATTTTACCACCTAAATAGGCAGGTATACAACATGTACGTGCACATCAATCCTCCGAATTCTCCTATATTTATCAGTTGTTTGCCGAGGCGGCGATCCCGGGAGGTCGAGGGGAACAAGCCTTCACCGTTCAGAATAAGGGGTCACGGCGACACACTATACATTTGTCCTCCCAACCTCGACCCATCCGTCTCATGGGTGTCCCCCACGCACCTGTGAACCGAGATCACAGCGCCTCAGGTTGTTTGCTATTTCAAATCACTTTTCTCACCCCGCTCTTCTTCAACCCTAACACTTCTCTGACCTTCTGCAAATTTGAAAATCGCTTTGTAGTCAGCTTTTAAGCTTCTCTTCGGTAAACCACCGTCAAAAAACGACGTACAATTTTTTATACATCGATCTGTCGAACCGGGGTTCAATTTGTCAATAAAGAAGCAGAAGGGTCGAGAATCTATACAAATATAGAAAATTTTCTAAGTGGCAATAAATTTCTATTCGCGATTCTTTCCTCGCATTGTAAACTACTTGTAGAGGATATTATTTATCGGAGTTTCAAAAACGATCAGCCTGCATGATTTACAAATACAACCACGCGCGCATGCACGCAGGCACACATGTCCAAAACAATGACAATACTAAGTAATCACAACAGCCTGTGATCGTGTTGCGTAGGCCTACTTATAAGTTTTAAATAATAAAGATGCCATGCTATTCCGTGCAGTTAAACTAGACCTTATAATAACTTGTAATAACCCGTTCATATTATGATTTGCAGTCATAATGTGTCCTGTCAGTTTGAATAATAAAACGCGAATATGAATTATTTATTTAATTCCTCACTCATAAATTAAACGCCTGTGCGATATCTGAAACACTAGCTCCTGGCAACGCGTTGTGATGGATGAGCCATATTAAGCTGATTTAGTGTGAATCAACTCATTAATCCATGTAACATTGAAAATAACAAATTAAATTAATTTGAATGTTTATGTCGGTACACGATTTTTCATGTTATAGTTTTTTATTAACTATATTCTTGGAATAAGTTATTGGGCTAAGTAAGTTAAATTAGATTATATGTATTAAATGCTTAACGCTCTTAATTGCTAATGTTGCTTGGATATGGATAATATCATTGAATCGCAATAATCTTTAGTATTTACTTACCTATTCCTGGTTTCCGCGAAAATAGGCATTGTTCGGGACACGGGACGGCCTTGGGCGATCCCGGAACTGTCCCGGCCAATCCGGAATTGTTGGCAACTTTAGTCTCATAAGACCTAAGTAACCAAACAAAGTCACATTGGAAAGTTGCATATGTAATTAATCGAGACTATTTATGATGATATGGCAAAATATTAATTTAAGCTATCGATTTCACCTTCTTGATTACACACAGTGTTCTCTGAGGAGCCAAATCTTTGCAGCAAATCCTTATTGCCAATAGCATAGACACAGAACTTCTTCAAGAAACTTGCTTCATATTGCACTTTGTAAGAATGATTTGCTTCACAGTTGACATGTTGTCCATAGGTTCCCTTAACAGGCCATGATTGGGGAGCTCAAGGACATCATATTCGTGTAAAGTTATTAGAAACTGCCATCAAATTATTTCCAATAGCAAAATACAAGAAAGATGCAAAAAGCCAGAAATTTTTAAGGCTTTTATCTTTGCCTGCTGGACAGAGGACATGAGGCCAAAAAGGAGGACATATCCTCCTTTGCTGGACATCTGTCAGCACTACCTCAAGATGCAGTTGCTAGAGCAACTTCTCTTCATTTGTAGGCTTCCCCTTGACTGGATCCATGTCTTCTTATGTGACTGCACTTTTTCAATCAATCAATCAATGTCAATTTCATATAGCGCCCCTTCTAGGTATCTACTCAGAGGCGTGTTGTATCCCAGTCGACTTCACCTACTTTACTTGCTGGTTGCGGTCAGCTACTTAGTTCATACAATTTGCATTTATTTATAATTAATTTGCCCTTCCTGTAGTTCTCTGAAGTTGCAACCCACTTACTTTTGTGGATGCCTTATCATTCAATCATCCCATCCGAAATTATCATTTTCTTACCCAGCTCTTTTCTCAGACATCGTAAGTTGCTACTGGATCCATATCCAGTGCTGCACCTCTGACTCGGACTGAGCTTACTTTTTGTGTTATTTATCAGGCTTTCCCTTCCATATGAAAGCCATGCCTATTCAAGACATCATGCCCTGATTCATGCAATCTGCATGCAATTTCTCCATTTAGATGCAACTCACTGTGACTGCTCATGTATCTTCTTCTCAGTGTTTAGGTTAAGTGAGGCAATAACAACAGGTCTGGCATCCATTAAGTATAATTAAACAATGGATAATCTGCTTAGAATATGTTTGATGAATTTATAGTGCCTCCACTAATAATGCTGACAAGCAGCAGGCTGATTTCGCTAATACATCTTCAACAGGTCTATATTGCGTCACATCTTCTGCGGTTTGTGTAAGGATTTTTTGATTGTTTATTGTAAATTTATTGAATTTTAGATAATTTAAATTGGAAACAGCTCAGGGACAATGCCCAGGATTCCAAAGTTGATTGTGTTTGATCTAGGTGAGTGTCTGTTTACTCTGTTCACTTAAGTGTATGGATAACATATTAAGGTTGTTTTTAAACTTTTATTTAAGTTATGTTATTGTAAATTTGGTTTATATACAATGAGCCCAGACTACGAGGACTTCTGAGTTCAAGGCTAAAATATATAATTATTTCACGGTATGTTTGTATGAATGTATCTAGCTTCAGTGGCTCAGATCAACAAGTGTGTCAAGTTCAAACTTTGCCTACTAGTAAACAACTGTCTTTATAACCACACAAAACTATTTAACCGGCTGTCCCAAGCAGCTTTTTGATGATCATAATTCAGCTATGACTGCAATCATGATACCTGATGGTGTTACATAAATTGTTTTAATAACACTATATTTTAAATTACACTTATGAAGAGGTTATAATATGAGTGTGTGATGAGGTGACTGATTGCTTGGTTGCATGTCTTGTCAGATGATTTGACCCTCACCTGAAGCAATCAGTACTTAGATTCTTCCTTCAATGTTATATAATCCAATTGTTTTTAGCGAAGTGGTTGTAAAATATGTTGTTCTTATTTAAATCTGCAATCTGTATAGATGTATTTTCGTGATTGATCAGCTGTTTGCTTGTGTTTTTACAGACTACACGCTTTGGCCATTTTGGGTTGATACGCACGTCACGCCTCCTTTTTCTCAAGATAGGTGAAATACACATCTTGTATTAAACCTTTTGAAAATATGGATAGATTCTGAGAGGATTGATGGATGTATGGAATCCTAAACCTATTTGTCCGATATTTTGGCCTAACAGTTCAGAATTCTCAGGCCTGAGTGATTAAAATGACCCTTAATTATCGACACATTACATGATTTACATCTGTATTAAGTTAATTATATTGCCTGCCCATTGAGCAAAGAATCCTATATCTGGCTTACAGCACACACATTGTAACAATTAAATTAGCCAGTTATGCCTCTCCCCTCTGGAAAAGCTTGATCTCATAGTAGGATGAACTGAGTGTCAATTTCATTCCGAGTACTGAGTTTTATGATTTCAGTTGTACTGAGCCTGAGTTTCGAATATTTAAAAACTTTTCATTCACTTGATATTTACTTTGGCAGTTTGTACAATTTTTATGAATTTTTCGTTTTGCCTCAGTGTACACGTTAGGAAGTAGTAAAGTACTAATGGTAACAGTATGTGTATTTTTAGTTAGATCAATTGTTTTGTAAATAAAATAAATCCAGTTTTTGTTTTAAAAACAAAAAAATCATAAAATTATTTTTATAAGACTTTGACCCAATGTTTGTCTGCGTCCGAGTTTATGCCGAGTTCTGTGACACTCAGCCGAGCCGAATTTCAGTTCATCCCTACGTCATAGTAGGGTTTCATATAATCGATATTAGTGACTCTACTGTTTTGACATCTATTACTCAATTTTTTGAAATTTTGAGGATTGTTGTAAATTAATTAAAGATATGGGGCAATACATGACTTTTATCAAAGACCAGTTACATGCTACCCTGATGTGCCAGAAATGCTGAAAGAGCTTCATGCACAAGGGATCAAACTGGGAATTGCATCAAGGTAAGTTCAGACATGACAATAATATGATCATAATATGGGTGTGATGGGGGTGGGACGTTGGTAGACCTTTCCTCATACTGGTTGAGACTATTTCACATTGAGGAGACATTTCTTCCATTAGCTTATTGCCTTGTAGTTCTTTCCCTGCTTCTGCCAACCACAAATTTAACCAATTCAGAAGCATAAGCATTAAACACAAACATGACATCCTGAACCTAAAGTAAGTATAGTAAATAACCATTTATGTCGGCAGCCTTGATCAGTGTACTCGCTAGAGTTGAAGGATATTTCAGCCATAGTGAAACAGCAACTGGTATAAAAAAAATGACAAGAGCAATCCAGCAGACATACAAGTTGAAAGAGTCAACAAAGAATTGGTTATGCAGGTTTTCCTTTGAATCAAAGAAATTGAACATAGTGCCTCTGCATGTAATCTACTCAGAGGTGAGTAGAAGGCCCTTCGAGTGATTGGTCAGTAATCATAATCAACAGAACATATTGCGATATGCAGATTTCATGATATTTGTTTTGATAGACACAGAATAACTGTTATCATTATTTACAGTAGATTAATTGTTAATCATAATAATTGGCTGTTTCAGGACGGCCTGTGTGCAAGAAGCCAAGGATCTCGTATCTCTTTTTCAGTGGGACAAATACTTTGTTTTACGTCATATATACCCTTCTCAGAAAACGGTCCATTTTCAGAAGTATGTTCTGAGTTTTGGTTTATTGCGTTAGATATGAGATATTTGTTAATTTTTGTGTCAGATATAGACAAGCGTTTAGTTTCTTACTAATTCATTGCAACAGTGGACATTCAAAGTTATAACCATTACTGTGGTAATTACAGCAAAGCCTGTGGTATTACATTGGGGGATGGAAATACAAGTGCTGTAATTACCGCGTTAACAGTTTTAACTTTAATTGTCCGCTGTTGCAATGAGCTAGCCATTAAGCTGAATCATCCTTCATATTTGACTATATGCGAATTATCTTTCAGATTTCACAATGAAAGTGGCATACCGTTCTGCAATATGCTATTCTTTGATGATGAAAAAAGAAATACTGAAGATGTATCTAAACTTGGTCAGTATCAACAATTAAAGGTGTATTGTGTTTGTATATTTTCTTTGGTGCATCTGGAAATGAGTGATGGGAGAAAGATCTGAACAGTTGTGTATCATCAGCATGGAGGTGGTTATCACCAGAAGATAAGGAATCAAGTTTGCTGAGTAGCCTAGCCTGAGTAGGTTTTGAACACTAAACCAAAAGTGCTGATATGTACCAGTAGTGGGGGTAGTGGGTGTTCTGTATCACTCTGCCCTTTGCCCTGTCACGTGACTGTCTATGACGTCATCAATTGTCTTCTGTGACCTGTACTTTGTATCTAGGTCACAACCCTTGGACTTTGTAGGCTGGCCAAACCTAATTTCCTTTGTTTGAGGCATTCTACCCTTAATCTGGGAGCCAGTGCAGGCCTAGATGACTGGAGTGGAAGCCAATGCAGCACTCCTATTGGATGTAGTAACCCTAGGATATAGCCCAACACTCTTGCTCAAACCTAATCTGAATGGTTGCAGCACCCCTCAACGGGGACTAAAATAACGCCAATAGCACAATATCTTGGCTGGGTGACCTTTGGACTGACCATCTGGCCTCTTATCATTGACATTTGTAAGCACAGACAATGTTTCTTGTATACCTAGACAAATAAAATTGTACCACAACCTGAAAAATAAACATGTAACGTGATGTACATTTTACTCAATATGCATGCACTCAACAGCTGCTTGAGTCGGTAAATAATGTGAAAAAATTAAAATTTTAATATTCATGCTCATTTGCATATGGGCCAGAACCCCCACTACTCGCAGAAACAGATTAATATTTCGCCAACTCTCATCTATAATAATCTTCTGTACACTTGAGGTGTTCACACATTCTAAAAACATTGAAACATTCTGCAGGAGGGCCAGATTCAAGCATTAATAAAACAGAAGGGACACCTGAATTAATTTCCATTGGAATTGAAATGCACCAATTCTAAGGGTATGATGCAATTGAATATATTGATATGGTCAAAAGCACTGAAACAATCTGTTGTTATATCAAGACCACCCATACATATGCATGAGAAAATCACTCCCAAGCCTGACTAAGTGAGGAAGGTGCTGCCAATGGTCATAAAATTAGTAGGCATATTTTAATTAGTTGGAAATTTGATAGAAATTAACAGTAATGAGTCGGTAAATACATTCACAATGAGAATTCCGGAAACAATTCCAGAATTTGACCAAAAAATTCCGAAATTCCTGAAAATTGATTATGGTCTGGAATTGCAATCTCTAATTGCAACACACGTGAACAGCACTTTTATCGAATTCCCTCATGGAACCCTTGTCTTCCCATCCCAGAACCCTATGGGAAATGTGCTCTAGTCAGCCTCAGTTGAAACTATCGTTTAAGGGATGTTTCTTGTTATGTAATGCTTCTATTCAAGTTAATTTCTTTGCAGCTGATTTTATAGCCTTCACTTCATAATTAATTGTTATTTAACTATATTCTTTTGTCCATAGGTGTTGTTAGCATTTTAGCTGAAAATGGGATGTCACGAGGAGTCTTGGCCAAAGGTCTCGCCCAGTTTTCTCAGCAGGTTTAGGAGAACTGAGGTCTCTAGTTTTAATTATCTTAGCTGTGCAGAAATTCATCTGCTCCTTAGGATAATTAATTGAAGATAAATATTAATTAGATTGAACTGAATATAAGGTTGATCCTTTTGTGCAATAGAACTCAATATAATTAACAAGTTTAACTGAATTTGTGTGTATGTATTTGACCAAGCTTTTATACTGCGATAATAAGTTCGTTAAAACAAGAAAAGGTACAATTTCTGGTAGTATTTATATCAAATGACTTTTGTTCAATCCTTTAACAATGAGCAGGACCCTCTTTGCCCTTTTAGGTGTCTCTCCATTGTAATATTATCTACTTATATTTTGCTATGTTGGATGTAATAAAAGAGTATGTTATGTTATGTTATGAGCTGCATAGGTTTTCCCATACATTTTAGTACATGCTCGTCGTTGAAGGGTTAAATGCTCTTAGTTGCAAGATAATAGACAGAGTTGCTGTTGATTTCCTCTAGGGGTCATCCACAAAGGACGTCCGCAAAGAGGGGAGGGGTAGGGGAAACGCGGAAAGGGGAGGGGGTCGTGGACTGTTTAGACGTCTGTATGTGCCATGCTAAATTATTGCCAAAATCACATCTAATGGTAGTTATTTCATAATCCAGGGGGTGGGCAACCTACGGCCCGCGGGTCGCATGCGGCCGACGGAAACATTTAATGGGGCCTGCCATTTCGATTAATATTTTTTTTAATGTCCACAATTGTTTGTAAAATTCTATGAAAAATTTAAAATCCGTGTCAAAATAAAAAATTATTATAACAGTATCAATTAATTACTATTCATAATATTAATAAATATTAAGAGCATCACAGCAAATTTTTTAAAAATACGCTGTATAGTTGCGAGTGAATTTTCCAGCACACCCACTACACCTTGTTTTCTAATCACTTCCTGAAAATTGTTATGTATTGACTGCTACACAATTTTGAGTTTGGATAGTTTGCTGTTTATACTCACTGAGCATTAAAACTGGAGGGCTTTGTCCCCCTGCCCCGCTTGTTACAACCCTGGACACTATACAATACATCTTTAGTTGTTGAAACTGAAATTATTTGAAATTAATTAATATCAAGAAATTAATTTTGAATAGTTTGTAGTTTGAATTTGTTGTTTGAAAAGTGGAGTGAGTGCACTAAACTTAAAAAGAGAAAAATTGATGACAAGTGTAGGGCATTCAACAAAGACTGCACAGCAAAGTATTTTTTCATTGATATTAAAAATTTAAAACTAATGCTGTACGCTTAATATGTCAGGAGTCGGTGGCCGTTTTCAAAGAGTACAATCTCAAACGACATTTTCAGACGAAGCATGGCAATTTCGGAATGAATTTGAGTGAAACCGAATTACAGCGCAAGCTGATGACTTGGTGAGAAATTTAAAGAACTTTTTGCAGAAATCAAGTCTTTTCAAGTGAAGTTCATGTTGTTCTCCAGACTTTCGACACAAAAGAATTTCCTCATTTTCTAACAATGAAGACACAAACGGTTTCTTCAGAATGTGCAAAAAAATACAGCCATCAAATGTCATCTTTGAGCGAAGAGTTTTCAAGGCATTTTAGCGAGGTTCAAGCTCTTGAGGATCAGTTTGCTCTTCTCACTATGCCATATTCATAGGATATTGACAAAGCATCTACTGATCTGCAACTTGAATTAATAGACTTGCAGAATGACACCATTCTCAAAGAGAATTTCAAAGACATGGAATTAACCAAATCTTATTCATCACTGAAAAATAATAAATTTCCAAACATACAACACTTTGCTATGAAATTTTTTGTTTTATTTGAATCAACTTACATCTGTGAATAAACTTTCTCCTGCATGAACATCAATACATAAGTTTAGGTCTCAACTCACAGATGCAAATTGGATTCTATACTACGGATTTCAACAAGTACTTTGACTCCAAATTATGGAAAACTAGTTAAAAGCTGTTTGCAGTTTTAGAAATCTCGTTAAACATTTTTAAATTAGGCCTATGGAAGCCTATTGTAAAGGCAAGGCCTAACTAAGTAACAACCCCAAACCGACTCACTTAACTAACATTATCTGGTTTTAGTTACTTTTACTACGAATACGGTCATCATGTCATTATAATTATTTTAAATGTAAAAATGTGTTAAATTTATGGTCTTTCTGCTATAGAAAAGGTTGCCTATCCCTGTCATAATCTTATTGATTATTAGTAGTAGCTTTAGGTTATAATTCACGTTTGAGAGAGTAATTATACGAAGCTTATATGCAAATAAGCATTTATTAAATTTAAGTTTTCTATATAGCTGTTATTCAATCTCATTCTTTGTTAATAAATTTAATAAAAAGCGATGCAGTAAAATAATTAATGGCAGTTGCCAATGGTAGCTGATACATGTGTGATGCAGACGTCCGCAAAGGGGGAGGGTGGTAAGTCGAATGCAGACAAGTGGGAGGGGGGTTACAAAAAAGTAGGTCTTTGCAGACATCCTTTATGGTGTTCAGTGTTTCAATTTCTACAATCATTTAGAAAATCTGAGGTACATGTGAATATATGTGGTTACTTTATGGATCTAAAACAAGTCAAGCTAAACAAACCAGCGGTGCTTTTTTCTAGAAAACAACGTGCTGCAACGCAACTACATTGTCAAAAGAAATTAAGCTAAAATTAGCTATTAAATAAAATAAATTTGATAGGACACGATAATTGCAATCTATAATACACTCACTTATAGATTTTAGAATGAAAAAACTTGAAATTGTTAAGTTTTATGTCAAATTCCAGAGCTTTTGCATAACTGTTATTTTTTAGTAATTGAAAACAGGTGGCAATGGTAGTTACGTCATAATCTTAGTTTTATTAGTAGCTTTAGGCTATACTTCACATTTGGGAGTTACGGCACATTCCACCAGACAAATAAGCAATGGAAAGCAGTGACAACTACCTTGTTATAAAGCGATCCCATTATTAAGTAGAATTAAAAGATGGTGTCACCATATTTCAAATCAGAATGAAGGATTATCGTTCTATTTTTGAACTACTGTTTGCTAAGTTACTTCCTTTATGTGGTATGGCGGGCTGGTCTGGTTCAAGATGCTTGACTCCAGATATTATTGTATAATAAGGAGCTAAGTTTTCATACAAATAATTTTGTCTTCATTTGCTTGTTAAATTTAAGCTTCAATAACATATTTTTTCTCACATTATTCTGCCCTTGTGTGGTTATTAGACAAAATAATAATACAGATTTGTTCTATTTTCATTTACTGGTTTATCTTTGTCTGCAGTATAATATTTGTACAATATGGTTTCTATTGTACCCTTTTGTTTCTTACATTGGACACAACTTGTAATGGAAAAAAGAAGGATAAAGGTGAGAAGGTATAAATGGCTTTACTAGGGGACCAGACAGATACTTAGTGCCATCATGGATAGGTGCAATCCCATGATTCAGGATAACTCAGCATTGCAACAACAGCAGAGCAGTCGCTTCAGCTAGGCTCTAGGCAGCCATGGGTAGGAATTTCATTTTCTTAGCCTCAGCGTACGATGGCAGGTGGCCTTCCTATGTGGTGCACACAGAGCAGAAATCTGTAACTAAATTTCTGCCCTGGCGAGGATTTGGCTCCCAAACTCTCGATTGAAAGTCCAGCACCATCGAGAACCCTCATTGCAACAATAACATCTGAGAAATTGCAAACAGCAATTTTTTGTTTTTTTATACACAAAACCTACAAATATAGCAAAAAGTAACACACAACTAAAATACAATATACTGTAAAATAAGATCTGAAAGTACCAAAACATCACAACTATTCTGTGGCTTATAGGAGCTTGTTCAATGACGATTCAACAAACGTTACATGCTAATGAGTAGACATCCCATACCTGTATAGAGGTTGGAACTATATTCTTATACAGGGCCAAGCTTCTACCAAAGTCATCTTTGCAGGTGTTGTCCTGAAGCTGAACGATATTTTGGCTTAAGAGAGTAACAGCTAACAAACGCTAACAAACTTTCCATGGATGTTATACAGCTTGACAACAAACTGTCAATCGTAAATTACACCAGGGTTGAAAGTCAAGCTGCAACCCAATGTAACTAAATCTTGCCCCTTCTATTCTTCATGCGGCTCAAAATATACCTGCCTCAAGTAAATAGCTTGGTCAAGGATTTACACAGTGATAATTAGTGAAGTCTACTAGGATTTAGAGAAAGGTTGCATTCATTTTGCTGTATTTTCATATTTCTGCTAATACCAACATTAATAAGTTCAGATCTTTACTGGTCTTTTTAAGAAGAGTTGAAGATTCAACTGATAACACAAAACAATCCCCATCCATAACAGAACAGGCTGTGAGGGCCACAAAACTAAAATGCCAACTGGCATATTTTCCAACTATTGTCAGAGGCATTATCAAAATTTAGTTGTATTACTACTGCACTTCCCTACTCCTCTTGGTTTGTGGGAATAAGATACAATATGCAAAACAGTCTAACTAAAATGGGTCAATGCTCAAACTAATCTAGAAAGTCTATTTCATATTTTATGGAAAGCATTATTCCAATGAAGAGTATGAAATAAAAAAAATACTGGCAATGACAAGCAACATATTTACTAATAAAATTAATTGTTGCTTTAGACTATACCTGAAAACTGATAATATCAATGTCAAAAATCCGAACACATCTTTCAAACTGGCAATAATTCTCATTCACAGCAACACTGGATTTACTATCAAACATAACTGTAACAAGGAAACCTACAATAACAAAATAAAACTAAGAACTTTTGGAAAAAGAAGCATGAAACACTGCACTTACACAATACATATGATTGATATTAAACAGACAATAGGACATCCTCTCTGGCTAGCATTTAACTGCCAACTTCTTAACATCTCTAAGATCCAATTTATCAGGCTGGGGTAGTTGATGGCTAGCAGGCATCGGCTAGTGCTTGGTCGCCATTGCCTTCTCTGATTATTACCTTACAGGACTCGGTCCAGGACTTTGAGATCATACTGGACCAGGAGATAAGCCTTTCTCAGCATAGAGATCAACACATCCAAGGCTGCTACTACCAACTTTAGTCATATGGCGCTGTAATCCACTCCATTGAGATATGTTATCTTTTATAGCAATAAATTTAAAATTGCATCAAATGCCTGAGAAAATAATTGTAAAAAAGATTAAACTGGCAAGAAATAACATTAAATATATAGAAATATGCAAAAAAATTAGTTTAAAAAAATGTGCACCAAGATCTTTGATTAACCAACTGTTTTTATCTTACTGACCAACACGTTCAGATCAAATTTAAGGATGTAGTATAACGTAATTATAACGTAATTTCCTTTAATTATAGAAGTTATTTAAATCTGCCGTTAACTTCTATTCCATGGCAAGACAAATGCAACAATTGAGGCTCATATCTGGCGCTGTTACTGCTGCGACAGGAAAAGATATAAAATAAACAGCTAAATAAAGCATATAAACTTCAACACTACCAAAAAACACATAACTGCATCATGCAACAGCAGGATGATTAACTTTACCATTAACAGAAATAAATTTCACCACCATGTTGCCACATTAAATAACACATACATAAATAACATCTATAAAAGAATTAGTAGAAAGTTACGCAAAGATAACACACACACAATGACACCATAATTGTAATTTTTGTAGGACACGTAAAGAAGTTTTGAAGGTGCTATGCTGATCCATGTTTATAGTCGCTGTTAATATTGAACACATTAATGGATATAAATTCAATAAAAAACCTAAATTGTGATTTGAATCAAATGGCAGTATATTGAAAATACAGAACAGAATCTTAAGTTCAAGCATAAGATTTTGCATAATGCCAAGTACTAAGCAAACCATGTCATTAGTTGCTCGTAACAACTATCAGAGGTCTATAAAAGTCATGTGGGTAAGGGCTCGCAAACCACATCTGACACTGTACTCATTTCTCCTTTAAAGACGATGTAGCTGCTCCCTCCTCAGTGTATATACTCAACTCGCTAATTATATACCAGTTTACAGCTATGACTAAACCTTAAAAGACACAAACCCAAAGAACTCAGCAATAATGTCAGCCATGTAATATGGTGAATTCACCCCACATCTGAAGGTCAAAGTGCCTAAGAAGCAACACATTTCAACACTGATCAGATATTAAATCATGGTACCTGTAGTAATTAATAATAATAATAATAGCAGGAGGAATATTTCTTTCCTCTAAAAAGCTGACGAAAACAACATGCTTGAAAACAGCTCAGAAAACACAGAACATAGCGAAACTTGCAATAATGGGTGCAGGGTCGTGCACCGAAACTGAAGTACTCATGGTCAGTTGTTATGTTGGACCACCTCTCTAGACTTTTTCTGTGAGCATTGGATCAGTTGGGAGACTTCCATTAGACAGACGTGGCTTGTAGATTGGACGGCTGCTAGGTGAGCTGTTCTCGACAGCAGTTGCTTCCATTTCAACTGTGGGAGGCTGCTTCTTAGCCCAGGGCTGAACTACACCAGATCCAAGAATGCAGTACATGACTGCGCCAAAGGCATAGACCCCAGCCGCGATGAAGAACACTGTCTGCCAGGATTCACGCGTTTGCTACAAAATACCAAAAGTTGGATTCACTTTCAAGTACATCACCATCATGATCCATGACCTGAAAGCCCATAGGTTTCAATTGCACTCTATCTTGGGTTAGGTGTAATAAGTTGTGTATATCAGTTAAACAAAAGTCTTCTATGTCATCAAGCCATTTTATGCAAGGTCTCCCTCCTCTTTCCGTTCCCCCATAATTCTTCTCATTACACTCTTTATTTTTCTCTCATTATCCATTCTACAGATATGCCCAACTAGTCCCAATTTTCGTTTCAATGGCTTGTATTATATTCTCTTTGATGTTTAGTCTTTTTCTTACTTTTTACTCTTTGTGTCCAATTCAGTTGCAATATCCTTCTATGACAGTACATTTCAAACGCTAACTGTCAAACGCTAAATACACTAACTATATCTATAATCTCGAAAACTGCGGTACTTCGGGCACATCGTGAGACAGCCTAAAGACAGTATTTAGAACAGAATGATGTTGGGTTTAATGGAAGGAAGCCAATGTCGTGGAAGACCCAGAATCTGCTGGTTCGACAATGTCATGGCTTGGAATGGTTTAAAAGGCACAAACTTAATGAACATCGTACGAGACAGAAAGCAATGGACATCACTTTCCCATTCATGTAGTCAACCGTCGCAAAGCGACTATGACGATGTGATAAGGCATGACATATCCATCATTCTTACATCAATTTTCTTTATCATCCAGGTCTCACAGGCATATAGTGCTGTACTAAATATGCATGCTTTTAATATCTTCAGTTTGGTATCTTATTGTTTTGCTTCTCCATATGGCGTTAAAGCCTGCCATCACTCCTTTGGCTTTATTAATTCCTCTTTTAACATCCAATGTGCAGTTGTTGTTCAAAGCCATGAGGCTCCCCAGGTACATGAACTCTAACATTTTTAATTACATCTTATTCAAGTACAAGATAAAATAAATCCTGAAAATTAATTAATGAAAACAAAGAGGAATCCATACTATTCAATGGCAAATTGAGTCAATAGCAATAACTCAGTAATTACATACCTTCAAACTTAAATATCATTTCATCCTTAATAATCATTTTTGCATCAACTACTGCATAGCAACTGTAACCTAGCAACACAAGGCACCCATAGCATTATAAAAGGCAGACTTAGATGGCCCCTGCCCTCTGCATTATATGTTAAGAACTCAACCAATCAGCCTCAGTATTAGAAGTCTTTTTGCATAGTGTTATTATATGATGTAGGCTTTCTATACATCAAGCCTTACCGATTTTGTCAGAGCGGCTGCAAGATAAGGCGCTATGAATCCAGCACTAGCAGAGATCCCGTTTGAGATGCCCATCAGGGTACCAGCATACTGTGGTGCAATATCCATGTGGTTGACAAAGTAACCGGAGTAGACGCAACCACTGATTGTAACTGCCAGAGTCAGCAGGCCAACCGCTAGCGCCGTCTGGCTACAGTCCAGGAAGCTAAGGCCGATCAGGAATATGCCAGCTCCAAGCAGACCTAGATGAGAGAAACCCAAACTAGATCATGTATTAATCAATGCATCCAAGTTGATAGCATCAAATTCAGTTCCTTGAACATCTGAGACACCTGACAAGTATAGCATTTGAACACGCAGGCACCTCTTTGACAAAGCAACAGGCACGGAGGAACCGAAACTTGACTCGGCCCGAGTTTCACAGTACTCGGCATAAACTCAAACTCGTGCAAACAATGGAACGAGTCTTAATCTAACGATTTTCCGGCTTTAAAACGAAAATCGGATTTTTTTATTACCAAAACTACAATCCACCTAAGCAAAAACACATACTGTTATTTTTATTTACAAAACAACTAACTGTTATTTTTATTTACAAAACAACTATCGACTTAACTAAAACACAAATACTGCTAGTATTAGTACTTACAAGTTACTACTTTGTAATCTAAACTAAGGCAAAGCTACAAATTTATAAAAGAGAATAACACTTTTTTTAAATATTCTAAACTTGGACTCAGACAAATTCAACTCGTAAAACTTGAACCCGGGAAGAAATTAAAACTGGGTTCATCCCTAACAACAGATCCAAGTAGCAGAGACTTTCAGTGGATGGTCAGAGACAGAATCTCTTACCAATGGTATTGAAAAGTTTTCTTGTTGCTGCAGTTGACAGAATTCCTTTCGATCTCAAGTGGTCTGCGATGATTGGCGAAACAGTCATGTTAGCCCAGAGTCCAAGAAATGGCAAAGCAGAATAGAGACCATTCTGTAAAAACACAAATGCTGTGCATTTATTTATGTACAACACATGTATCCTTACATTACCACAGCATCTTTAAACAGGGTAAATTCAATTGCAATCAATTTAGAAAACTCATTTTCACTCAAATGTGCTATCAGCAGAGTTAATAGCACCCAGCAAAAGTACCACACAATAAACAACTAAACAACCACATGAAACAATTAAAGTTCATAACAATAATTAGTAAGCTTATTGTGCAGAAAGTTAGAGTCACAGGAGCAATCAGCATATTCAAAGTTATTAGTTATTACAAAAAGAGCAAAATGTACAATAGTTAAAATTAAAAAACACGAACCATCTAATAGAATAAATCAAGTTGCTACCATTTACTTCTCCTCATCAAGTTTACAATCTATAATACATAATTGTTTTGCAAAGGACCTTTTGTTAATAAAATTATCCTTGTTATAGCATTGCTGAAGTGAACTGGACTCACAGACTGGATGTCAAAGAAGAGAACTTCCTTGTAGAAGGTTGGAATATTCGTCAAGTATGTATAGAGGCCCCAATCGGTACAAAAGTTGCCAATAATGAGAGCCCAGACTGGGCCAGATTTCACAAACTCCAGCCAGGGTACCTGACTCCACTAAAAACCAAAAAACACAAGCATCTAAGATAATTCACAATAATTCATCAGCATAAAACAATAACCATGAATGCTTTAACAACTCCACACGAATCCAATGCCAACCTTTTGAAATAATCAACTGAACCGTGCAAAGATAATTCTTCGTATTAAAGTTTTTGCACTTACCGACACTTTATCTTCTGACACCTCGCCCTTCAATGCCTGAGTGATGTAGTTCCTTTCAGTTTCTGAGATGCGAGGATGAGACATTGGTGTGTTGCTGGTCAGCAGAGCCCACATCACAATACAGGCAGCAGAGGATATACCTGACCACATGAATAAGCAAAAAGCAGCTAGACTCACATGACAGCAGAACTTTGAAGCCATTTAAGAGACCACATAAAAAAGAGGCCAACAAAGTAATGAGTCTGGAAGCTAAACATAAACTTCTGCATATACACCAAGGCAAAACTGGAAGCTATATACAACCAAGGCATGACTCATGCTGCAATTCAGGTTAGCTCTGGTTAATAAATTTTGCTGGAATGATTTACCCAGTAAACTGCATATGCTTCTTGTTCTTTCTTTGCCTTTCTTTTGCCTGCATTCTGATAGCATTTGAGACAAAGCAATGCTCTTCATTTGACAAAAATTACTCTCTACAATCATTGTTCAGTTTTGCCAAGTCCTTTAATAACCTTTAAAGTGTATCTTACAAAGTAAGTCATATAGCACAAAGGCTCAACAAAACAAGACTGAATAGTCTACCAAAGTCACATAGGGCATATATCTCAGTATGATGTCATTGACATATGACATGAAACAGAGAATATCAAAGGGATTCTTCAGTCCTCACTGACGGTCAGTCAAAATACGAAACTGCTTACCTATGACATAGAAGACGGACCCCCATCCGCCCGCAAATCCGTACTGGCACAGCAGACCTGACATTGGCAGAGCGATCACATTTCCCATCATAGTACCTATTTGAAGCAAAAGAACACGTTCACCATCAATTCGATATCACACAACAAAAGCACAATAGCAGCTGCAAAAATGCACATGTTCTCAAATCATTAATAAACATCTACATGTTGAAAAATTCAGGATTTCACAATTTAGTACAATCTTGTATGAAGTTAAAATCACAGGATTTCAATTGGATACATGAAAACGTCTGATGATGATCATGTTGAATATGAACTGAACTGCACAAGGAAAATTCTAACATCATTATTGATTACCAATGTATTTAAACCTCTCAAAATACCAATGCAGGTAAATTGTGACTAAGTTACTTAACACAATTACTCAATTAATTACCAGCATTGCTAGGTAAGAATAAACTAACCTGCATAGGTAAGTCCGCACAGCAATGACCTCTCCATTGGTGGAGCCCACTGGCCAAGCATAGCATGCATGGCTGGGAACAAGGCACCCTGCAAATCATCAACATGATCATTACATGCTTCCCCTAATTATGAATAATGAACAAAATCTAGCTTTATACAGCCAAGCATAGGATTCATTCACTTGTTCATTCATACGAGCAGAAAACTACTCAGAGTTATTCAATTGGCTAGAGCTTTCACTTTGTAAAGCAGAGAGCATAGGTTAAAACCTCATAAGAAACAGTTACTGCATACGAATCTTGAGGAAGTCCTTCACTAACAATTTCTCAGTGCCATCAGTTGACGCTTAATCATGATTGGGACGGGGAGATAGTTGGCACAAAGATCAGAATGGCGCACGTTCAATACACACTTGCCCCATAGGGCTGACTAATCCTTCCATTCGCTAGGTGGCATTGGCAAAATGAACAGTAGTATAGATGCAGGCTCCCATACAGTTACTTTAGTTAAACATCGTGTCATCTGTTACAACAATATCACGTAATCAGACTGTGGTTTGTCAGTTTGAACTAAATATTTACTATAAGAGAAACTCTATTCCTAAATGTATAATAATAATAATAAATTTTCACCATTTACTTCTGTGTTGCTTAGCACAACATATATTTTCAGCTTACCTTATGTAAAACCTGCTTACATCAAACATGTATGCAGACCTTGTAAAAAGTGCTTCCTTCCGTCCTTCCCATCCTACTTTAAGAATATGGGCTTACTGGTCATTGGTGCTCATTGCACACCTCCAGTTGTCTGACCATCTGAGTTTCACTCACCCACTCTGCAACTCACACCCTCACACTATCATCCTAATTTGAATCAGTTAAAAAATCAGCTAAATTAGAGATTCAAAACAGAGAGAAGGGAAAACTCACTGAGCCAATTCCAACGAGGACCCGCAGGATAATTAGCAGAACAAAGCTCAGCTGCGCGGCCAAAGGAGTCAAAAGGGTTGCAACAGTGGAAATACCGAGAAAGATGGTGAGAATCCATTTTCCACCAAACCTCTCTGCCAACAATCCTCCAGGAATCTGTGACACTAGGTAACCATAGAAGAATGCACCAAGGATATGACCCTGAATCTCCTTTTCCCAGGCAAACGGTCCATCCTTAGAATAGAAAACACAGCAGCAATTAATTAGGATAACACATGTTAAGTACACGACAATGTCCTGATATATCTTACCATGGATTTTAATCAGTTAGATGTTTCAGAATTTCATGGTCAAGAAAAAATATTTAAATAATAAAAAATAAATACTTGTACTTATTTACTTATATTTACAAAAGTCCATTATCATTATTAAAAAGACCTGCATTAATTGATAATGATTAGCATTGTTGCACACCATTCATTTCCACTTCCAAGACGTAAATAAAGAGTTAATGACGTAATTTTGGTCTGGCTCACTTCAACGGTTTTGTTTGCTGAATCACGTTCACATGTGGGCTTAATGAACTCTGTTTCGTTCAATTCTTTCACTTCAGGTTTAGCAATGGCCGTCTGGTTGACCATACAGACAATGGCCACGGACATGCCCACGCGCTGAGCATAGAGATGGATGAACATGAAGAAACCGATTATTGCAAGCACCAGACGACAGGAAGGAAAGAGCGGAGCGCTTGCCACCGGATCTGTAATCATCACAGCAAACCCGCAATTACAGCATGTCCGATGAAAGACATGCAATTACTTGCTTAGCTTGTCCTTTTGTAAAAAATTTTAACTGCATGTAGTAGGGTCTTCAAGCACCTCCAAAATTGGGTAGGGGAAAGAACTAGCAGCTCCACCCAAAGGGCAGATGAGCAGAGAGTCACTCAGATAAACAGAGTCAAAAGGTATGCCAGGCTAGAGCCACTAAGACAGTTTCGCACCAGCGCAAGAACTTTTAACTGTATGAGTTGAGGTGCCCAAAGCCTATGCAGAGAGTCACAAATTAAAGAAGAGATATGGGCAAATTTAGGGATGCCACCAATTAGATGGGCAGCAGCAGCATTAAGGATAGACTGTATTTAAGATATGTTCAACAATGACAGACTGGTGCATGCAATGTTCCCAAAGTCCACCCTGATTTCAAAGAATGTTGAAGCTGAAACTCAGGTATGACAAAATGAATGGTCGATCTACTGTTTAATGATTAAAGTAGTCTAAATCTTTACATGGTTTGAAGGCCAAATGGATCTGAATTATAACAAGTGATGGAAATTTATAATTAGCTGTGACAACACAAATAACACAAAAGACAAATGGAAAAGGGGCCAAACAGCTTCCTGTTGCTATAACAATGACTTGCAAAACCATGCAATACACAAAGGAAAGGTAATCATAAAAATTAAACTAGTCAAACACAGCCAGACAAATAACAGGTCTTGGATCTCTTACCATCTTTTTCCACTTTGTAAATCTTGGCCATATTCAACAATTTCCTAATACCTGACAATGTACAAACAGTTATTTAATTAGCAACCACTGTTTCATAGTTTTTAATTCACTTGTAATAGCAAACACATACACAAGTATAAACAAACTCATAAATGAGTTATAATGACTTAAGCTCTTGTCAATTTAAAATAATTCAAGTTTACTATGAATATTGTAGTGTAATGTAATGAACATAGTACAATAGTGCTAATCAAAGTCAGCAGTGCTCTCAACCAGCATCAGTGAAAGAACCTACTCAAACTAGAATTAGCAACAGCACAATGCCAAGTTGAAACAACCACACATCTTTGTGAACAACACAAAAACTCCACCCTGGAGGCACAGGGTTTTGGGGACTGTCACAGAATATCCAGAAATTCTACCAAATGACAATTATGAGAACAGGAGGTCTAATGTGCTACATAACCATCCACTGGAACCAATGAGATATTTGCTTAAAATAATTTGATGGAATTGTCACTGACTTACACCAAATTTTTAAAAGGGCCAATCCGTTTATTAAGTATCCAATTTTTTTTATTTTCTTACCCTTACCCCTCTGTTAGACCGTGTACCTTTTTTGGACCCCATAATTGATGGTCGTTCAATTCTATTCAATAACATTTACCCACACTTGTTTTCCATTGCACATCCAATTGAATCATGGGGAAGTTCATAGAAAATTATTGGAATGGTTCCAAAGAATGGGAATACACATTATAAAACTAATTGCACAAATAACACCAAAGTATAATATGACAAGTTGAAATTTTGGATTGGCTTCTGAGCATGGGAATATGAGCATTAAACAACCTATGAACATGACTGTCGTTATTTAAAGTTTGTTAACATTCTGTAACAGTACTCAAAACTCAACTCATATGTATCAAATAATGTACTATGTTGCAAATCTTCCTTGTGTCCAATGACATGCTGCAGGCCAAGTTCTTCTCACTTATCTCCATGATTTCACGACTTAATATGAAAACAGTCTGGAATTGACCGACCTACATACTAAACAATTACAAAAAATGCAAGGGCGACAGAGCTAAGAGGTTGAAAGCAGTAAATACATCGATATATACAAAGAAGGATTTCTGTCCATCTGTCCCACAATGCATTTGCACAGTTTTGCAGCAATTCACTCCAAACCATCACCGTTCGCTCGGGGAACACCTGGAACACGCAGCCGAATGCTGAATCCCGCAGCCGCCCTCTTCCTGGTCTCCAGGGCCAAAAACCTCTCTCAGGGCCCCCAAGGAAAATTTCCTCTTCAGTCGCCATGATCGTGTCGACCTCCTGTACATCATACAGTACATGTGCACGTGATTGCCACACCTCTTCGGAGATATACATTTGAACAGTCCACAGGTTGAATGTAACAAGCGTCGCAGCGTCGTTCCTGTATAGCAGGGAAACACCTAATTTGGATCTAACGGTAGCTCAATTAGACAAACCACCATGACAAAACGCTCGGTAAGAGTTCTTTAAAAGGTCGTATTTAAGTTTAGAATGGAAAGCTCGGGGTGTGATGGACAGGGGCGCTAGCGACAGATGATGCTGCATGACGGGCAGTGACGATGGAGGAACAAAGAAGGCATGAAATTCAGAAGGAAGGTCGTTCCAGAGACAAGGTGCTGCGTTTGATATGGAGTGGTTGGTGAACTTGAGATGATATGTAATCGGTGGTCGAGTGAGGGTGAGCCAATCTTAGGACGATTGAGTAGAGCTAGTAGAGCAGGTTGGCTGGATGGTAAAGAATTTGCGAAGATATTTCGGCTGAGAATATTGTATGGAGTTGTAAAACTTTGCGGCCGCCATCTTCCTCCTCTCCAGGGCCAAAAACCTGTTTCAACCCGGGCAAACGTCAGGTACCCCATCTATAGCTGGCTATAGTTTATAAGTAATTATAATTATAGTTTAGCTGAAGTATGCCAATTACAGCTTTAGTAATTTAATATCAATTTAAGCTAGAACAATCATATTTTACTTTTAATTTAATTCTAATCGGTCTACCATTGACATTCGTCACACGTGAGGCCAAAGACGAGAGAAATTTCAACATTTCTGAATTAATTAAGTGAACTTTTCGCAGTAAATACCATACATTTTTGCTAAATAAAAAACATGGGATTCGAATTCGCAGTAAACGGTAACCGGAAGTAGACACATATCATTCTTCTCGTGTGTCTTAGAAGAGGTACTGTATGGCATAACGTCAAATCACTTGCAGAATCATGTGCAAATCATGCAAACAACAAATAGGCGCCTAAGTTAGGAACATTTTCAAGCAGAAATATTTGTTTTATTCCAGCTAAATATCGTTTTAGTTTTGGTTGCATCTATTTTCGTTTCGTTTTAGTTTTAGTTGCCACAAATTTCGTTTCGGTTTTAGTTTTGGTTGATCCTGTGATTTCGTTTGTTTTAGTTTTCGTTAAAGAAAACGTTTGAATTTCGTTAATTGCCGTTTCCGTTTTAGTTTTCGTTAACGAAAACAACACTAGTTCTGGGTCATTTGCTGTATCAGAGCAATTTCTTTTATATTTTTTCGTTATTTGCCATTATTAGAGACATCAAATGTTTAGGCCTTACGCACTTGTTATCGATTTATGACATGATGACCATCCATATCTACATGTTACTATCGGCAAAAAATGCATTTGCAACGGAGCCAGCCATTTTAAAATTTGCTTTCACCAATTTTAAGGTTTTGGAACAATCTAATAATTGTGTGGTCGGCCACGTGTAATCACTGTTAACCTACAATTCCAAGTACAAGTAGGCCTACAGCATTCAAGCAGAACGTTGATCTACTTGTTCAGATGTCTTATTTAAAACCTATCGCATACTGTAAGTAATTTATAGTGTGATATTCTCAGGCTGAAGCCAAGGGTTGAACTCTCAAAAGTTCAGACTGACCGGTAAAACTGTTTTCTGGACCATAATTAAGATTAGTATTCTTCAGCAATAAAATTAATGCTTTTAGCGAGTTATTCCGTTTTGGCGTCTTAATAAATTGAATTGCTTATAAAAATGACTATCGGTCTTGGTCTCGAACCCTCGGTCTTGGTCTCGGACCACCCGGTCTTGGTCTCGGATCACCCGGTCTTGGTCTTGGACCTCTCGGTCTTTGTCTCGAGATTTTGGTCTCGTGTCCAACACTGATAATAACAGCAGAATGGCACCACAATATTGCCAATATCAACAATGACACCTGCTGTAAAATTAATTAATAGGATGTTAAGTAATGACAACATACTAAATGAAGGGCATTGAGTAGTCAAATGGGTGAGCAAATGCAAATGTTTTGAACGACCTCGCTTGCAAATTGATAAGGTTCTCGGTCTAATATAACGCTTAAATAAAGAATAATGACGCCTCGACGCACGTGACATTACGCCACGCTGCTCTCGCAGCGTCAATCGATTAAAAATACTCTACGACCGCCTACCCGAAACTAAAGTCTGTATCACCGAATGGAGGCTCCTTTTAAAATTTGTAAACAGATACAAGATGCTCTCATTCGATCCCTTGTATTAAACGTTTAATATCGTGCAATATGCTCTATCTACATTTCACAAAGTAATTGTTAATCGGCAGTTCCTAGGTTCCTAGAAGTGCGCCCAAAGAATCAGAAACGCAACCACCGCAACAACTTGAAAGAAAGAACTTCCCCATTAAAATCCAACCGCGTCACGAAATACGAAGTCTTGTATCGGTTACCTACGATAACAGTATATTACGCTGTAGCATTGCGTGGTAAGAGGCGTTGGCTTTTAACAGTCCCATCGCTGCTTGATCAAAGCATTTCAGTGCGGTTGCAAAGGTAGGCTACAGCGCAAACAGTCTAAATTAAATGACGATCGAGTTAATTCAGAGAATGCATCTGCATGGAACTTGCGATATCTGTAGGCTAGGCCTAGGCCTATGTAGGCCGGGGTCCGTGGTAGGCCCTATGCCTAGCTGTTATGCTACCGATAGGGCCTACAAGGAATTTATAGATTAATTGGTCGGATTTGGTCCTTGACTCATTATTGTTATTCCCAATGCTTATCTATATAAAAATGACTTCAGTGGCTGTTGACGCTGACCTCCTCCTTCATTAAGGCTGTGAAGTTGTGACTGGCACTGTAGGCTTATAGGTCTACCTGACATTGTTAGGGCAATTTACGGCACTAGGCAGGTACTGCGTGGCAAGGTGAACATAGGCCTACCTACATGTTACTTAGTAGGCCTACGGCCACCTACCTGAAACTAATGTCATTATCTTTAGCATTATTATTAAAGATTTGATCGGGAAGCTGTCAGCTAAGAAAGCTAGATGCCTCCTGAAATAATTATATAGGGTCTATATATATCCTGTCTCGTAATATATATATCAGCCTATTGCTGATTTAATCGACCCATTGTCAAACACGCGTACCATAATTAATATAATTATTTTAAGCTTATTTGGAGGTGATGAAGCAATGGTAACACTCTGGCGTGATGAACGAAACAGCAACAATAATTGAGGAGACCGTGGGTCGATTCCCGTTACCCCAATTCACATTATAGCCTTCTTTCTTTTAGTCGCGTTCGTAAAATAGGCAGTTGGTCTAGCAAGGGCAGATGAGCGCGTTTATTGGTTAATTGCTGCCAATGCCATAGGCCTACAGTTTAAATTAGGCTTACTGTATATGTGTGTCATGTAGGATCATAATTAAAATTATTTCTGCGCAGGCCTGAAGTTGTCAGTTTGAATCAATCGAGGTAGACCTACTTCTATCCCCAGGAAATTAACTAAGTCGAGATTACTTTCATTGTGAGATATAGGAATAGGCCTACAGTTGTTTGAAGGGTCAGGACTCGTCTTCAGGTTTAGAAGCAAATCCTGTGACCTCACTCATTGATTACGATAATTAGGCCTGGTAATTTGTTATTTTGCTTGAAGACAACAATAGGTGTAAGAATGTTAATGTAAACGACAAACTTATTATATTTTTAATATAATATTATATTATATGCAATATTTATTGCCCAGTCAGCGGCGCTCAGGGCTTTGTCTAGTTCAACAGATAAAATATCATGGAGTCATGCTATTGTACACCCGAATAATGAAATGATGGGAGATGATGCAACCAGAGAGCACAGTTGCCCTGCTATGCATAAGTTCAGTGGCGTAGGCTACATTTATTTTGATGCAGTAGACATAATATATAAAGGGATCGAAGTACGAGAAAACCAAACAATTTTTCCTACTGCATGAAGGTATTGGCGGGCATACGTATTTATTATTTTAATAGTAGCCTGCCGTTATTGGATAGTTTTTTGGGTTTTGGCGGGAAAATATAAAAGGGCCGACATATGAGAGATTGCAGTATATCTATTCTTAGATCTAGAGCATCATTTCTCAATGACCAAAAAATATTAATCAAATATATGAATATTTTGTCGGCTGCATGATATCACAGCATAAGAGCTGAATTATAGACGATTTCTTGCAAATGGGATTGTACCATCTATAAGCACATTGCATGCTACTAAAGTTTTTGTGAGAAGAGCATAAATTTATGAAGTCGTTGCACGTCACTTAAATTTTTTTAAAGACTTTTAGTAATTTATGAATGACCCCTACGTGTTAGTTGTGTACGTAGCGCGTGGTGATTGTAAAAGGTCCAATATCGGATGAGACGGATTTCAAAGGGATTTTTCTTGAACGCAGTGAGTATATTTTAAAAATATAATGTTTTTCTGGAGGTGCATAATTTAGTATTTGGTAGGGGTTAACTTGTGTCGTCAACGCCTGTCGTGTAAAGCGTTTGGACAGGAAGCTTTGTTTGCCGATGGCTGGTGCATGTGCACGCGCGTTGAGTTATTAAAACCAGGTCAACGATGACAGGCTAACTTTTGCATGCAGATTGGAGTTACACAACGCCCAGCATTAATAGCATTGAGCGCAGTTTGTATCTTCGTAGTTTGTTATATGAAAAAGATGTTTACTTGTTAGTCTTAATTTGACCCAGGCCGTTCTTAAAGTACGTATATAATTAGTTTTAACAACGCGAGGCTAGGCCCATATGTTGTCTGCAACGTATAGTCAATAGAACTCTGTTGATGCCATGTGTGACACACATTAGACGTTGCTGAAGATGGGAAAATATGGTTTGGGTTTTGTTTCTGTCCTGTGGTTGATCTGATTTTCATGTCTGGATCCAGGTGCCAGTCTTGCAGCTGTCTTAAGAACTGATTGAATAGGAGAGAGACAAACCTTAGCGCCTTTAGCGTGTAATAAATTTTTTTATTCTTTCCATGTGTAATTATTTGTGACATAATTTATAGTATGAATTTAATTTACTGTCATCATTGCTGTCTAAATCAGATGAACCATTGTCATTTTCAACCTAAAATGAGGCATTTTGTCACCACTTAGACCACTGTTGCGACTCAACAACCACGTATAAAACGATCTCGCAGCGACCAGCTATTTTGGTATGAAATAGGTTTCAAATGTGTTATTTTTGATCGGTCAACCCAGCAAATGATGTAATTCATAAAATGGAAAACCGTTTCTACAATCACACAACTATAATCTTTTGATAATTGCAACTAGGTCGAGTTTATTCTGGATACACGTTGAGTAAATAGACGCATCTCGTTTGGATGAGATAACTCGGGGATCACACTGTACAATCATTTACGTTTGATGAGATATCTCGGGGATCACACTAAAGGGGTCAAGAAGACCAATGAGAAAGGAATTACTGTAGACAATTTAGGAAAATAGGAATGCATGAACTAAATCAGTGAAGGTGAAGGAGGAGGAGGAAGAGAACGACATATGAATAAGTGGAGCATGTGTGATTGGGGGAGGGTCCGCAGAGTAATGGTGAACATACTTGGGTGCATGTTCATCATCAGCAAAGACATAATCAGCAGCACCACAGGTTGGGAAAATAAAGGAGATGTCAGCCATATATAGGATAAACAAGAGAGGACCAAGAAAAGAGTCCAGAGGAACACCCAGTTTAACGTGAACCCTTTGGGTTCTGGAGTCACCAGTAGCAATCATTTGGGTTCATTCCGATTGCTATGAGCTATCAACAGAGAGGTAGGCCGTTAAAGCCATAAGAGGTCTTGAGACGCTTGAGAAGAATATAATGATCAGTCATGTCGAACGCCGATTAGAAATCATATAGAGCCAGAAAGTGACTTCAGACATATAAACAGCAGAACAATTCTAGGAAAGCAAGGAGAACAGGCTTTCTCTGTGGAATGTGAGCCCTAAAGCCAAACTGGTTAGTAGGAAAGAGTCAAGATTGCTCAGGATAAGGGGGAAACTGATAAGACACAGTTTGTTCTTGAGTCTTAGAAAAAAGGCTTCTTCTTCCTCTTCATCAGGCTAATGGATTTAGATTTCCGTTAGCTAAAGCAAGGGTTGTTGTCAAGGTTAGGCTTTTTGAGTGATGGAAAGACAACTTAGGGGTGTTTCTGTGAGGGAGGAATGCAACCATTGGAGAGAGACCTTATAAAAAAAGGACACAAAGAAAGGGGCAAATTCATCCAAAATATCATTAATATTGAAAGTGGGCAGAGGATCTGGATCACTTGATTTTAAATTAACAGAAGAGAAAACGGAAGACTCTGGATATAGTTCAAAATCCATCGAAGACAGTTGACATGAAATTTATGGACTTGTATTCAGTGTCAAGAGGGTGCATGGTTCAGAAAATCAGTTAAGACATGTCTCATTTTGGTGTTTGTGCCCTTGAAGTTTGACCTTATGATTTGGAAGCAGAAGGGCATCAATGGCAGGCTATGTCTTCGAACCTATTGCCTTACGTGGCTGATTTTACTCGGGACCAATGTTCTCTGCCATTTTATGCTAATATATGGGATAAAAAGGTTCTGGTGTGGATGTATGTCCTCTTCTATAGGACATTCTAAAAACTGTATAGAAAAGCAGATATGTTGTTTATATATGGGCCTGGCTTTATTTGCCATAGGCATACACCCCCATAGCAACAGATGTATTGAATGTTCCAGGAACAGACGTGTAATGAAGAAAGGAACGTAAGCTTAACCCTTGCAAGATGGAACTTGGAGTATGAGGTGTTAGTGACTTAATTTTCTTAGCCTTGGCCTATGAAACGTATGAATAGTCCTGTGCCTAGCTGTCTGATCTTAACACTAACATTGTCTGGTCATTCACGAACCTCTGGATATTATCCAAGGGTCCATGGGTCATTGCACTCATTTTGTAGCTGAGAATCTAATAAGTCAACAACCATACAGACATGTGTTCTGAGTAAATGATTGTATCTTTAATCTTGGTATAAATATTTGAAAATTATGCTCGAAAATGTTAAAATTTGTTACCGCACTGAAACTGCAGCTGTGTAATAGGTATGGATGGCATGCTGAATGACAGTCATCTTTTAGAAGTCATTGGTTATGCTAAAGTAACGCTAGGTTAGCTTAGGTGAGGTACTGTGATATTCCTGAGAGATAATGCCTTAATACTTCCCAGTCCGCTGGCCGAGGCACCGACCCTGTTTGGGAGCGCTGCTGAATTTGAGCAGCACTATTAAACTGTTTTATTACATTACATTACGAGAAAGTACAGTTGAGGTGAGATTTTGTCAAATCAAATCGTCTTTAGTTAACAAATACAATGTCCAGCAATTGTAAATACAAGTTGTTGGTAAATAGTTTAAGGTGTTGATTCGACAAAATGCAGGAGTATGGGCATGTGGCAGTATCTCTAGCAGTAGCAGCTGAAGTAAACCGATATTTAGATTTAAGGAGGTGAGGCTGAGACAGGTGGTTAACCGGACTCTAACTAACACGGAGAGCCTTTTGAACCAGCGACCTTAGCTGATGGATTGTCAGAGAAGGTCGGTGAAGAAGGAGTGCCTCTGCAGCACCCTATAGACATACTGATCTACCATTGGACTTGTTCATGTCTTAGCTGTATTTGGATATGTTTACTGATATGTAATGTAGATTAAAATATTATTTTGTGTATCTGAAATATTGTTAAAAAAAAGGATGATCTGTTGAGTTTCTGTTGAAGCGTTTGAAGAGCTACCAGTGCTGAAAACGACTTATTTGACTTTGATGTCTCGTTTAACATACAAATCAAAATGGCCCCTTCATGGTGTCAAATTGAGACCACGAAGGGGCTGATTCTGCTTCTCCTTAGGTCTTTGCTTCTCAATGACATTTAAGGTGTGAACATACACTATACAGATGACAATATTTGCAATTGGCTCTGAGCGATTGTTAGGCAGATATATGAATGGAGGAAGAAAGGGCAGGAGGGATTGGATGTATGGGGTATAGATGGGTTTCAGTTTGTTGTTTTAGGTTGAACAAAAAATGTCCTTGGCATTTCTCAGAGATAACATTTTTAAGTATTGGCGGTAGTTACGTAATTCAGCAGGCTTAGGAAAGGAAGAGCTTTAAACTATTAACTGTTAGTTCTCAAGGCACAACAGTCTTTATGACTTTTCTGTTACTTCCTAGGAATGTTCATAACAAATGGTTTTGAAGTGAAAGCCTCCATCTTACTTAAAGATCTGTCTTTCTTTATATCAGCTTCTCTGGCATCTAACATCAAAGACAAATACCGATTATTTTTTGGGGCAACAGGTTCACCTGCTGATGTATAAATCCTGTGTCAGAAGTACCCATTAAGTGTTACCCGAGTAGTTGTGTACCGTGTGTGTACTAATGTGTAGCCTTTCTTTAAATTATGTTATATTGTGAAGAGTGGTGACATCAGTGAGTATTTAGAATTTACTCACTTCCTTTTTATGTACTCTAACATTTATTTGGTTATCATATGTAGCTACAAATAATAGCTAACTGCCCTGCCTTCTGCTAAGTTAAAATTTTGGATAGCTAGGATTTAATGACTAATATGATAAGCTGGTTCTGCTGTAATTGCTACAGTCACTATTGCCACATTTAATAATAATTGGTGTATGTATAATAATGGGATTATTGGACATCAAGAGGTCCTGTTTTAATTGTGCTTCTGAATGGTTATTCTGTGAGAAGCACTATGTACCTATTAACATTTTGGTTAACTTATACCATACTCTGATGTATCCCTACATAACCTATTGCAACATGATTTGGACTTCAACGTACGATATATACATCTTAGTATTTCGTTTAATTTTAAAACAAACTGCAGCATAATTACAAGTACAGTATAAACGGATGATGAGAAGTTGTTTATTTAACTCCATTAATTAATCAAAATATATGCCATCAATCTAACTTTTATTTTGGCTTGATTTACTTGTCACCTATTCAACTTCTCTTTAAACATGAAACTAAGCAACTAATTATCCTGTCATATCTAGGAAACAAAGGAAACAAACATATCTAGCAAGACAATAATCTATGTAATCATGTTGGTCAGTTTAATAATTTATCCAACATATCAGATATTCTGTCAAAGTTAACTTACGAATTTCTCATCTTCTTGTAGTTGCATAAATAATGAATGCAGTCAGTGACGCGTATTATCACTACATTTAAATGCAGTCGTTTACGAATCATCATTATGAGTTAAAGTGACACATGTTATCATTTTATGACATCTTATTCCAGGCTTGTACAGGTTATAACCTTGGGCTAGCTTATGGTGTAACCCGAGGCAGGGCAATTGTCCTAGTCTGGGGGCAATTGTCCGTTCCCCGCCTCTGTTATGTGGTTGCTTTGGCAGCAATCATTAGGTAACTCAATTAATTAATATTATCGGATGGATGTTCCTGTATATTGCCATAAATGCAGAATTTATTTTGTTCTCTGTCATCGTTCACTCCTCTTTGCTGGTGACTATTGAATTAGTGCTATTCCACTAGTTACTATTATTTAAATTGAATTGTGACATATTTGTGAAACCTAAACTTATATTATAGATATAGACCTGTTTGTGTATATAGACACACTTGTATTGTTTTTAGCCCAAGGGTTAAATTGACCTTAATGTGCTGTATGTATAATGTAATCAGTATGCCCTGGGACAGTAGAGACAATTTTAATGTTCTGTTAATGGTCTTTTGATGTCCAATGATGCCATTGAGGCTGATTGCAGGAGTAGGCACTTGACCTTTCACCTCTTGTCAGGGGCTTTATGTCTTGGGTTATCAGAGGCGACTGATATGTCCAGGGTTAGACTTTCCAAAAGTTCAAATCGATAGGATTCACTACCAAGTTTGTGTTTTCTGTGGGTTCTTTCGTGTGACTAAAGTATAACATTAGATGCCGTAGTTTGAACTTGCTTACCTACCCCACTGCTGACCACTATCTGAGTTTTCTGCCAGCTTCACTTGAACTTATCATCATTTAATGCCTTATGCATTGTGACAACGGCGCTATAGAAGTCATTAGATTCGACTGGAGTCTTTAGAATGGATCCTGAAAGAAGAGGTTTTTTTCTTATTGCTGTTGTCTTATTTGCACATTTGTCACTAGATTTTTGCATGCAAATTCTTCCGGCTGATAAGAAATGAGTCATTGGCTTGAGGATAGATAAATTGAGTAATTGTAAAGGCTGTATTTATGACTTTTTAGGGTCCTTGGTTTTTGAATTACTGTTTTTTTATGACCAAATTTAGTGGGCAAACCTTGCACAAGCCATAGCCCTGACAAGTTTGATGTCTAGCCAATGTCTTGGTAACTACATATGCAGGTGGGGCATGTCCGAAATGACCTCTAAGATCTTTCCTTTCATGGATTGCAAACAGGTATCCTGTTGTTGGATTGCTTTGGCTGTGTCTGTACTTGACCGAATGATTCTCATATCCTAGATCTGAAGAGTTTCTATTGAGTAGTGTGAACAACCATCACCTTGCCCTTACCTCTTTGCTTGTTGTGGATTGAAATGTATTTTCCAATTCAGATTGACTGAGGACTGTTTGACTTCAAACAGAGGACGTTTAGAAGTCGAACGTATGATGGGAGATGGTCGTAAGCAGACCTACCAGGTCAACTCCTCAAAGGGGAATGACAACAAGACAGGAGAAGCAGCAGTGGAGAACGAGGTGAAGCTGAAGAAGAACCTGACGCTGGTCAATGGCGTTGGCATCATTGTTGGAAGTATCATTGGGTCCGGAATCTTCCTTACACCAAGAGGCGTCATGATGCATGCTGGATCGGTAAGTTCTCTTGGCCTAAAATGCCACACAGAATCTGTTCTGCCTTTTTTGTTGAGCATGTTAAAAAGAAAAGAAGCAGATGAACTATAATAATTTATTGAACGAAAATATATTTCATTGAAAAAATGTTTATATTTGAAAATAATTTAGAATATTGCATATTTATTTAATTGAATTCAATAAAAGTGTCGCCCCGGAAAAATGGCATAATTTCCGCCGTAGGCCATTGCCTACTTCGCCTACGCCTAGATCAGGGCCTGGGTGTTGCTTCATCAAGATTTGTAGAATTTATGGTATAGATAGCAATATTAATCGGTAAGTGCAGTTGGCATGCTGTAGGATTTGAGTGTCATGTGCTGACATGGACATCTGCATTTTTGCCATATGTATGACAAATTAGGTTAAAAGAAGAGCATAGAAAAGATACATAAAGCAGGATGTAGATGCTGTGTGGCATAATAGGGTGAACATAAGTGGGCAATATACATTGTACAATTAGTCTAAAATTTCAGTTTTATTATTCAGTTGGATTGTAGGCGTATTATACATGCCCTGATAAGTGGCCAAAGTGAAATAATAAATTGTTAAATCAGTGAACAAAGCTTGTTGTCACATGTTACAGTCTGAGGTCTAAGCTCATAAAAATGAATAATAACAAATTGAGTTGAATAACAGACCTAAGTTCATCTTTGGACTTCTAGTTTTGAGTGTGTTAAAATGAGCGTTTGTACGCAGCCTGTGAGAGCCTATCAAAGCTAAAAACCCACGGTTGATTCTGAGAATATGTTGGTAGTCTAATGACTTCTGTAGTGTCATTATCATAATGCACAGACAGCTTCAATGAATGATCACTTCAAGTGAGATCATAGTCAGTCGTGATCCGTCAGAAACATCGGGTCGACAGACATCATATATACAGATTGTGCAAATATATGCATCAGTATTACAAAGGTGTCTATGTTTTTGTATTTATGTTTTCATATTTGTATTTTTATGTGTCTTTACACACACGCACACACACGTACGCACATATACATGCACACTTGTAACTGTGTGTTGCGGATTAATATGTATGTATGCCTTTCTTTGCATGTGTATATTTCATATATGCAAGGATGTGAATAACTGGAAATTTAAATGACACCTTTCTGAGAAACTTATGAAAGTGCTGCTTTAAATGTTATCCAATTGAAGATGTATAGAATTAAAAGAGTGCTAAATTTAGTTATTGAATTGATATTTTATGTCAGGTTGGAATGTCTTTGGTCATTTGGTTGGCCTGTGGACTTCTTTCACTCATTGGTGCTCTGTGTTATGCCGAATTGGGCACCACAATTGTGCGTTCGGGTGGCGATTATGCCTACATCCTAGAATCTTTTGGTCCTCTTCTTGCCTTCCTTCAATTGTGGGTGAGTTATTTTTTAATGGTGTGGTGAAATTGAAAATTTGCCTTAATTTCGTTCCATTAAGTTTCGACAGTATGATGCATTAATAATACCATAGAAATTGAACCAGATAAGGTTTGCCATTTAAGTACATTGCATTAAAATTACTTGAGAGGGAAATGTTGAGTCAGCCATTGAAGAATCAGTTGAGGTATATTTTGTTCATAGATCGAAGGATTTAGGTCTACTCAGATAAGTCAACATTGGGCAATTAACGTTTACACGCATTTGAACTGCTGTTGAGAACTGGCGAACAAGGAACACGTTTTTCGGAATGTTGAAGTGTTGCATTGTTGATTTATCCAAAACTTCTGACAAATATCAGAAGCCGATCCCACAGGAGCAGTATTGCCATGGGTGTTGAAACTTAGCCTCCCGGTGGAACTGTGATTGATGACACTCAGGCCTAAACTGAGGAGTTTGAAACCCTTCTCACAATGCAAGGAAGGAGGGTGGGACAACAGGACATGGACAATACATTGCAACAGAAAATTTGCAATTACCTCTTAAAACTGCCATTATGTGCACATTGAAGTCTGGAAACAAGTGTCATCCTCAGTCATCTGTAGAGGGCTAAAAAGCTTAATCTTCAGGGTAGGCTCAGTAAGGGAGTGTTGGCAACTGCTAGGAAATGGAGAATTCCAAATGGTGCACTGACAGGTGTTGTCCTCATCATGTAGCCTGTCTACTGTTGTAAGATATTCCTATCTATTTTGGCCATGGAACCCTATTGATCTCAAAATTGTTTGGCAGAACCCCATCCAAAACTAACCATGTTCTATTATAGGTACAAACGCTTGTGAATGCAGATAATTATAGGTTTAGGCCCAAATTAGATTAATAACAACGCAAATATCAATGAAAACGACATGAATTCTCTTTCGTATTTAGTTATACACAGATCTTAAGCAAAAGGCTTCCTATGAGAAATTCATATTATTTATTTTTAAATTTTAATGTTTTGAAGCTCATTGTTCACACTGTCTGCAGAATCCTTGTCTTCACTTCACGAAACCTTAGGGTTCCGCGGGACACAGTTTGGGAAATACTCTTCTAGATTTGTAAATAGTGTCTAGAAAAGTCGAAGCTAAGTGCAATCAGAAGATCGTCTTGTAGCAGAGCTCTTTGCCTGGATGAAGCCAAAAAGTGTATTGTGCTCAGAACCAGACATGATTATGTGTCACTGGGTGTCATTTTATGCCAATCCCAAATGTGGATAAAAGAAGAGGTTTCGGTGGTAAGATACAGATGGTACAGAGTACTACAGACCAGTAAACAAAGAGTCAAGCATGTGAAACATCTCACATGGCATATGAGAGTCATAAGGAGATTTGAGGAATGGTGATGATGACATACATTTGAAATGATAACAGCTGAATGTTCAACAACTGAAGACTTATTTATGATTGACTCAGCAGGCTGTGAGACCACGCACTTGAAAAAACAGAGGAAGTAGAAGAAGGCTGCTGTGCATTCTACATTAGTTTCTAGTGTTACAAGACACCAGTTTAGCCAAGTATTGATTGCTCAGCCATCTGAGCATCTGCTAGCCATTGATTGACATTCAACTGTATTTCAGACTATTACAATGAATTGTGATTTGTGATATGGCTTTTGTGATAGTTCATACGATTTCTGCTTTAACTCTTTAACATCGCTTTCCCATTCACATTTAGTCTAGTATTTTCATTAAAGTTTTAAGCAATGAGAAATTAGTGTTTTAGGTTAGCAGCTTAAAAAACAGTCAACATTGTTTCCATTTTACTTATGGCATTTATTTTTTTACATGGTTGTGCAAACTTTCAAATAAAGTAAAGAAATTAAGCTGCTGTTTTAGGGTTTAGTATAATTTTGTATTTGCATGCTCACTATATTTGTTTAGTCTGAAATATTTTGTGTTTGTTGTGGTACGTGTAATACTTGTCTGTACATCTTCGGTCATAGGTTATTCACTTTAAATATGTTTTGTCTTGTCCCAAGGAAGGGAGGGAGGCTTAGTTAGTTGATGTTATTTTAATGTTATTAAACGAAAACTTGTACTAGACTGTTTGCGAATACAATCAGGGTATGTAAGCTTATAGTAGGGTGGAGCTAAGTGTAACATAATATTTTTCCATTTGTGTTTCTAATCGTATTAGTTTCCAAGCATTTTCAGTGCACAAAACATGCAAAATCGTTTCTGTCTTCTGTTGACAAAAAAGATTTAAAATATTGACATTTACAAATTATTTAGTGAATACACAATTTGTTTCCTGGGCAGTTACATATATGTTTGACCCATATGCTGCAGGCTGTCTAGCGGCTTGTGTGGTATCGCACCAACATTGGGTTAACAGTTAATCCTTAGCTACTTAAACACATGCACAGACCAGAAGATGTTGGCATAGAGTGGCAACAAAAAAATCAGTGGAAAGACATAAAGAGAAGCAGATTGTGCATCAGCCACAAGTAATCAAAAGCCCGAGTTGAGCAAAATACCATCCATACACACAGACAAATTAACTAGTTGAGAGGATGACAACAATATGGTCTTGCAGTACCAACAACCAAAATTTAGTCTGAACACAAGTTAATGACAGCAACTTAATACAGTTGACATTTCCAACTAGTTCTATTCTATGCACTGTATGTAAATATATAATATATGTACTACAGATAATTTGCCCACACCTATCATCATCGTCGTCGTTGGTGTCCATTTTGCGTATATGACCGTTGTTCTTCATGCTTCTCTGTCCTGGCCCTGGCCTGTATGATGTCCAAGCCGGTGTGTAGTTTTCATGATGCATATTAAATATCTATCATCTTGTTTCTTTATGGCCGACATATCTGCACCCGTTCGACCGACCCTTCTCTTGTTTACAGGCTAGGGACTGGCTGTGCTGTTGTAATCAGTTGTTGTGGTTTAACATCAGTTTTCCTTCTCATATCTCTATTCCTCTCCTGAGGTACCCACTGGTCAGTGGGGGCCAGGTTTATTATGATGAGGGCCTGATCTCGCCATGCCACAACTTCGTCAATGAGTATATGCAGTTTTTCAAGGAGGTGGTGTTACCACTCACCACCCCAATGCACTCTGGTGGAGTTGCCGATGTTGGTCAGCGACCACTTGTTTCATCATGGACAACTTCCCGCTTATTTTGTAGCTACCCTTCATACTGAGGGGCACTCCACTATCCACCACCCATGAACATGCTGGTTTTCATTATATAGTACAGCTCTGTCCATGCCTATACATAAATACAAATACATTTGGTATATATGCCCATCATGTGCTTCCCTTTAAACCTGAGGATTTGTTTTTGCATTTGATGAGAGATGATGCATTGATCTGTCAATTCCATAGGTATGAAGTGCTTCTTTCGTTTATTTTTCAAATAGTCCATGTGAAATTGACAGGCAATTTCTCTCAGCTCCATAGCAAAGGTGCTGCACACTTCTTTCACCAGTTTTGATGGAGGCCACCAGGCACACTTGATCAATTTATATTCATCCAGTTGTAAGGCAGCTGTTGCTGACATCTTGTTTAATATCGAGCATCAAGTTCACATGCAATACAACGTAATAATCATATGACTGGAATGGGCCATACTGAACAACCTTAGATTTAGCACAAAAGTCTTGTAGAATTCTAATGGTGCGGGGAGGAAAATTGCGAGTCCTGTTAATGGACAGAGTTCCCCAAATGCTTATCGTGGGAGTCAAGATCAGGAGCAAATGGGATGAATGCACACGTCACTACTCTTTCAGCTATAGAAATATATAAATAAAATACAATACAAGATCTCTTCGTACCGGAACCTGTGACATTGAGCTTCCCCTAAAGACAATCAGATTTATATTTCCAGAATATTGTATTAACGATCGGGCTACCATCACAATAGCTGATCTCGAACATCAAGCGACATTGCAAAGAACTGCGATTAAGATTACAACCTTCTGTCATCTGATGAATGATCCAGTGAGGAAAGAGAGCATCATGATGAAACACATTTTTATACATTTCACTTCGTTTATATTATTGAAATCTATTATTTTGCGCTCTTTTATATCTTTTGTATGAATTGTGTAAGGGAGTGGACATGTAGCTTGGGTAACAAATGCTTTACTTACTTGCTTTACTTTACTTAACTTACTTACGTGGGATAATAAATTGCAGTTTCCTTACCTGTTGCCTGTGACTTTCCTTTGTTCTTCAGGTGAATCTGATCGTCATACGACCGACTATACAGGCAATTGTTGCTTTGACATTCGCTAACTACGCTTTGAAACCCGTATATGAATGGTGTGATCCCCCGTTGGCTGCAGCCAAACTGCTAGCTGCACTGTGCATAAGTGAGTGGATGGTTTTATTAGTACAATGCAAATGAAGTATACTTGTACCTTTTTCTTTAAAAAATTGAGATAATGATCGAATTAAAATTCTGTCATTTATTGTTATAATTATGTTATTTTTTGTTTCATTGTATAAATGTTAATTTATATTGTAGTAAAAATTCTATTTAATTATGTATAATTATCATTTATGTCATGACTGCTCTTTAGTTCTATTTACAGATATTTAGATAATTCTAATAATTAATGCTGTAGCAATTCTATTGATTTATGTTTTCGCTAGTTGATGTCATTGTTCACTGTTATTATTCCACAAGGCTCAACTCACATTGCTTTCGATGCAGCCTTCTTTGTCAATGTGAAAGGCAGCCATTGTTTGCTCTGTCATCCTTCTTATCAAGGGATGTCACAAGGGTTTCATTTCTGTATGGCCTTCTGCATTGCTTGTCAAACAGTTGTTCGTAATTGTGGTCAATTGGTCATTTCATATTGCCATCTGGCTGCCTCTCCTTCCCTTTTTGATGTCCAAAGGTCAGCTTCTGATGTGTGGTCCTGATGTTGATGAATATTTGGTGAAGTTTTGAGAATCACATTTAAATTTCTTTTATGTTGCCGATAAACATATCAGTCTACTTTGCAATCTCCACCAACTATTGTCGAATGAAGTCACCGTCTGGGAAAACTTGGTTGCACGCAATGAGACAAACTCGAAGCGATTGTGGTCATGTATATCCAGATGCTCTTTTCGACCGCCAGAGCTCTTTTACAGCCAGCGACTTCCTCGTGATGATTTCTATGATGATGGATAACCTATGTACTTCTACTGCTGATTCGTCTCCACTTTTGACTGCATTTACCCTTGATGGATTTCAACCGATTCTGGAAATTGATCTTTTGATGTTTACTCATTTCTTACTTTAGGTCTTGTCAACTGGAGTCTTTGCTGATATCGATGGTACTGTGCTTATTTAAAGATCTCTCCAAAGGCTATCTACTGGTTATATGCTGGCCAAGCACCCAAGTATTTATGTGACCTCATCCCTGTGCCATCCTCTGCCACTTCTCATCAACCACTACACTCACTTGACTGGCATGATCTTTTGTCCTGCGTGCGAGTATTACTCTGACTAAGACATGATCCTTTGCCTTTATTGACCCTAAACTATGGAACCAGTGCCCTCCTTCAAAACATTCCCCATACTAACAAGGGAGCGAAGTACCTGTTTTCATTGTCTTAAAACCGCTTTTTTCTATGGGTCTCTTGCACTGGAAGCGCCTCTGATTGGCATGCACTGCGCAAGGTGCTATATAAATTTATTAATACAATGCAATACTTTATTGTATGTTCTTCAAGTCTTCATGGATGAATTGGAATGGGTGGAGGTTGCGCAGTTTTAATTTTTTGTGCAGGAATATATAGTTTTGAATGTTCTGCTTTTCAGCACTTCTCACATTCATAAATGCTCGTAGTGTTCGCTGGGCGACTCGCATACAGGATATTTTTACAATAGCCAAGCTACTTGCTTTATCGATAATCATCATCACAGGACTGGCACTGATTGGAATGGGTAGGTTTAAACAAGTTTTATATATTTTATTTGATCATGGATTATAAATAGCAGGCATATTCATTCAATAAACAAAGAAAATTATGCTGAAATCATATACATTGCACAAACTTTAAGAAATTTTTAGGCTTAATTTATAAGTAAACTGGGCCTATAAAAGTCATTTTGCTAACCATTGTATACATTCCATTAAGCCCCTCTTCTGTTTTAATCTTTATTTAACCCTTTTGCATCCTAGATTGTGGATATATCCAACAAAGTAAAATAAATGATAGTACCTTGGATTCCGGTTTTATCCAGTGACTTCACATTGCCTGTGTTAAAACCTTGGTACGCAAAATAATACAATTATTTGTGCCATTTTTTTATTAATTCCATTAACTAAGCTTGTTTAGTTGTTATAATTGTCTGGGATCTGTGTGCTTCAATCAATAAACAAAGCATCTTTATGTAAAGTCTTCTATGAATATTTTTGGTATATTTTGCCAGGAAATGTTGAATATTTTGACAACGTTTTTGAAGACACGACGACTGATGTTGGTGAATTGTCTCTAGCTGTTTATGCTGGTCTGTTTGCTTATGCCGGATGGTAAGCACTACTACGTTCAATTTAGCCACATTTGATCTAAGTTAGGTGTTGAAAATTGTCTATGAATTTTGGAAACAGCTCAAAGTTCAAAATGCCACCATGCATTGTGTAATAAGAAACTAAATAGTTTTGACTAGTGGCTAAAATTAATTTAGAAAGAATAGTCATGTAACCCATAAGTAACATTTGATAGCTAAATTATTGTGTTGGTGCATGCTCCAAACTCTTCATTCTATCCTGAGGGCCGTGTTTGATAAAGTTCATTAGCAAACATATTATTATTGTTTACTTTCAATCAATCAATATTGGTTTGTCAGTGTTAAAGGTTGTCATATATACAATGCTTACAAACATCTAGTGTTTATCTATGAGGAGTTGCTGAAATTAATGCTCACTTGTGGGTCTAAATAGGGTTTTATTTAAATTGTATTTTTATTTTGTTGGCTTTGATTGGTGAGGATTTTTAGTCTATTATTGTTGTTTAAATACTTTTCTCTTTTAAATAAATACAGAGGGCCTTTGGATCATTAGTTAAAATGCGTGTACACGAGGCGAGAGGTAAAGTTCCAGTTGTCCCTGGTGATGAGTAGATGATGCTCATGCACTCGGGGCTTTAGCTGGTAGCTGGTAGCTGCTGTTTCGTGGAGGAGGCTATTCTATATTATTATTGTTATTATAATCGATTTTAAAAAAATATTGTAACTATGTTCACTGCAAATGAACATGACATCAAGATATTTTGTTCAACTCATACTTGGTTGTTATTGTTTGAAATTTTAGGAATTTCCTCAATTTTGTGACTGATGAAATGAAGGATCCATTTCGTGATATGCCACGTGCAATCTACATCTCCATTCCACTTGTAACAGTCATCTACGTCTTGGCAAATGTCGCCTACTGTGCTATTCTTTCACCTGCAGAAATCAAGGCATCAAATGCGGTTGCCATGGTAATTTATGCATTTTCATTGCATGTTTGCAACACTCATAGACGGTTTCATGTTCTAGAGATCAACTGTTTTGATTTGATCCCACGTTCTGAGTTTCTGGTTGTTGTATAGTTTGCAAGTAAAGGTGTGACACCTTGTTGTTTGCAGCAGTTGCAGGCATGCAACGGGTGAGAAAATGAGCCAACGACAGTACTTTAACCTTTGTCCTCCTACAAATTGCTTCCTGTCTTACCCAGATTGGCATGTGTTTATAGTTGCCTTTTCCTACAATTGTATTTGATTGTATTTAAGCATTTATAAAGCACCTGTAGTGGGATGAATCATTCATAAGCGCTGCCATAGTGCAGGGCCCCACGAAAAGAAACAGGTCTTGAGAAAAGTGAGAGACTGCTAGATAGAATTTTCGAGCAAGAAAGAGAAAGTGTTTTCCAGCGCAAGGGACCAATTGAAGCAGGAGATCTTAGTAAATATTGGAGGAGCGATGGCTGTCGAAGCATGAAGATGGTTGATATTGGCTGTCAGTAGTTCAAGGAATTCACTCAGAGTGAAAGCAGGAATTTCAGTGCAATGCAAAGGCTGGCCAAGTAGCCCCATGACAGATGACCACAGGGATTCTTGTTACCTGCTTTTCCCAGTGAGCTGCCTCTTTGTGATGGTATAGACAATGGAGGGCACGAAGATGGGCAGTCTAGGCCAGCCGATCACTGGCTTCGATTGGCTACAAATGGCCATTGTATTATAATTTGCTGATTTTCAGCTGAGCTAATCACCTTGTGTATGAGGCACTGCCATTTGGAAGTCTCATTAGTTTACGTTACATTAATGAAAATGCTGAAGAGTTCATTTCTCTGATGTGATAGATTTGCAACACTAGATTTGTTGACTCTGGTCTTCAGCAGGAAGTCGCTGAATCACTTTGTTTTTTCTTCAGATTTTCGGCAATCGTGTTTTTGGTGTGATGGCTTGGATTGTTCCGGTTTTTGTGTCCTTATCAACGTTTGGTGGTGTTAATGGCCTTCTCTTCACTTCTGGAAGGTTATGAAGTTTCAAACTGCTATCCATTTTATTGACCAGTTGAGGGACACTGAGTTAATGCTTTAGTTTAAAATTTTGTTGAATTTTTTGGTTTAGGCTTCAAAGTTTCAAACCACTTGTTTTTTTTCTAATGAATTTGGTTATTTCATTTCTGATTTAAGATAGTGCCAGTATCTAATGATAACCTTGTCCCTCATCAAGCAGTTGTGGTTTCAGTAATGGACCCACACAGTTTTTACTGTACCAGGTGGCCAATTGTACAATTGGCAACTTATGAAAATTGATGTTCTAAGAATTCTATTATATAATGATCTGATAATTCTATTAATTAATATTATTTTGATAAATATTAAATATATACTCGACTATAAGTCGATTCAAGTATAAGTCGAAAAAAAGTGCAATTTTTGGACAAAAATAACGTCCAAAATTGACAATTCGAATATAAGTCGAACCAAAAAAAATCAAAAACGAGTGATAAATCGAGAGATATAGCCTAATATCTGCTGTCTTTCAGCAGAGAAGTTCAGCGGATTTCTCCACGAAATATATATTTTTCTATGGGCAGATCAATATTAATGCATGTGTCCGTCATAAATCGAGAGCTATAGCCTGATATATGTTGTCTTTCGGCGGAGAAGTTCAGCGAATTTCGCAAAATATATATTTTACTATGGGCAGATCAATATTAATGCATGCGGCCATCATAAATCAAGATTTTTAGTTTGATATCTTCTGTGGAATGTTGAATATTCATTTCAAAAATCTCCCATTATTTTGTCTCTTGAGCATAAGTCGAAAGACCTATTTCACCGTCCAGAAATAGTCTTAAATTTCTCGACTTATAGTCGAGTATATATGGTAATTGCATTATTTGATGCCCACATAATTTAAATCATAATTAATTAAGATTGAATTGATTCTCTAAATATGTTTGGTCAGGTATCAAAGAACTCTGCAGTTTTTGTCAGCGGGCTGAAGCATAGCAGTGTATTTGGCAGCACACCTGATCTGTGATTGTCGGTTTGAAGCTGCTGTGTGTATTCTAAGCAACTACCTTTATCTCTGTCACCAAGCAGTGGGATTTTATATTGCTATTTATATTTATATTTTATATTACTAGCAAAAGCTAGTAAATGATCAACATTTGCCCTGTGTATAAGATGTAAATTTCATGCAATGCTGTCTGAAGAGCATGAGCTGGTAAATGAATGTATAACATATATCCAACTATGGGAGGACATAGAAGCTGTACTCCCCTTTACTTAACTGTATGTGCTGTTGTGCAGGTTTGTGGCACACACATTTGTCAATATGCCCTCTGTCAGTGATTAATTCTAATAATTAATTTGTATGCTATTTGAAGGTTATTCTTTGTCGGAGCTTGTGAAGGTCATCTGCCAGAAATCTTTGGTATGATCCACGTGCGAAGATTCACTCCACTTCCTGCAATGATTTTTACCGTAAGGGGCATGGTCACCTTTTCTGATCTGTTAGGAAGCTATGATTGAGCAATGAGCATCTTGTACAGGTTCTCAAAGGGTCCTATTTATATGTCAGTGCTTGACCAAACCAACTGACCAGTGTCTTCAAGTTGTATGGTGACCCAGACTGTTCTTTGCCATGCCCTTGTATGTTCCAGTATAATTCATGCATACTTACATATTACCATATATGCACCGTATCAGTTTGTATGTGTGCATATGTATTGTAATTAGAAAAACCTGCAAGAAGTGGTCTTTGTTTAAGCCAAGAATGATGTTATGTGCCCACAAAGAACTGAAAATTTATCAGTTTGTAAACATTGCACAAGTAACTAGAAGTGTTGCCAGTGGACACACGTAGAGCCTAACAGAGTTTCTTTTGACCTTTTTATAGAATTATGAAAGTTAGCAGCATTCTTTTGCCTTTTGTTTCTTGGTTTAGATGTTGAAAATTTGCAGCATTGCAAATGTGATATGTTGAAAATTTTGTCATCTGTTCCATGTTTGTTGATGATGAACGTTAGTTAGAGTGAAGTGAATGTAGAGTGAAGCAAATGTACAAGACTCAGTACGTTGTTGCAATCAGGGTGGCATGTCTCTGGTGTACTTAACTTCGAATGACATGTGGGTGCTGATCAACTACATGAGCTTCGTCCAATGGTTGTCAGTCGGAATGTCCATCCTCGGCATGCTGTACCTTCGCATCAAGAAGCCTAACATGCCACGACCAATCAAGGTCAGAGACTTTCCTTTAAAGCATTTGTCACTTTTTTGGTGCTTCCAGGGGCGGCGATCCCGAGGGTTCGAGGGGGTCAAGTCCCCCACTTTTTACAGAGAGGGAATAATTTATACATGTGTTCCCCCACATTTCCTACTCCTCTCATTGGGTGTCCCCCACCTGTCAAGCGAGATCGCCTCCTCTGGGTGCTTCATTTACAGCCTTGACCTATAAAGGTCGTAGTTCACTTCATTTGGTCTATGTATGTGAAGTCTTGGCATTTTGTTTGATTGTCTTCTTATTGTATACTTGATGACTCAGAATTTAATGTTCTATGTGGTTATCATTTCATTCTACCATACACAATTTAAAAGTATTTTATAGATTTAGTAGTAGCTGCATAGTTATGGTTGATGGTAGATTTCACAATTGTCCTTGTCATGTTTATCGTCATCAATGTGCTCCATTGTGTAGCGATTAGCGTGCTGGACTATACATCGAAAGGTCGGGGGTTCCAGTCCCTGCCAGGGATTCAAGATCTCTGCTTCACCACCCCCCTTAACCAACTCAGCTATAATGAGTACACTGTCATTGGGAAGATGAGACGGTGAGGAAGAGGTGACCTGCCCTCATGCCAAGGCTATGGAAATTATGTTGCTTATGCTTCATATTCATGGCTGCCTGTGAGGGTAGCTCAAAGGACTGCTCTCTTTTAATTTGCAATTACCAGTAATCAGTCAACAATATGTAGCTGTCTTTTTCAACTTGAGTACCCACTGGTTTCACCTGAAGCAAGCAACCATCGATTGTTGCATTATAATAACAATGCTGCAGAAGTCGTTACTGTAGATTTGATTGATTATTATCAGTCTATTGTATAATCAGTCAGTGGGAAATTTTCTGAAACATGTCCTAATTAGTAAGATTTACCACAATACTCTGTTTGCGTTTGACAGGTTTCCAAATGCCAGTATCGATTATAATTATGTGTTGCATCTAAGTTCAATGATAGCTACTGTACATGCTTTAAAGCAGGACATTGTGTGAAATGAAAGAACGTAATCCAGTCTTTTAACAACTAAAGGTTGCAATAATAATGTTTAAAATAAAACTATAAATACCAATAAATATGGTCATTAAATAAAAACGAACTTCAATGTTTGAGCATCATGACCAAAGAGTCACTTTGCTCTATCTTCATCACTCTTTATGGGACTGAGCATGCTCTGCTTGGCCTGACCTTGGTCACGTGACTAATCCATTTCCACAGACATGATTTCTTTACATCTCTCCAACTATCATTCATGAAAACCAGAGGGCAGCAGCGCCGCTCGTTCACCAATGCCAGCGTCCTTTGGAGGTAGTGAAATACCATAGCAAATGGATCCTGCTAGATTGTGATGTCACCATAATACATTAGCAGCTCTGATTTGTTTCAACAAAATAAACAAGATTATGAAGAAATTTAGATGGAATGTTGCTTTTTGCAGTTCAACCTAGCAATACCGATCATCTTCTTGATCATATGTCTATTCCTGCTTCTGGTTCCACTGTATGCTGCTTTCTACGATACCATTATTGGATTGGCTATTGTTCTTTCTGGGATACCGGTGTACTGGGTAGGAGTGATGTGGAAAAACAAACCAAAGTCATTCCAGAATCTGATGAGTAAGATTTTTAAATATTTCAAACAGTTTAACTAGTTTAGGTTGAAGTGAAAAATTAATTAAATTCATAAATTCATGTTGCAACAATTATAAGTGGAATAGATAATAGTAATGCTTTAGATACAATGACATTTTATTTAAAAAAATGCACAGAATGTAGATTAGGTGATGATGAGTTTGGCCTTGTGGTAGCATGCAAATATTTTAATATAATAGTTACTTGGCATAACTAGGTTTTTTGAATTCCAAAAATAAAGTACTTTTCCTTTACTGGGTGTTACCTACTTTGTGACAAGTTCAATCTGTTCTAAGCCAAGCGCCCCAGAACGTGTTGCCGTAAGTGACTAGGGTCATAGTTTTATCGGAAGATTTTGAAAGCATCTTAAAAGGCAATACCAGTCTGTATCTGTGTAGTAGTCCATAATCTTATTAAATTAAATTTATGAACACACTGTTTTTATGCTTCTCTTCTTTAATAATAATAATAATTCAGTCTTGGGGAAGAGGCTGTTTTTCTATGTATAACTTCCATTGCCTTTTTACTGATACGTCATTCTTACTTTGTATCGGAAAAATATAAAAAGATTTTTAAAATTATGCAGGATATTTGTACAAAGTCTATTAAGTATCTATCTAATGTATTAATCTAATACATACAGAATGATGCTAGCCCAATATATACCATATCTTTTGGCAGTGCACTAATACTTGCACTGATTTTCCATGTTAGGGCAACTGACACAAACTGGACAGAAGTTGCTCGAGTGTGCACCAATGGAGTCCAAAAGCAAAATGTGATGCCACACAGTTCAAAAACACAACACATTTCGGTTGTCTGCCTGCCCTCCCTCCGTCTGCCTTGCAAATGTTGAGGTGGTGGGCAGCTGACACATGCGTTTATTAAGTTTTGTCTGTGAAATGCTGTCTGTTTAGCTCATACTGGTACTTAGGTAGTATTTTCTCACAAATCATTTCTTAAAGATCTCTTGGAACCTATGTAATACAACAATATATTTAGCACCTTATTGGTGCTTAGTGACAGTGCCATTTACATGCACTATATCATGTTCAAGAATGACTTGTGCTGATTGTGACTGTGATGCCAGACTTATTAGCCGCAAGAACTTAAGCATCAGCAGGATGCCTCTGAGAAAAGCATGACAATTTCAGCTTTCGATATATTTTGCAATTTACATTATGACCTAGTCTAATGTAGGGATGAACCGAAACTCGACTCAGATACTCACCTCGGCCAAATATCAAAGTACTCGGCATTACTCAAACAACCAATGGGTTTGAGTATTAATAAAGTCTGCTTGTGAACAAAAATCGGAATACATTTCATTTTTCTTCGTCACTATCATATTGAAAAACTGAAAATTAAAAAAAACCATCGCTCTGAACATACATGCCATTGATTAGCTGTTGACAAGAATACGTTGGTTGATTTCAGGTGTATATGTGGGACTAAAAATCAAGAGAATGAATTTTTAAATATTTGATACTCAATACCACTCAATTATAATGCTCAGTACTTGGCAAGAAATTGACACCTGGTTCATTCCTAGTCTAATTTGAAAACTTCTGCAATGCTGGTACTGCAAAAACAAGGATTATGCATTACCCCAGTTAGCACTTTAGTACTATATCATGTTCAAGAATGACTTGTGCCGACTGTGATGCCAGACTTATTGCCACAAGCATTTGAGCATCAACCATGAAGTTGTTGAGATTGGCATGACATTATTCAGCATTCTGTATTTTTGCAATTCACATTCTGACCTAGTCTAATCTGGAAATCGGGAAACCTCTGCAATGCTGGTACTGCATAACACAATTTTACTACTTTGTAGTTGTACAGCACTTATTTAGCTCATCTTTATAAGTCAAAAGTCAAGTTCCTTGACGAAATTGTAAAATTTCTTTACACAAGTTGACTGTCTATGAAGGACCCGGTTTTAGTTTTTAACAATCTGAAGTAAAAACCCTCGTTTATTTTATTGTTCTGAACATTTAGTTATAGGTTGATCTGTTAACGCATGAACTTAAGAATCTCGATATGAAGTATTATTGCTATATTAAGTTGGGCATGCGACATATGTTATTGTGAAATTTTAAGTGCATTTGTTGTTCTATAAACATTGTTGCAATTAAAGAAACTGCAAAGTTAGTTTCTTAACAGAGTGTTATGTTCTTGGTTAGTCACAGTTTTATCCAAGTCTTTATGTTGTTGCAAAGAGGTAGAGTAATCCACGAAGGTACTGGACGATTTCACCTCCTCCAAGTTTCGATTCTCCGTAGACACGATCGACAAATGATATTGGTACCTGAAACAGCAGCCATTGAGCCATTCATTCATAGGCTAGAAGCATTCTCCAGTCAGGCATCGACAAATCCGGATCCAAATCTTAAAATCGGTATGATGGGATAGATAATAAAGTATGACACACACTTCAGTGCTCGATCTCGATCTGTTAAAGCATGAACGACAATCAAAGAAAATTTTCTGTTCAAGGACAAACCCCAAGAATATGCAGAGATGTAGGTGTGACCTAGAGCAGGAAGTTAGTGGATATAAACACATGATTTATTTCCATTATTTTCCAGCAGCATCAATTGCATTTAGACACACTGAGACACAGATGATAGGATCACAACTTGGCTATACTTGCTACCATAACCTGCTGCATTGTGGTCAACTGCAGTACCATACATTAGGCACTGTGCAATCCATTATAATACGGACTTCAGTTTTATTGTAGCCACAGCCTGTGAAGTTCATGGATGTGGGGCACAAAAACACTGAAGTCTATGTCTTCTATCAACCTTGAAAATGCAGACCTACTACTTCAGCTTTCTTTAAATGTTACCATGTCCAATAATATTTGTCACACAATGGATTACCTCTCCAATCGAATTTCCAAACTGTCTTGCTCGAACGATCATTTCCATCTGGAATACGTATCCCTTGGATACACATGCCGCGATCAGCTTTTCCAGGATGTCTTTTCGATACAGCCTATACAGTAAAACACTTGCAGTAAAGTTCCAACTGCTAAAAGTTTGCCATTAAACGATAAACTTGGAACTGAATACACTTCACACAGTAACTGTTTTATTCATTTCATTAATGGTGGTCCCATACTGACAGCCTGATGTGTATCTACTGAAAGTTACTAGGAAATAATCGCTTTCATTGTTAAAGGATTAAAATTTGCTTTAGAAATATCCCAATACTTTACAACTGGACAAAACACAAAAGCATCAAACAGATACATCTTTATTACGTCCAAATTTCCTACTCGGTCAAAATAAACTCTTCACAAACAATTGTCTGAAAAATAAACAAAAGTCAATCACGTAAATACCGAAAACTTCCAGTAAGATCTGAGGCTCGAGGTCGAAGAAGAATCTGAACAAGATAGTTTGCAGCACGGCTGAAAGACACCACAGTCCAATGTAATCAGAAATTGACGGCAATACTTGAAAATGACTACTAAACGATAACAACTGACTCAACAATATTAAGCTTTCATCAAAATATTAGCTTTTCAGTCAAAGACCCAGAACAAGTTTATATTACCTGGAAACACAGTGCATGGCAAAGGCCAACTAAAGCAATGATCTCATGCATAGTGGAAGTTACAAATGAGGGAATGCAGTGAGTTATAATGAGTTTCTGGTCTACACTGTAAAATTAAATTTACCTGATTAACTTTCGTTTGAAGTCCCATCCATAAACTCCTCCATTACCTGCATAACGGGTTCCAGAGACAATGTCATAATCACCTTCCATCTGCTTTCTATAATTAACATGCAACAGTTTTAGCGAAAACTTTTGACCACTAAATAAACCAGTTATGTCAAAGAACAGGACACCAGCACAAATTAATTCATTCTGCTTTGTTTCTAGACATGACAGACCTCTTGACAGACTCAATGCTTGGATATAACTTTCTTAATAATTACTAACCTACAAAATTAAAGTGTACACAAACACCCTACTGTGGTAGCAAAGCCATATATACATCATGTACTCGAGAAAGTCTGCTGCAAGACAGTTAAACTAAGTTACAATTTCAAAGAGAGATGCATGAAGGCAGTTGAAATAAGTAAGGCAAGCAACCAGTTTTAACAAATGCTATATTGACAATGCCTACACTGCAATGGCACTTGAATCATTTCTAAAACTGCTCCATTGGTATATAAAAGCGACAAGTAAACACAGTCTAGAAGAGGAGTAGATCAGTAGATTCGTGTACATAAGCAGGATAAATAGAGTTATACAGATGCCCACTTTTACGAGATATTAAGGGTAAAAGATACTTGCTTTATGAATTCAGGAATAAATTTTGGCTGCAACAAATGAAAACAACATATTGCATTAAATCAACCAGACTTAATGTAAATAGACGACATATATCTGTGCATACATATCTGTTTCATCCAAGTGTCTTACCATAATAACAACCAGCAGGGACAGAAAAGGTATATAAAGAAATATACGCTACCTTTCACAGCAAATTAGATTCAAAATATGTTGCAAACGTTCATTCTAATATGACCACCAATTTCAGATGATACTTCAGATATCAGCTAATCTAATCTAACTACTTCTATAGCATGCACCATTCTCAACATACAGAAGGCATCAGTCGATCGATGTTTGCTCCACGAGTCCATGTTAAATCATAAACAGCATGGTCGAAACCAGAAATCAATCTATGCTGGTTACCAGTAAACAAGAAGGAATAGACACGTCTCAAGTATAGACCTGAACAACATTCCTTCAGCTAAGAGAGCGAACAACTGAACAAATGAATTCAGCAGCTTTGGGCAAGTCACTGAGAAGGTTCCAAGACCAAAACACTGTTTAGCGGTGGAGCACAGCAAGAGTGAAAGAATCAGCAGCAGCATATTTTGTTAGTATGAGGAGTGAGCACTGAAGACAGACCTATAAGTCAACTACAATAGAAGTAGTAATTTATTCATTCAATAGGGAATTTATATAGTGCCCCTTCAAGGCACCGACTTCAACGTGATATGAATACAAACTAACATGATGAGACAGATCTGCATCCATAATGATAACAAAGTTTCCAGTCGCATGTTTGATCCCATGAATGTATGCAGTACCTAGATAACAAGCAACACAAACAGACCTACATGTATGTAAATAAGCAGTATTACTTCACACATAGCAATGATACCTTAGTACTGCACAAACCATTGTACAACAGACCTTTTCAGTACAATGCATGTAATAATGAGACTTGATAAAAAGTAATTTAATTTACTGCACAAACCATGTACAACAGACATTTATTGTTCCATAGACTAATTTCAACAATTCTTTAGGTTGAAGTGAAGTGTCTGTAGTTTATAAATTCAGAAGAACTGCATCATGCAGCAAAACTTTAACCTTCTAACATCGTTAAGAAGCCATTTTCTAGATATGATCTGTCTAGAAATAATCTTCATATATTTAAAATAAAATTGCGAAATTATCTGATTAATCAATAAATTATCTAAATGTGCGTGTATATATTTTTTTATTATGATTGTATATTATAGCTAACTAGTCATGTTTCGTACTAAATGCTAATGCATTTTATACCTAACCGGTTATAACTACCAATCTGTTGTAATGGTGATCCTGATTACAGCATTTTTATGTCCTTTTAGGGTTTCTATTAGCTCCTATTGACTCCTAGCAAATTATCAAAATTTTTTATCTGTGCTTGTTATTTGGGAGCAATAAAAACACTTGGCTATGGTTATGGTTATTTTACACACACACATGCATATCAACATGAGTAATAAACATATTTCAAATCTAAATTTTTTAATTACATGAAGAAAACAAATGAAACTTAGAGTCCTACCCAAGCCAAGTTTCTTTTCTCGAGGCTTCAAAATCTGAACACAACAACCAAAATATGTGCCTAAAATAATGCTGATAAGTGCAGCATTACATTTCAGATCGCTGTAACTTCCCAGATAAGATTTAAGTAAGAAGAGTTGTAACTTTTATATGTTAGCATTTGTGCATTAAACCAAAAAGAAACAACGTTTGACTGAAGTTCAAGCAAATCATTTGTCAAACACTGCACTATCAAGAAATGTTTAGTCATAGAATGCTTTTCAATTTGATATATACGAAATTGTATGCAGTTGAATGCTGCTCACAATTTTGTCTTTGCCGTAGATAGTCTGAAGTTGTTTTGCAACATCTAACGTACCATCAGGGCTTCCATCATCAATAATAATCACCTCAAATTTGAAACCACTGTCAAAAGTAACACAGTTTTCAGATAAACATTTACAAATATGCATGCATCTAGGTGATGAAGGTGACTATGAAGCTGCAGATGATACTGACGACGAAGATGATGATATTATTGATGTTTCCAGAGACTGAGATAAGCTGTAGTAATCGAGCTTGGAGTGGACAATGGAGGTACCAATGGTTGAGGCGGTTCTGAAGTCCAGAATGCAATAATAAATGGCCATTAAAAACTTGCAACACAACTGATTATTTTATTATATATTTTTATTATATATTGTTTTTTATATTTCGTTACTGCTGTACAGTGCCCATAATGAGAGTGACGCCACTGACAGTAAGTATGAAAACATATGTTCCACCTGGATATTAGTTACATTAGTAAATATTGTTATAGAACGTCTTATTCTACAAATCACTGTCTTAGTGTATAAAACAAGACACAGTAGGGTCGCCTATCAAATACACTTAGCGTGCAACATATCAATTTCAATGGTAACACCATTGAAAAAGTTTCGTCACACGACTACCAACTACAGTTTGAATAATTAGAGGTACAGAAATTTAAAAAAAGGGTTACTTAGTATACAAGATAGAATATGTGTAATAATAAATTCTGAGACGTTTGCTAATGATGTAATATAAGCTATAATCACTAAAATACCATTTTACTTACGCACTCGCCCATGATTATACATTACATCATTACATTAAACTCAAATTAAAACCAAATCCCGCATCGGTAGTTCTTCACCATATATATAAATATCATTAGGGCAAACTTGCCTTTCGTTCATGTATTTGAAAATTAGATATATTATGATCGGAAGATTCTCTCGTTCGTTATAAGTCGGCAGAAGTATTGTGTATTTGTTTTGATCATCCATCTTGCCCCGCGTCGATCACATCGAAGAATAGTTAATACAAGCATAAAGTGCCACGTGTATACTGTATGTATACCAGATGGTCAGAAATTTACATTATCCTTAGTCTGTAGCACGCGCACGTTACAATCGTAAGCTCCTTACTTTTCAAAGGGCCAATTCAGCCTTTAGATTCCAACTAATCATGGCGCACAAATATAATTTTGCTCATTGCAAAAATCAACCGAATGATTGTTGTGAAATGAATGTGTTGCTGATGATTTAAAAATTGCTGCGAGCACTGATATTGCTCTTTATTATAAACTTTTATGCTTAATATTGCATTGGTCGTTGTGCTCTTAATATAAGAGTTGTAAATTTTAACTTAAATATGCGACAGCTAAAAAAATCGGCATTCACCAACTAAGACCTACAGAAGTCTCCTCCCACGGTCCCACCCAACGTCAACACTCAATTTATCCACAGATCATAATAAAAATATTAACTGGTTTGTTGTAATTTTAATTCAAGCTATTTTTATTGTCCACTATCACTCATGTTAGCATTTATGCGTTCTTGTCAGTATGTTTTCTTTGTAAATATACGAACACCTAAAAAAACTGCACACTTTCTTACTTACCTATCAAGCAACGAATACATAAATATTCATAACTCGTGGCTCAAGCCACGTGCTTCGTGATATTTAGTATAGGCAAAGATTTAATTATTTTCATAGTAAATCATGGCGGACGAAAATCAGACAACGAACGATACAGACAAGGACATAAAAATGGAAGAAGACGGTTATATTAACCCATTTCAAGCAGCATCATCATCATCATCTAGCGAAACCCGTCGAGGAATCATTTATCTGAGTAAAATACCGATGGGAATGAACGTGTCCCGAATTCGTGAGGCATTCAGTGAGTACGGCGAAGTGGACCGAATTTACCTTGCGCGCGACAGTAAGTATTTTTTAGGGATAAATCTTCTGCAGCCGACTGTTTCGGCCGCAATACAAACGAACTGCTGTCCTCGACGTAAATGTCCATCACCGAACACGCAAAAAATTGTGATGAAGAAACCACCGATTGTAATAGTTTGCCTCGTTTTTAATTAAACCACACAAGCATTGCAAATGTGAAAGTTGATATCTGCTAATTGCTTCTCAGTGATTGCAATAGAAACATGTCTTTTCAAAGGGGTGCGTAGCGAATCGCCGAAAACCTGAATCCCCGAAGCTGATTTTCGCCGTATCCCCGAAAACGAAGCTGGAGGGTGTTCGTAAAATGCGAACCGGTAAAACGCGAACCAAAATGCGAACCATAGGCGCTAACGGATCAGGTTAAGGCATCGTGTGGGTCGGTTAGGGTCATGGTTGGCATCGTGAGGGTCGGTTAGGGTTAGGATTAGTGTAGTTAAGAGATAGGGTTACAGGTCATAGCTAGTATCATTTTAAGATAATTGCCGAAAACTGTTGACCGCATGAATAAAAATATAAATGGCAACCATAGGCGCAACCCCTTTTGGCAGCCAATCGAAAGCAAGCTCGCAAATGGTTCGCATTTTACCAGTTCGCAGTTCGCATTTTATCCACACCCGAAGCTGGATTGATGAAAAATGATTCTGCTTAAATGGACGTTGGATAGATGAAAATAATTCGTGCAGAAACTGGATTGATGAATGAATTGCGCTGTTTTGAGACAGTTAGGCGTTTTCAATAGTACATTGCTGTTTTCGGGGAAGCGGGCTTTTTGGCGTATTCGGGTTTCGATGATTCGAGTTGATCCCTTTCAAAGTAGACCTGTTAATAAATTCTTAATTCATGTAATCTTATAAATCAGTTTGAGCAGTTTCTATTGATAATGGAAAGTGATAAATTCATCAATTGTTATAGAATATGAGCATTATTTATTCAAGAGGTGCTTTTCTTGCTGTACTAATTGCAAAGTTGGCTGTCACAGCTCCTTAACATAGAACACAATTTTTGAAGAAGTTGCATCCCTAAATTGTGACCTCAGACAACCTGCCTATTCCTATAAGCAGTCCTTAAGACAGTATATTTGTATTAATAAGCAACTTACCTCTTTAAGGTTGGTTAGGTAACCAAGTAGTGCAGAGCACATATTTATTATTTCTAGTATTTATGATGGGTGTTTTATTATTACACATGTTTTATCACTGCTGTCCTCGAGGAAATGATTGTGGGATGTTTGCTGCACTGTTTGTGTGTAATCATTTAAAAATTTAAAAAAATTGTTGTATTGATTGCAGAATCGCACGGACATCAGCGAAAATTTAAGAAGAACGTGAAATATGCAGAAGGCTGGGTTGAATTTCTCAACAAAAAGATAGCCAGAGCTGTTGCTAGAGACTTAAATTGTACTGTAGTGGGGCGGAAAAAGAATTCTGAACTGTGGAACATAAAGTATTTGCCTCGATTTGCATGGATTCACCTAAACCAACGGCAAGCGGAGGAACGAGAATTAAGGAAACAGAAACAGAGATTTGGTCTTGAATGTGCAAAGAAAATTACTGGCAACTTTATTCAAAGTTTAAACACTGGAAAGGGAAACCAGAAGGACGTGGAAGCAACGAAAACACATCACTTCAAAACGAAACTTCAGGCTGCTGACAAAGTTATAATAAAAAAGGATGATAAAATCTCAAAAGATGAAGAATTTCTTCAACATTTGTTATAAAAATAGACGAAATTACTGTCCAACTGCTCTGGGAACAATGTTAAAAATGTGACGTTATCAAGAATTTTATCGCAGAAACATTTCTCTTGTCATTACATGAATGTTCACATGTGAAGTTTTAATTTTGTACTAGCTTTACAATTACAATCTTTAGTAAAGTGATAATGCTTCTAATGTAATCAAGAGACTCAAATACATAATTATGACTTTATGAAGCAGAAATAAATTGAAACAGAATAGAATAAGTTTATATGATGTCCATCTATTTTAGCAATGGTGCTGTGTTTAAAGCAATAAATTGGTGCATAAATCAATTGGAGTGAAAGCTATTGGTGACAATCATTGGCAATTCAAGTCCATCACGTTTTGTATGAGCGAACAACTACCTCTAATACATTTCAGTTCTAGAATGTCCAAGTAAAAGTCCCATTTTCATCCTGTTTGGATGAATTTCACAGTTGTTTTGCTTTATGTCATAATTAGCGAGATTTCGATCCCTTTCTGGGCTTCCCTTTTAGCCTTTAGTTTTATAATCAATGTTCTTTATTTTTTTGCCTTGAGCAAAGTGTTTGTTGTGGCTATAAATAAATAAACAAATTGATTGATTGATTGAAAAAGGTCATTGAATAGACTTGAAATGATGGTTGTGGCAGTATGTGGTGTTCAAGTTCAGATTTAGGGAATCTAATTCCACTCGTTGGCCAAAGATGCTTTAGACCAGCAGCTGCCAGGCAGTATACAGACCAGAAAATTATTTAACAATATTTACTATACTACTGTTATAGTATAACTATAATATGCATAAACATGGCATTTCAAAGCCTGTGGTTATTATTATTATGTGTATCTGCACAAAATATTTATTTTAAAATTTATCTTGTGTACTCCTTGGCAACAGCTGGCGTACCATCATTTGAAAACCGCTGCTTTAGACAAACGATTGTAACACTTGATGCATATATTGGACATGGTAGCCGAATGGCTAGTGCCTCCCAGAGACTTGTCGATGTATAGGTGCCTCAAGTCTTTAATCACAACTGTTCTGCGCTTCTGATTGATGCTTAGTAATTAGATGGTGGTGTATTATAAGTAATAATAGGACATCTTTTGTCAACTTCTCTGCATTAACATGTACAACTATCATCATACAGCATATTTTCTTATAAAAACTGTCAACATAATTTTAATATAGTATCCACTGAGATGCATAAATAATGTGACATCTAAACGTGCATCGAACCGTTCGAAAACAAAATGTCAGTTCGTTCGTGGTAGACCTATGCTTGAAGTAGTCTGTTCAAGATATGCTAATGGTCCTCCCTGGCTGTAACCTGCCGGTTGTCCTCCACCAGAGGCCATTAAGCCTGGGGCAAAAGACCCTTGCTGTTGCTGTGTTCCAGGAGCTGGCTGCTGCTGTGGCTGAACCCCGGGCTGTACTTGGCCTTGTCCCGGAGAGGTTCCAGATGCAGCTATTCCTTGACTTCCAGGACTGTGCCTCATCCAACTTTGCCAAACCTGTAACTTTTCCCAGTGCTTCTGGATGAGCACATCCTTGCGCTGTGCCTCTGCCCGAAGTTCATCTAAGTCCTGAAACACATGGCAAAACAGAAATAAATAAATATTTTGATTTGCAAATAAACCCCATGCTGTCATGCAACGCCCTGAAGAGGAGTTTTCTTGGACTGCAAGCATTGACCGGGCATATCTTGCATGAGTTACATTTTAACAGTCAGCACTTTAAAACAGGCCATTATAAATGTGATACATATAATGTGCATATGCAGCAAACATTTGCATTCGTTTTAAGAATTTATATAGCACTTCTTCAAGCCAAATTCCTCAGAGGTACTCCAAGCCATGCTAAAAAGAAGATTTTAACAGTTTACAAAAAGCGGAAAGATTATTATAAAGGGGAGACGGAGGGAAACCGGGTGCCAATTCCAGGTGGAGGGACCAACCACTGAGAAGGTTCGATGCAGCATTAGCAATGAGTGCGCCCTAGAGACCAGAAGCTCACCTCTGGCTGAGGAGCACAGGGCTCTAGGCAAAGGGAGGTCAGAAACCGGTTGATTTGGTTGACATGCTGCAAGAGACTAAACTCCTGATCAAGCAATACACCCATATAATGCACAACCAATGAAAAGGTAAGATGAGGATTAGTCTAAACCAGAACGGCATAGAGCCAATTTATATATTATGTGATCAGATTTAGGAGATTTTTTTATGGTGCATATGGTGGGGATGCCGGGAGGGGGTTTCAACATAATGTGTACACTACACATAATGTGTACACTACATAAGTAAAATAAATTTTTAATTATGACATTCACATTAACCTATTTATATTATAAATAGGTTAATGCAGGCACTGGATACATCAGATATAAAGCACAAGTCGACTCAATCATCTATTTATATAAAATTGGAAAAATGGTAAATTCAACATCACAGTTCATTTTAAAGCAATTTTAGATTCTTTCAATGGTAACATGTTTAAACACTTGCCTCTTTGGCAGGCAATGAATCTATTTTAGCACTGCATAACAAATGCTTTTGCATGAAAAATGTGTCGAGCTGTCGGACGGCATCTGTGAACTTCTGCACCGATTGCTCCACACCTAGAAGTGACAAGGCAACAAACAATTTTCAGTATAAATTTTAATGGAGCTAAAATATATAAAGAGCTAAATTGTTTCATGTCTAAAAGTTCAGCATGTAACTGTTGAAAACTGTCTTGTGTGCAAGGATGGAACCTGTGCCTTCCTCTATTCTTTGTTCAAAACACTACAGGCAGGCATTCTGTATTACAATCTGTATTCTGTACCAATTTTTTGCATTATATTTGTTTAGGTCCCAGGACAAAAAAAGCAAAGTTTAAGACATCAAAGAGTGTTGTTTTGGAGGAACCATAGCTCACTCTGCTTTTGTCGAACAAAGAACTTACTTATGCTTTTCGTCTTCGCCGTCACAAAATTCTAATAATAATTGTAATAATATTTGTTTCATTGAGAGTTTTTACACTGCTCGATACAGCACAACACTTAACACTTAAGCTTGCAATAATGTAATTAAACTTTCTAATGCAAGTTAATAATGGAGTATGACAGTCTTAATTTTCATTAGTTATTTTTGCAGGATAGTAATCTTGTGATAACTGTGAAATTTGTGTTTTATTAAAAATCATTCGCCAAATAAATTAATGTGCATAAGGGGTCACTGCATAATTACTTAACACTGAAAATGACCGCTTTTGACCCCCACCCCTCATGTAACGCATTATAACGTTTCCATAGTCCCCCTAAGCGTTAGTATTTTAAAAAAAACTCTGTGTAGTTTTACCTGGGCCTAAATAGTTTCAGGTCTCCATCAATGGGAGATAATATTTAATATTATGTTTTAACTTCGATGATTTCACCACCGTGTGTAGGCTACGAGGCTAAACACTACTTTAGTGTAAATTTATATGCTAGGCCTACTAGCCTTACAGCCTAGCTTCGCTTGGAACTGAATTTTGAACTCGGTGGGTGTGCCTAGATTGTGTCTTTCTTAACTAACTCAGGTATCACCACATTTAACAGACCTTTAGGAAGCGGGTCCGTTCGTTTTGGTGCTCCCAACTAGTACCGCATTTGCATGTTAGTCGTCAAGAGGTGTTTTACTAATATGCCTTCTGATGATGCGATTGAAAATGGTGGTTGTTTTAATATCGAATCGAAAATTCTTCAAATTTCGGCAGTTAAATGTAGATTTGTCGTGTCATTTAGCTTGACTTGATTTGCTTTGGCTTGAAGCCATGAGCAATCGTAATAACAAACGGGCTTGATTTGCATATTGAATTTCGCCCCGCTTTCATACAACATTTTAAATTAACCCTGCCTCAATTAAAATATTCAGGTGAGCTGAGAAATTGGGAGAAGAACATTTTGTAGAAATTTCAAATCGCCAGAGTGTTCCGTTCATGAGCCTTCACGACTAAACGATCTTTGGTTTATAGCTTTGATTGAGTATCTTTAATTAATTGATAATTAGTAGTTTAAAATGAAAGGCGTTAAGTAACGTTCAGCTAACCCCCCACCCACCTCCGTAACGTTTTGTAGCACCCCACCCACCCCCCTCGAGCGTTACGTAATTATGCAGTGACCCCTAATCAACTGCGCTATGACATGGGGGTCAGCCTAGCAAGACCCTCTTAGGGTGCTAGTCTGGACTAGATTTACACCTCTTCATAATGCAGCCACAGGCGGTTCTGTACTTACTGAGTTTGATTTCATCTGTATCCGTTTCTATGTTGAAGTGTTCCTGACTACTCAGCAATGCTAAACTATTCTAAAACATTTAACAAAATGAAATTGATATGATTTGTATTGGCTGTGTTTATGACACTGTTCAATACCACACAATACTTATTATTTTAACATCATATGTTTTAATCAACCATTATTAAAGGCATGATATACAAAACATAAGTCATCAAACAACAACCATCAATCCCATGCACTATTAACCATTTTAATGCAAGTATTTAATACAAGTTTACAATGCAGTTAAATACCCAGTCTAATTGACTTTACATTGGTAAATAAGCCTTATGTGTCCCATAAAAAGTTGATGTTACTATTACTACTACTAGCTATCATAGTAATAATCTTGGCAATAATTGAGAAACATTCGCACATTGTTGTCCTACTCAGGTGCATATTTATAAACAATACGCCTACCCCTAGTACCCCAGATTGCAAGAGGAAGCAGAATGCTGTTGTATGTAACTAGTAATTTAAGCAGTTTGCAAAAAAAAATTAAGAAAGCACAACTGTTTTTTAAAACTATATTTATTAGTGTAAGTAAAGCTGTACCAGTTATAGAGATGTCAAATATCGGTAAGATAATCGGCACCGATATTTTTAAAAAAATTTGACTTTTATACTATTATTTTTAGTCTTTAAGAGCGCAAAATGACGACAGCAACATCATTGGTTCTGTGAAGGACAGCATTCCGTTCCCTTCCCATAGCGTGGGGAACTCGGGCTTCTACTTCAGACCACCCAGTAAGCATTGTGTTAGACTAGTACAGTGGAAAAGTGTCTACAGCTGTTGCACAGTGTGAGTCATAGTGCCTGCTTAATTACCCTGAGCACAATCATGTCATTTTAGGCCAAATTGGCAGGTTGAAAAAGTGGCCTGTCTGGGGAGGGAATGGCATCATTGGCATGTTAGAAGAAGGCGTCCAGTTACATAGATATATCTTTCCTCTCCTCCGTCATGCAAGGTCAACAGCGGGCTGTGCCTAATCTATTGGCTGCCTAGGATTGGTCCCCAACTACATGTATATGTCTCCTATGGAGCAAGTGTTTTGCTTGTATCACAGAAATAGGCAGTAGCAGTAGGTCTATCTTTTAGAACCAGACATCTTGGGAAACACAAGGAAACAATCGGGTATCGACAAACGAATAATTGGCAATAATCGGTATCAGCATAATTGGCAAAAAGCGACATCGGAACAGCTCTTAAGTGTAAGCAAATAAAGAACTTGGATAAGTTTCTGTCTGTGATATGCATTTGGTAAGAACCTTTAATCAAATCTTCTTATTCAGAATATTTGATAAAAATTCTTACCAAATGCATTTTACCAGATGAACCCTGCAGATACATTGGGAGCAAATTATGACCTGTACCAAATTGTCATTACCAATGGTCACCATAGATCACACTCAAGAACATATTATGTGGTCTATGTTTTTTGACGGATTATAGAACATTTTTCAGTTTCCCTAGTTCTGTGGTTTACGTCAAGTACTGCTTTCTTAAGAAAGCAAAATTTAAGTTACACAAGGCAACATCAACAATAATAACACATAGGCATTTTTCAGAAATTCTTTAAGCTTTAGCCATACAGAAACAGCTATAAGTCAATCAATCAATGAAACTTGATATAGCGCCTCTTCAAGCAATCTACTCAGAGGCGCTCGCAGTCCAACCACGGTCAAATGGGAAAGCTATATGACTCGTACACCCACACCTTCTCAGATGTTTGCTGTGTTAACCTCAACACCCCTCAAATCTACGATGTTGTGTTGATGCACAGCAGCACAATGCATGAAGATGCTGTAATCTTTAAATTCTTCAGATTACAATATCTACTCCATCCTTTAGATATAAGTTCCTCAAAGAGGATGCAACATCGTGGGTTGTAGCAGAGCACTCTATTTTAGCGCATTGAGGAAGGCAATATTGTTTACATACAGGGCTCTTGAGCATCATCACGATGGATGCGCTTGTTACTGAGCGATAATTCAAGAGGTTCAGACAAAAATATACCCGAATCCTAAGTCACCTAAAGTGAACAGAAAGCGAAATCGTGCATCATCGTGTGCGTATATGTATATATATATATATATATATACATATATATATACATGGCATCGTGCAGGTTATTACGACGCACCCCGATACTGCACTTTCGCCAGAAGAGGTAAAACGGCAATATTACCTGGAATGCTTTTTCGAGTTCATCTACCATGTGTGGTGAAGAAGCCATCGTAACTAAGGTGTATCCTAACAGCTAAACAGAAATAACAAATACCGATAGCACTAGACCTAGTAAATAAAAAAATCCTCATATATTTGATACATACGGAGCCCCTAAAGGGACATGAAAGAAGAATATTTTATCTCGTGCGTACGAGATAACAACTCGTTCCCTCGACTTAATAAGTCGTGCGCACGACTTATTTGACCAATAGCAGGTCGACTTTTCTGTGACGTAAACACACTTCTATTTTAGTATTTGTGGGGAAACACATAGTTCTATAAACGAAACAATGTCTAAGACATAGTGTTTCGGGCATTTCATTCTAAACTTAAATCTCACCTTTTCAATAACTCTTACCCAGACTCATTACTGGACATCTGTCACTCCTCGACGAAGCTGGTGCCCTGCGCATAGCTTTCAAGTGACGCTTTAGAAGTCTGGAGATTTCGATTACTACTATCATAGGGGTGTATAATATGTGGTGTGAAAGGCTTTGGCCTATAAGGAAGGCATTTAAAGCTACAATGTTATTTGTGATGCCGTTTGTACGCTGAGCGTGTGCCAGACTGGGGATATCACTCTGCACGCGAATATGAAAGCGAAAATGAAAATGATGTTCAGACTGACAGAGCTAAAATGCTGACAATATCAGATCAATATCCCCGCAATTTATCGTATGAGTTGTGTTGTGGAATTTGGGACGCTAAAACGACAAATAGCCGTTGTCTCATTTCAACCTCGTTCCCAATTGTTGCAGCGACGCCATTATATCCCCGAAATAGAAGTTTGCTTACATCACAGAAAGTCCGCCTGCTATTGGTCAAATAAGTCATGCGCACGACTTATTAAGTCGATGGAATGAGTTATTATCTCGTGCGCACGAGTTAAAATATTCTTCTTCCATGTCCCTTTAGGGGCTCCGTAGGTACAAACAATCTAAACTCAGGAGTTAGGGACCTAAATATAGATTCCATAATCATATAGATTCTTAGGACTAATAATTATTTACAGATTTAATTCTTTGTATAGATTCTTTGATCTCAAGCAGTGCCTATATATTTTTAGATTTAGCAAATAATTAATGGCTGCATCACATCCACATCGTTGTTGTTCTCCGAGTAGCCTTATGTACGGAAGCCCAACGGTGACATACGATTCTTTTATTTATCTAGTGCGCACTAGAAAACAATATATTGGCTCCGAAATCTGGACCCACATTGTTCTTCATACATAGGCAATATTATTGTATCCTTCACACAGTCATCTTATCATTATTTTATTTATACTAGTGGCGAGACATGATATGGTGGCGTCACGTTCCATGTCTTTGTCGCAGGCTTTAATCTACTTAAAGCCACTGTGTTGTAACCTTGTACAAACAAAGCGCTAGGCCAAAGTTGCCTGTGAACACTTCTGAACCTTTTAAGTATGGCATTATTGAAGTGCAGTTATATTGGGGAATATTAACACATGGCCACTCCATAAACTCTGCATGTGGCTCAATAAAGAGAGCTCCGCTGGAACGAGGGACACGAAACTCGAAAGTCGTACAGCATACACAATTTTCAGTAGCCTCAACCCTAAACCGTCTATTTGTTACCAAGTAAATGCTGTAATCAACAAATACTGAAAAATATAAGTTTACTAAAATGTAGTAAGCTTATAACCTTCACTATTTGTTCATTATATCATTATAATTGTTTTCTAAGCTTAAAAGGAGATTTTCACAAGTCTAATCTTGGCATTGATTTATGTCAGCCATTTTGCATAGATTTATCTAGTGCGCACTAGAAAATTATCTAGTGCGCACTAGAAAATTACCTAGTGCACACTAGATACTATCTAGTGCGCACGCCAAGATTAGACTTGTGAAAATCTCCTTAGATACTATCTAGAGCGCACTAGATAAATAAAAATAATCGTATGTCACCGTTGGGCTTCCGTACTTATGTAATGTAAATCTTCGAAAATTTCTCGGCGCCCACAAGATTCATGCTAGGGAGACCTGCTAATTCACCGGCGTTTACAATATAAAGTCTGCGATAGCTTATCCTCTCGTTTCGTTCCAGTTGCCAGATCAAAATTCAGAAGTGTCAAGCCGAAGAGACATCATGGTGCTACAGTGGTGGCAGTCGATAATGAGGGTGGTCATATGGTGGCGCAAGAGTAGAATTCTAAGAATAGTTTTAATCTGGGTAGGACACCTTGAATAGTTCGGTTTTTAGTCGTAAGTGTAAAATTGCATAGGATATGTTAAGATAGATGCGGATGAACGAACTGACGGATGCCTTTTAGGCCTAATTGGGAATTCACTTCAAAGAGCTGCAGGTGCAGCACACGGAGCGGTTTCAAAATGTTACAGACTATGAGACTGAGGCGGAGAAAGATACGACGAATATGTTTAATCTAGAGTCTATAGGTAGCTGTCGGATTTGTTAATTTTTATGAAGTGAATACGAGGCCATAAACAAGCAGACGTGAAGGATATTCGATCATCCATACTACCAATTTTTTTAAAATATAGTCAATTTAATGAAGATTTTTACATCGATCTTCCTGAATTTATGGAAACCACTCATTACGGTGGTCAACCTCTGCATGGTTAGATCGCAATTATGATAAATAGTCATAACGCAAGCGAAACGTGTATATCATACTCACAGTGACCAAAGAGACTATATATTCAAGATGCCCATTAATGTTTATTATTTTATTATTATTTCAATGGCGGACTACGTTGTTGGAAATTTCTCAACGTTTTAAGATTCTCAAAGAATGCCGGAGGAAATATACTATTTTACAGTATAACAAACAGGTTGGTTGCTGGCTTTATTAGCCTGGTTATTTTTAGTGACAAATTGTTTACCTAAATATATGCAATAAAAAAATTATATGTACACGTCCTCTGCATCGTCGCTTCCGCCTGCTAGCGTTTGAACTATTTCCAAATTAGTATTAGATGCTACATGTTAAGCCTCTGAATAAATTTAAGCCATGCCAAATAATTAAATCCTCTTCTAACCCGAATGCAAGGGTTATATCGCCATGTAATGTATTGTAATGTAATCGAACACTTACATTGCGGCCCTTCAATGTATCTACCCAGAGGCGCTCTCTGGGCTAGCCAATAATGATGTTAAATGTAATTTCTGACAAATATGTTATAGCAATTAGCTAAGCAGTGTACAGTCAGCTGAAAGAGTCACCAATAGTTGACCTATGTAAAAGAGGGGGCGTCAACCAGCATATTCTCGTCGACAACTGACAGATAGCATCAAGCAGACTTCAGAGTCTCTGGTTCAAGTTGCTTCGATAGGGTAGAATGACGAAGCCGTTTGGAAACATGTTAGCATTGTCGACAAGTAGTCCCTCTTTGGGGTAAGACGAACTTCCGTATATTCGTCACAAGGAAGACATGTTAGATTGAATAGCCACTTGGTACTATCAGTGGAAGTCTGCTTGCTTTTTATTCTTAGCTGCAGATTTGAATTTATAAAGAATCCTGGAAAAAAAATTTCTATCATCTTTTACTGAAAGAGTAAATGGGTGTAGTCTAGGGTGTAGTTTATGGCTTCTGTGGACGACCGGTGGGAAGAGGAGTCGCAGGACACGCGCGTAACTCGCCATCACAGCTCGTAGGAGGCGCTGGTTGGCCATATCAGCCATGACCGACATTGGAACAGCATCCGGAGGGAGGAAACACATTCTCCGCATTCTCCAGGAATGTCTCGAGTCAACCACGATCCTCAGCTGATGTTAAGCTCCACCATGCTGATTGCTGGTGAGGCATAAATGAGTCGGGAGATCATAGTGGCCTGAGCAAATTCTACATGTAGATAAAAATATTACCGTAGTCAAAATGACAGAGAGTTATTTTAGAGAAATTGCAATTGCCTGACATAGCATAGCCAACCACACAGGATTTGTTGCTATGGTTTTACTAACACGATTCAAATGCTTCTTGTGTTTATAGACACGCGCAGAAAGAGCGTTAAGTGTACTTTGGGGGACAAGGTAAAACCATGACTCTTCACAGGTGGCTATCAAAGAGAGAGCTTGGCGAAGGTGGATGCCTTGGTCAGGACAGTCCGAAGAGCTCTTTGTGTCAGGACATCTACAGTTCATTTCGGTGTCTACGTATTTGGTCCCCTCAGAGCAGTGACTGTCACATGCATCACGGAGGAATTTTCAACTTTGATTTCTCTCTTGATGGGTTCGTTAGTAATGGTTCACTTCACTGTCCATTCCGCATAGTATTTGTGATGTTATGTATAGTGCCATATATTTCTGTGCAATAAAAAAATGTGATAAACTGGCCATACTGTTCACTAGTGCTTATCAATTTCATGATAGTTTATCATGGTTTGACTATCACGTGCTGCCTAGTTTATTGCTGTCTTACATGTGTACACTGCAGTTTAATTTAAGTGACTTGGAATAAATAAATTAGAGATATTGCTGAGAAATTATATGCAGACTGCACACTTGAACATTCTGAATATCCCACTTGTCAGCGCATACTGCCATCAACAACAATGCCATTCAATTAATTTATTATGAACTAATGCATTAACACATTTGCACAGCACATGTTAAACTTAACACAATAGGGTGTTGTGGTCTTTACAGGTCAGTTCTGGTCGCTGCTTGTGAGAGGCAGAGTGTATTGGTATTTGATCCACACAACGCCCGACTTATCGGCTGCCAGGAGAAAGCTCACACAGACTGTGTCAACTATGTCAGGTAGTCCTAAAATTAAGAATTTGTGAAAGTTTTAGATACAATATCTATTATTCCTCATTCATCTGATCATGTCACAAGAACTCAAAATACAAAACAGACATTTTTTAAACCACAAACTTTTTTCTTCAACCGAAGAATCATTTTAAAGTCCAAACTTTCTTACAAACAAATACTTGTTTGCATCTGACCTACCTTTATCCTTTTTAGCACTTTCTTCTTGTTTGTAGGTTTCTGGATTCACGATTGTTTGCGACATGTTCAGACGACAAGACTGTTCGTCTTTGGGATTTGCGTTTCTTGAAAAAGGATGTTATGACATTAAGAGGGCATTCCAACTGGGTTAAGAACATCGAATACGCTCGGCATCAGGGATTACTTGTGACATCAGGGTTTGATGGCAGCATCTGTACTTGGGATATCAACAAAAACAGGTTTAACAGGAACATTTTAAAAAATGATTTTGCCCTTTATAGCATTTTAAGTATAGAGGACAGTGTTTTATTTTAAATTGTTTTGTTGCAGAACTAGAAATCAGAGTTGATTTACAGCTTTACTCAATTGCTGAGAGGTCTCAGATGTATTCAGCAGCCATCCTCATCTTTACTGCTTAACTCTTGCCCTTTCTAAGATAGATGATGTTTCTTGTTATCGTTTTTAGAATTTTCACTAATTTTAATAATTTATCGATATGCATTTGTAGGTCATCCGAGTCGGTCATTTGTAATCCAATTTTTCACACAAATGGCTTGATGCGCTCACGTCTGACTCCTGATGGAGACAAGCTGGTCATTACTACTACTGAAGGTTACATCATCATTATACACAACCTTGATCTTTCGACCTTATCACAGGACCTCTCTGGCTTCAAACCAAGCCTCTATCGGGTGATGCAGACACGAGGTTTTCCACTGCCACAGGCGTGCAAATACAATTCTCTCTTCACGAGGAAGACCAATCGTGTGGAACTGATCAGCGACTTTCCACCTTGGAACGATGCAGAGATGATTGCTTCTCTGGATGTAAGAATGTGACTGTTACACCTTGTAGCCAGGAATTTCTCTGCATAGAGCCTCTGAATTTCTGTTGGCAGGCATTCCTGTAACTAAGCATGTTTTACATGTTCTGAAACACATTATCCAACATTATTTAACATGTTCTTCTTTGCTAGGTATATATCTTGTCACATGTTCTGCTCTTATTCAATTCAAACTCAAAACACACATTATTGATCCTGCGTGTCACATTATGCAGTTTTCTAGAAATTGTGTTTTTGCCACATCGACTTGGTTTTGATGGAGAGTCTCACAAATGTGTTTGAATCCTTCTTCAGGTACATCCTCAAGGCTGGTGCATAGTAACAAGAAACACAGGCAGTGATGAAGACTCTGAGGTGAACATACAGCTTCCTCGTCTTCTTTAAATTCCCAATTTTTCAACTGTGGGTTTTATTCTGGTTACCTAGCTTTGCAAGGATTCTTGTGGTAGAAATCATGATAATACATTAAAAATGCAGATAATCTGGCTATGAAGGACATTAACTGGGGTGTTGTATTTGCCCTTGATTTTTTAATAACATTTACATGTACTGAGTTTCCCATTTGAGGCAAGCAAACAATTGCTCTGCTTGGTAGCTTGCCTAGCAAACGTATGGTCAAGCAGAGGGGTAAATTGCTTGTCTAACTGTAGGTGTCCCACCATTGGTCATCGCTTGATGACTTAGACTATTGAAACTCTAAGACCAGCCTGGAACCAGACTGTTATTTTATTAATATAATTTGCATTTCTTTAATTCACTTATTTGCAGCAGCAGTGAGTGCGTTCTGTGACCTAATGACCGCTGACTGATAGCTTCAATTTTGTGCAGTGTGATTGGCCATAGTAACATAGTCAATACCTCACGTTTGCATGACAGCATTCGTAAGGGCCCATCCATATATTATGTATGCAAAAAAATTGGATTTTCGGACCCTTCGCTGTTGCACAGTGTACATTTTGTGGACCCCCATGTGTACGTACATTTGAGCTATACCCCCTCTCCCCCCCATTGCAAAGGTTAAATAGCTAAAACATCTATAAGACATTGATTTTACCACGAGCTATTTATCTTTGTTAAGCATCATTTTTAACAGCTTAAATTTGTTAACTGTTAAGAAGAAAGAAAGCACTAACAACACTTGCATTTGAAACCGTTTTAATGCTTCATAAATTTGATTAAGCAGGAATATAGTCTGTGATTAGGTTTAAAATTCTGATTTTCATAGTCTGTATTGTGGATGTCATACTTAGACAATTATATTTGCGTATGTACATATTTTCGGGACCCCCTCCCCACCATACGCACCCGTACGCAAAATGGCCGAAATTTGAAACTCCCTCCCCTCGCTGCATACGTAATATGTGGACGGCCCCTAACATCGCTACTTTAGGAAATTGTTTATGAAAGTAAGCATCAATGACAGCAAAGGTGTCCAAATCGAATGACGTACAGCTGAGTACTTATATGTCATGGATAATAGGCGACTCGTTCAATGTCGATGTAACTAGGATAGAAAGTAGTTGGACTGTTAACAGAATATGCTATACACAAAGCTGCCACGGTCAACTGCACATTGCTTACCCATTCAATCCAGTGCGATAGCTTTTCAAACCGCATTCTATTTTCAAGTGAAAGGCTATTTACATGTATGAATTACATGTATATCTGCTGCTGCCATTTTTTCCAGTGGACTTGCGTTCACGATATTCAGGGTTCAGTTGATGATGTGGAAATAGAAGACGTTTTTCCAGATCAGCATTTTCTGGAACCGTCTGCCACTCCAGAAGAGCCAGAAAATGATGCAAGAGATTCCGTAATGGTCTTCGATTCTTTGGCACATTTGGTACCACCCGCTTCGAATGTCATTGACTTGGAAAACCCCGCATTCCAGGTGTCGGGTTTTCCCCGACAGGGACTTGGATTCACCACTGCTTCAGACGAACAGAACAACTCGACAGGTTCCGAGCCTTCTTCTAGCGATCGTGTAGTATGTCTGGTGCGCTTGCAGAATGGCGAAGAGCCTATCCAAAGTGTGCTCCATCCACCCGTTCGGGAGACCAGGCGCAACTGGTGGATGCACAAAAACAAACCCCGACTGATGCATTACATTGAAGAACCAAACGTTGGAAGAGGATTCATCAAAGAAATCTGTTTCAGTAACGATGGCCGACTCATCTGCTCACCATTTGCAAACGGTGTTAGAATGCTTGCTTTCGACGCATCTTGTAGCGAACTCTGTGACTGCGTCCCATTGTCTCCAAGTAAGCTCCACGAAGTCGTTACGAACATAAACCGTGGAGGAATTATTGTCTCCAATAAATTCTCACCAACAGATGCGTTACTTGTGACTGGCTGCCTGGAGGGAAAAATTGGTTTCCATCAGCCGGTTTGGTAGATGAACCACTGTTGCAGCGTTATACTTTAAGAAATTTGTTTTCATTCAAAGACCGATTATTTAAAGAAAAAATTCGTTTAGCTACACATTGCTCTTGGTACAGTATCCAACAGACTTGTACAAAATACCTGAATTGTATAGTTCATAGCTTATGTGGAGTGATTTTTTGAACTGACCTAAACTGTTTCAATTGTTTATTGAGAAAATGAATTTTAGTTAGAAATTTATGTCTAGGATGAGGACTGTTAATATCTTTATAGAGTATCGCAACACTTGGTATCGTCGATACTTTTTCAATATTCCAATAGTTATATTTTTCTGGTATTGCATGTGTATCGCAGATACTTTTCTTTAGCTTGTCGACAATATTCGACACAAAATACTTTTCTCCATTATAACTTATATGATGAATTTATATGGTTTCTTATCCGCTTTAATAAATCATGATCAAGAAATGGTGAAAAATTGAAGTCTGAAACAGTCAAAAATATATTGTTATTCTTCGAAAATCACCTCTTTCTGCCATCAGAAATGAATACTGCTAATGCAACATCAATGCAGGGTGATGATCATTTAACTTTGCCTTCAAATACATTGCCATTTGATTTTATGGGAAATTCCATTATATCGGTGTGCAAAGTGTGCCTAAGAACAAATTTAGTAAACCTCTCAAAAGTTGTGATAAAAGTATTGGTATTACAATACTTTTTTAAGAAATTGATGTGGTATTGCCAATCCGTTTATTAGAAAGTATTGCTATTGCCAATACTTTTTCCAGTATTGTTAACAGCCCTGTATTCCTAGGAACAAGTTATACAAAGTTCCTGAGTTTTACAGTGTGTGACTAAAATCTGCTTATTCTGTTAACTAAATTACTAGAAGTGACTGGGAAACCAATGCAGGTCATGGTTAAAATGTTACAGGAATAATGCAGTGTGTATTGGTTGCTATGATATATACATGTAAATGTTTTACCATTTTTACCATAACCGACTGGTATTATTTCCCAGTTTATCCTATCATCTGTGTTTCCTACATTTGACCATGCCTCCATGATGCATTTTCAAATAGAACCTTTAACTCTTACCACTTCTGAGGCCGCTGTGAGCCAATTTTAATGTGTTTGATATAATAATTGGAGGGTTAAGAGTTAATTTTGTTATAAAGGTGATTGATTTTCCTGTTATGAAATCACTTAAATTTGAACTAATGGTGTGTGTGAGGTTTTTGAAAGGCTCTGCTAAGATACGTGTGTGTGTGTGTGTGTGTGTGTGTGTGTGTGTGTGTGTGTGTGTGTGTGTGTGTGTGTGTGTGTGTGTGTGTGTGTGTGTGTGTGTGTGTGTGTGTGTGTGTGTGTGTGTGTGTGTGTGTGTGTGTGTGTGTGTGTGTGTGTCTTGACTTTTAAATGTGCATTTTAGAAAAACCCTAAAAAGTGCTAATATCTTTCTTTCTCTTTGGAACAATTACTCATTTGCGATAATTATGAGAGTAGCCTACAAATTGAACTAATAGCTCTAGTAAGGACCCTCCAATGCTGTGATAAGTAGCAAAGTAATGTTCTCAGAGTCAGAAACAAAGTATTATTTGACTAAGACATAACCAAGAAAAATTTCGTGATTTTAGTTTTGTGGAGTTTTTCCATTGGACATGGTCGTATTTTTCTGTTTTCATAACAATAATATGGTACTGTAATGCAATACGTCGGGTGGACCCGTTAACCTCCAGTTAAACACCGATGACATCGTGCCGAGGCAATTTGATTCGATGGAAACCTTTCGTTAAGTTTGGGCTTGTTGAAATGTATAGTAGTCCTGGAGATATGTAAACCAGTGAATTGAAACGTTTCGCAATCTTTCAATAACGCATTCCGCCAAGCATAGAAATACTGCAAGGGCAGTGTATGTTGACCCACGTAGGTTCTACGTGTTCGTCTATCGATACCGTCAGTATGAATGACGTAAAACTCGACGATTGATCGAGATTATAGACCGACCAGGGAACTACGTTTAGCTCTAATGTCGCGATTTTAGAACGGTAGGCCTAGTTTTTTTTACTGATCTGAAGTTTCGAGTTGCTGTGATCAAACGAAAATTGGAATACGGAAACGTTGCCCAAATGCAATTCAAACGTCCGCACCGTTGCAGTCGCATAAAAATTTATTCCGACAAGGTCTAAGTAGTTCTTTGTAAAATGGCGATGCTTGCAGGATCCTCGAAATGGAATTGTGGCTTGTATTGACCACAAAATGAAATCGTATTACATGATCTTAATCATCTAAAGAGTCAAAACTCTATCCACCATACATGGCCACCTCACCTGCCCGACCCTTTGAATCCTGACCTGGAACCGATGTTACTCTGTCACCCAGGCCTATCACCTACTGTAGGCCTATCGATAATGTTTTGACCAAGCGTCTGCGAAGAGCGAATAGGCTCGTTCCCGCGACGTCGCTCTGTGGTGCTGTATACAAATCTCCAATTGCTAATTGGTCATCTGTTTCATAGACCTTCATAATTATAGTCACGTTCATTCGTTCAAATCAACGACTTCATCTCTACGTCCGACGTCACCATTTCACTCTGTTAGACCTCGTCTTTGCAACATTCTCATGTAATAAGTTGCGGCTGACCTTTTACTCAGGGACCGTACATGACCTGAAGTCCTAAACCCGGGTCATTGCATAGGTAGTATCCCTAGCTATAGGACTGGCCACGTCTCTATATGCGGGACGTCCTTCGATGGCTTACCACTCCTCCACAGCACATTGCGCGTGGGCCTATATAGTCTAGGGTTTTGCCATGGTTTTGCCCTGCCTCTGTACTGTAGGGCCAGTTGACTGTCCCCTTCGCCCGCACTTTCTGAGGCAGAACCTGGCCCTTGCAGTGACAGTGTTACCCGAAGACCAAGAGCTTCACCTTTCTGTCCAAAATCTTACCTGCATTCTACTCATTACTGTAAACTACACTGTTTAGCCGTAGTCGGACTTGAAGCGCCTCTGAGTAAATATCTTGAAGGGGAGCGCTATACTAAGTTTCATTGATTGATTGATTGATTGGTTGATTGACCGATCGATTGATTATTTGACTGATTATTTGATTGATCATTTGATTGATCATTTGATTGATTGATTGATTATATCATTACCAGCATGCTGCTGAAAACTTATATAACATGAAAGAGTCCCTTGGGGTTCCCTCTCTTCTCTATTCGCCCCCATAAAACTTATTTTTTAATTGAATTTGTATTACTTAACTGTTTGTGTGACGGGAATAATGAAAAAAGCGATGGTTATGGTTATTATTATATTGCATGCTGTGACCTTGATGCAATTCAATTTAATGCGCGAAGACGTCATCATAATATGTAGCATCTTCACAATGCAAATTTAGCCATTGCTGCGACTATGACGCATGTTTTTTAAGCCAGACGCGACCTAAACGCAACCGTACAGTATGATTTACTAACTAATTGATCAATTTTTATATTCATACAAATGAAACAGCTGTGACATAACAAAGGGAGTTGGTCGAATTTTCAAAGTTAGTATGAATGAATTTATTTGCTTGATGTTGAAAAAGAAGCCAAATTTGTAACTGTGAAGATATCAATTAAGGGACTTCTATAAACGCCATTAGAAACCTCAGAGTAGGTGGTAGAAACTTTTCGGACAATGAGCTCCAGCAAGCATAGTGTGGCAGAGGCGCACTTCAGCGATAAGACACGTTTTTATGTGACATAGTTGTTACTGATAACTGCTATAAGTAAATGTGCATTTTAGCGTATTTTATTATTTCATGGAGCTTATGGTGTATTTTAGCGTATTTAATTATTTCGTTGATTATATCGTGTATTTCAGAGTAGCATAGGCCTACATTTCAAATAGATGGATTTGACGCGAATGGATGTCCAGTAAATTAACATGTCAGGTCGCTTTTGGGGCCAGCTATGGCGAATGCTGAAGATAACTTAAATGCGCCATGTCTAGAATAGGCTTTCATGTCATGGTCGATTGAAGAGTGAATTCAACAATAAAATAACAATAAAATAAGAGAATCTTCAATTAAATAACTTTTATTGTGTACATTGTACACCCATCCCTCTCTAAAAGTTATTTAATTGAAAATTCTCTTATTTTATTTCCGATCTTTTCGACTATCGTGCATATGCAGATGCTTATAGCCTCTAATTAATCAACTCAAAATGTAAGTTTACTCATCTTAATGCGAGCACGGGGCTTGCTTAGATTTGCATTGTTCTGCAATATCAGGCTTTAATAAGCCAATTTTAGACGTAGACTAAGTATGGCTCCAGTTCAAGTTTCGATACGTATTTGTTTTTTATTGCAAGCATCACAGAGAATCCAGTTTCACAGAGATATGAGGTAGGCCTACTGAAGGGATTTAAAAACTTCACAACTCTGTCAGTAATTATTCCATATTCTGCTCTTCTTTCAAGCCAAAAATAACTCAACAGGTCCTTGTTGAATTCACTGAAAGCTCAATGAATTTATCTCTTTCCTCGGCAGAAAATTCAGCTGGCAATGCAACTTTGGAAAATGGATTTTTTATCTTTTCTTGCATACCACTTGGCAGTAGCTGGCGTACCCCTACAGGTACGCATATCACCGGTTGGGAACCGCTGTTCTAAAGCACCACTCAAAGGCCAAGTGCAGGGCTCCTGCTTATTCATGAGTGCTGTGTTAGAATGTTAAAGGCAAGATATCGATTCTTCCAATTGGAGATAAGGTCTCTTTCAATCTGTAATTTTACTTGTATTGTTTCTTTTAATTTTTACAGGAGCTGTACTACAAAATTTCTGAGAAAGAGTGCTTCTTCATTTAAACATCTAGAAATTTTCAATCTCTAATCATCCATGTCATTGCATTCTGAATTAAGTTATAAAAAATCTCAAAGGTTGCGGCAAAATGGCAGAATTCCCGATTTCTATGGTAAGAAGATAAAGAGCAATGGGCATTCAGCATCCTCAATTAGTCCAGTGCGAAACATTAAATCGCCAAAACTTAGCTCAAAGTCACTACAGAGACCCTCTTGCTACTCATCGCCTCCCATACAAGCGAAGAAAATCACATTCTTTCGAAATGGTGATCCATTTTTCAAGGGAGTTGTCTTAGCCATCAGCTCCAAGGTCTATCCTTCCATCGATAGTTTGATGTTAGATGCCAATCGACATCCGATATGTGATGTTTCTGTCCTTCCAAAGGGAATCCGTTATGTATTCTCAACTGATGGGGCGCGCATTACTTCACTGGACGAACTCCAAGAGGGAAAAGGCTATGTGTTCAGTTCTACTGAATCGTTTAAACGGTTACAATATGGAGGTAAGAGTCCAGTCCCCTTGGGAAGTCGAACGTCAACCGACACTCAACATGATTTTTCATCAGGCTCATCTTATAATGGAGAAGAACTAGATCACTTGGAATTGTCTGTGAACGAAGGTTGCAATTTCATTCCTTCAAGGATAATATACATTATTCGAGCTGGCCCTCGACCTCGCTTCACGACTAAGATGACTCTGAACCAGAGGGATTACACGTCTGTAGAGCAGGTCACTGATTGTATAGAGAAGAACCTGATGATGAGCAAAGGAGGAATTAAACATCTCTGTTCAGTGTCTGGAAATGAGGTGAGATATCACATGGTGACAACTTATTTCATTGTTCTTATCTGATCAACTTTCTAATGTGATTTACAGTCTATCAGCATTTAAGAGACATATGATTTCTATTATTGTTATTATCTGTAGTAGTGATAGTTGTAGTAGTAGTAGTATAATCGTCATCTTCATAATCATTGTTATAGTCATTTTAGCTTCAGTGCCCTTGACGCATTGGTTGTCCTGGACTCGTTCAGTCACATGGATGTAGTCCTTTTCTCCAACAGTTGATTATGGGTGACAGAGAGTTATAGGAATCCATATATTATTTTCAGGAAATTGTTAACATGTCAGTTTAAATCAAGGGTTCAAGGCTAATAGCTTCATGTAGACTTTGAATTACTTGGATGATTCAAATATTTTACAGGTCAAATGTCTCAAAGATCTGTTTGAAGAGGACACCATTTTTATTGCTTTTGGTACAGAAGTAATTTCAGCTGATGACCTGCTACTCAATGCTGCTGGTAAGAAAGTCTATGCTTTTATTGGAGATTTGAATAGTGAAACAAATTAGTAAGCACATTTGAGACTGTGTGGAGGAAGGATGAGAGAGTGGAGGAGCAGGAGGAGTGCCATGTTTGCTCTAATTTCTGGTTGGCTACCAGAGGCCTTCTGATTGTCCCCTACACTCATAAACCTAGATGTTTTGCTTATTTTGACCCTCTTATTGGACCCGTATTCAGCAGAAATTGCGGCTTGAACTATTCAGCCTTTCTTTTGTCTGTTCCAGAAGTCCATTTAAAATAAAGTCCATGGATTTTATTTGTTAGTGAGAGCACTGACTTGGGTTGGGAGTGTCTCTGAATTATTGAAGGGTGCTTTATGAATGCTCCCCTATTATAGGAATAATATTCCTCTCACTGTTTGACTCGGATATACCCTACTCCAGTTTGTCACATCATAGGGTTAATTAACAATGTGCATCACTATTCAAGTACCAAAATCCATTTTCAGTTGTGTTTTTCTGAGTATTGTGTCTCCCTACCTTTGCATATGTTTGAAAAAGTTTGCAGTTGTTGTATTATCTGCATCAACTCATCTTATTGCCTTATCACTGAAATTCGTTAATCCCTCATTACTATGGTTGTTACACCATTCCAATGAGCTAGTACCAGAATTAAGACAATTATCCATCATACAAACTATACTACTCTACAGTCAGGAAAAGTTAATTGCAATACTATAGTCTAGTGTACATTTGATTATGGATGGAGCAATAGATTATGCAGTTTTGAGGTCCAGATCGGGTGGGTTTTACAAAGGTCACAAAATTTGCATGACGCTAGAGCACAATATATATGAGTGATGTGATCAAAGATGAAATTCAAGTAAAATAGCACTCCTAATTTGCAAACACATTAATTGATAATGAGTGTGTGTGAATAAGCATGAACAATGATGATGACTGATTCAATGAAACTTGAAATGGCGCCTCTTCAAGAAGTCTACTCAGAGACGCTCTCTGTGCTGACGTATATGATGTCAAATGTCATTACGAACAAATATAATACATCAGTTAGCAAAACAATGCACAGTAAGCTCAAAAGAGTCACCAGTGGTGGGCCCACGTACGCATGTAGAGTACATATATTAACATTAATTTCAGAGTTAAATACATCTCCAACTGGAACAAAGGTACCATCCGTGATAGTTTGGACAAACAACGATCTGCCTAGATTTCCTACCGACATCAAGAAACCAAAGGTACTTGCTGCAATTCAACAACCAGTCTATGCACAGTAAACAGTTAAAACATTTATATTAGTTTACAACAAAATGTATCTAGGTTGTCTGACATGATTCAAAAGTGTTTTAAGTCACTGCATCATTTTCGAATATGCTGCACATGTAATTAATTTTGGAATCGAATATGGAAGCTTTGCATGTCCCTAGATTTGTTCTCTCTTGTCGAAGCAGAAGAGCCTGGCAGTCACATTACCAGAAGACCTGCATTAAAGTAATGAGTGTAGAAAGTTCAGTCCAGTGTAGGAAGGTGTCTGAACCATTGAGGGGAAAGAAACCAAACGGACCCCAACAGATTGCACCCAACTCTTAGAGGGTACATGTGAGTGCATACACACGTGCATCTGTCAGAGTATGAGAGTGTTAAAGAAACCCTGTTGTTGTATTGCTGTGTTTTCATATATGTTTTCATATATTTCATCTGATGATTCTTCAGCTCAACACACTTCTGAGGCATATGAACTTTATTTAGCCGGGGTTGGGTCGGGAGCGCTTCTGAGTAGATGTCTTGAAGGAGCGCTATATAAATGCTCCAAATAAATAAATAAAATAAATATTGCCTTTGACTTTTATGACTGAATTTTTTGTGACATGATCATGTCATTACCGACACGATGTCACATGATCGCGTTAGTGTCGTCATTACTTTGTCGTTGTCATGTGATATTCCTCATCACAGTAATGGACTGATTAGTTCTCATGCTTTGCTTAACTATGACTGACAAAGAGCATTGTTATTTTATTATTTGCTTGATCATGAAATTGTGTTGCTTGTCATTATTTATTCACAATTCGTTACTTTTATAATATATTATTAATTTGCTCATTTGTTCCAGATAATAACTGTGGCAAACCGAGGTCATGCAGGTGAATTATAGAGTTCTCGTATAGTTAAATTTTAAATAAGTAACCATTATGAAGGATATGTATGTAGCTTGTAAATGCTCAAGAATGTAAATCATTACAAATTCATTATGGCTGTGATATCTTTTAAGTTTGTTGGGTTTTTTCACTGTTTGAGAATACTTCTTGGTGGTGGTAGTTCTAGTTTTTAAATGACACTGTGCAATAAAATGGATCAATAGCGTCGCTCTCCTTCTTTATCCAGGCTTGGGACTCTCACTGCTGGAATGCAAGCAGAGACGGAGTTAATAATACTTCTTATTGAACTGGAACTGTGTAATGATCTGTCTAATGGCAGAAAAGGTGTCCAAATTAATATGTGGTCTTAGGGGCCGTCCACATATTACGTACGCAGCAGGGGTAGGGGGGGTTTAAAATTTCGGCCATTTTGCGTACGGGTGCGTATGATGGGGGAGGAGGGGTTCCGAAAATATGTACGTACGCAAATATAATTGTCTAATTATGACATCCACAATACAGACTATGAAAATCAGAACTGTAAACCTAATCACAGACTATATTCCTGCTTAATCAATTTTATGTAGCATTAAAACGGCTTCAAATGAAGCCGAATATAGTCTGTGATTAGGTTTACAGTTGTTAAAGCTCATATGTACGTACGCATGGGGAGGGGTCGACGAAATGTACGCGATGCAACAGGGGAGCGGGTCCGAAAATTCGATTTTTTGCGTAGGTAATATGTGGTTGGGCCCTTACTTCGAAGACTTCAGATTTTTGTAAATTTTCTGGCACATGCATGCATACATATCTGTATAGATGCATGCATACATACTTGTAGAAACATGCACACAAATACTTACCTACAAACACACATACATGCATATAGGGCAAACCCGTTTACCAACAGTCGTTTGGAGCCAAAGTCACGATGAGTGTGTGTTAAATGAATTCAGATTAAGAATACTGCAGCAGAGTAATGTATGATTTATTAAGTCTTAGTGTAGATGGAAGCTCAGGAATGAGCTGTGGAATGTGAAGGCCCTTCCACTGTAGCATGCTATCAGACGACTGTCCAATTACTTTGAAATGCTAAATTGTTGTCTGGTTATGGACAAAAGTGTTTGTGATTCACTTCCAGACTATTAGGTTTCTGACAATGGAGAACTATCCGTTGCTGACAATGTGAAGCAATGTGAACTCTCTCTGCAGGACAATAACTGCCAATAATATATGACACTCTTTAAGAATTATTAAAGGAGCTTTATGAATTATCTGTTTAATTAAATTGCATGTTTTTGTGTTCTGTGCTGCGTCTGTTTAAGGCGACGAGCGTGGCATTCCTTTTTCATTGCTGTCAAAGTACAGAATGAGCAAGACTGTGATTTGGACAGACTGCGCTATCATGAAGCGCTGCTACACCAAGTGCGTCGTATATCTGTTGTTTCTTCTCTATGCCCGATCACCCTCTATCCCCACTTTATCTGCAGAATGATATTATGACACATCCAAACTTCTTCCCTCTTTCAATTAATTAAGATTGTGGATCAACAAGGTATGTGTAGTTTTCAGGCCCAAAGCATCAGGCTATAGTGTGCGTGAGGCCATAATTAGTTGCCTTGCAGACCATCTCTATCAGACAGGTTCAGCTACATGAAACCATAAGCAAATGGTGCTGAATCATAGTCATGGAATAGTTGTAAGTTGTTGATAATTTTTTGATACTCTGGCTGATTAAATAAGTTCATAAATAGTTCCTTGGTTTCATGGCTTATCCGTCATGCTGGGATATTCAGCATTTAACTAAACCCCAGAAGGTCCAATTGAATTTTGAATGCAAGTTTCACTCGTCATAAATTGTGGTCCCCAAACCAGCATATTCACAGGCACTTAGTCAAAGCAGAATCGATGGACAGGTAGGGTCAAAATCGTTTCCAGGTCAGGATACAAAGGGTCAGACAACATTGTCATGGATGACGTTTAGAATTGAAGTGGTGATGGAGTTCAGAGGAAAAATAAGGACAAGAGTGGGTTTAGCAAAGTGGTTGGAGCTTGAACACAACTGATGGAGATAGGAGAGTTAGGAGGATTGAAGTATGTTGTAAGTATTCTTTTGGGTATTTTAAGTAAGTGGAGTGATATAAGGACAAGAGTGATGTGATTATGCTTGGGGTTTTAGTGGTGGTACAAGCAAGAGCATTTTGGATAGCTTAATGGCATTGTATTTGAGTGGTGTCAAAAGAAAGTTGCAATAGTCAAGTTTAGTATGAACTATGACAGTGGATGCAGTTTTTACTCATGTCTGTGGTTCACTGATCACCAAGTGATGTGGTGTGTGTTATTAATAATGCATTATCAGTACAACAGTTTTTAGAGTAAATCGTAAAATTGTCAGATCAGCATTTGATTGTCTGTTCCACTTCTCCCCAGACTCCACTGTCTGTGTTCCCCAACTTCACAGTATGTTGCTGCCTGTGGTAAGCGAATACTTGAATAATGACATTTGAAAGACCCTCAGATGTGCATAAAAAGCTTTTTGAAATGCTGAAATGAAACATGCATGCACAAACAACTGGCTGAAAGCGATGACATGGGATTTGCTCAACAGATGTGAACCAGCTGTGACTTGATTACTTGGACTACTGGCAGACAACCAAACAATGTATTTGCAATATGTACTGTTTGTTAGCTGCCTGGCTTGTTTTCAATAGGACTGAAGCACGGCAGACAGTGGCAATGAAGGTCTTTGACAAATCAAGACTCGCTAATGATGAACTCGATGCTGTCTACTATGAACTTTCTATGCTTCGCCGAATGAAGCACAACAACATTTTACACTTTTTTGACGAAATGGATACGGTTCCTGAGTTATATGTGCTGGTTGAGTATTTCAAAGTAAGTGCAATATCCCCATATCCTATTATGTATTACAGATGTTCAATGTTTCTTTGTAGGTCCTAAGTATTTCTGGATATTTTGCACCCTGCAAGATAGACAAATAATATTGATCTACATGTACTAGTTCTATAGCATTTCTTGGATGCTGCTAGGTATGGATGGACGTATCTCGAGTTATTTTAATTAACCATTGTTATTGTGATCTCTGTGTCAATCAGTGGGTTAAATCTTTGGCTTGTTTGTCTGTCTGCATTGTAATATCTTATATACTTATGTTCTGCTTCTAGTGAGAAGGTCTGTGTCTTCACTAAATCGAAGATTATTCATAAGCCCTCTATTAGTTTGAGTCTTACCTCGATGTTGCTTAGACTGAGTGTGAATATTGCTGCTCGTACTGGATTAAACGAATACTTAATTCAGAGTGGTCAGCACTGGATAGTGATTAGTGATCACCTGTTTTAGATGATGAATCGATTAGTATAGTTGTTGCCTAGAAAAATAACTAGTTGAATGTTTTAGCATTGTCACCTTGCAAGCATTGCCACTCTTGACAAACTATACACCATTTAACAGATTCCTATCAGCCTTTGAGAGAACTGAGCAGACGAATTCATCAAGATTGCCCACTGTATCATGTGATGCTAACTCATTGATATTTGTGTATTAAGTTATAATTGTTAGAATTATCTCCAGAGTTATGCTCCTTGAATTTCTATGCAAACTTGTTATACTTGAAATATCTTCTGATTTCATCTGGAAATATCCTATGAATTTTTTGTCTACTATTATCACACGTGATGATTTGTGATATATCTCGTGCATGAGTTTGACCAGTTTCTCAAATATTCCTGCTTTATGGAACTCTTCAATTAACTTGTTATTGTGATAATTATCATTGCATGGATTGATATGGGGGTGATATGCTGGTTGCTCTGGTGTAGGCTTTGTGAGGCGCTACGGAATTTCTGAGATATGCATCACATTGAGTGTATATTATTGTCATCATCATTGCAAGTTTCCTGGTAATGTCACTGTTTCATGATGGGTGAGTTTATTTAATTGAGTATTCTAAAATGTTCCTTTGAATAATATTTTGGATTTTTGCCAGGGATCAAATCTGCTTGACGCAGTCCTTCTGTCCGATATCTTTACGGAGAGGGAGGCTGGAAGTTTGATGTCTCAACTGTGTTCTGCCATCAGATACCTCCACTCCCTGTCCATCATTCATCGAAACATCAAGCCGGACAACATCCTGGTACGTTGTGTGCCATAGAGCAAAGGTTCTCGACCTGTGGTCCTATCTTCTTACATAAATTTAAAATCAACATTATAGCAGTATGTAACTATTGTTTTACTTCAAAGTTTAAACATTTATTAAATAATAAGTAAGTAAACTACTGCATGTTATCAAATTTATTATGCGAAAGTTGCAATTGCAATTATTGCATAGTTCCTATAGTATAGTTATATAGTTATTATGATATTACAAATACATTTTATACTGTAATAATAGCCATGGTGCTCCAGTGGCACAATTTCAGTGGTGGTTCCCAAACTAGACACAACATTTATATAGACACACCTTCACCTTGTGCTGTCATTTCTTGGAGATCTAGTCATGACCACTCCTCTCCATGTTTTTCTTTCCGAAGTTGCGTCCCTTAATTTCTATCCTTTTCTATTTACGGATTTATAAAGCGCCTCTCACAGTACAAACTAATCAGAGGCGCTCCCAGTGCGAAAAACCCCTAGAGAAAAGAAAAGTCTTAAGAGAACGAGCAGAAAGAGTTGTGCTACTAGATAAGATTGCAGCACGATTCACAGCAGGAAGGCTGTTCCATAGCGAAGGGCCAACAGAGGCATAGGCACGATGTTGAGCTGTGGCAGTTCTAGACTGCGGAACTAGAAGATTGCGACGTCCGGTGGTAGCTGAGATAGGTTTCCTGGTAAGTTCACATAGATAGAGTGGAGCTTTACCCAACAACGCTTTGAATGTAAGAAAAAGAACTTTGAAATGAATCCTATCAGTCAAGGGAAGCCAAGGAAGATGTTGAGTCATGAAAGTAGAAATATGTGAGAAACGTGGAAGACAGGCGATCAAACGAGCAGCTGCATTGAGTACAGACTGGAGCGGAGTGAGGCGGAGTTTTGGTAGGCCGATGAGTAATGAGTTACAATAGTCAATGCGGGAGCAGATGAAGGCGTGAACCATGGTCGAAAAAATAGTCGATGACACAGATCGTAGGATGGCGCGTAGTCGCCGCAAATGATAGAAGCTGGACTGAGAGAGATTAGAGATATGTGCAGAGAAGGATAGAGTACTGCCCAGAGTGACGCCCAGATTGCGGACATTTGTAGAGAAACTAAACTGAGGGAACCGCTTGGCAAGTAAAGCATAATCAAGTTTAAGCAGCTGCTGGCGGGTGCCCAACCAGATCAATTGAGTCTTGGAAGAATTGAGTGAGAGACAGTTTGAGGACATCCAACAGTTGAGATCAGCAGAGAGTGATTCAATAGATTGGCAAAGAGCAAGTTTGTTGGAAGTGGAGCCATGCACGAAGGCCTGAACATCATCAGCATAAAGGTGACCTGACGTCGAGTGCTTTTCAAAAAGGCGAGGAATATCAGCTGTAAACATGATATATAGAAGTGGACCCAGTACGGATGCTTGAGGTACACCAAATTGAACAGGTACCCAAGAACTGCGGGAGTCACCTAGGATGATCATTTGGGTACGATCAGTAAGATAAGAGCGAAACCAAAGAAGAGGGAGACCACTAAAACCAAATTCCTCCAGGCTCATTTCAGTTTTTTCATGTATCACATCCATCCATTTTTTCCTTGGGCGCCCTCTTTTCTTCCTTCCTCCTCCACATGCCAGCATCATTTCCTTGTCCATTCCATTTTATCGCATAACATGTCCGAAAAACCCCAGCTTTCTTCTCAACGCTGTTTGTTGTAACGTCTCATCATTCTCGACTCCAATCTTCCTGCACACCTCTTCGTTTATCTTCTTCTCCGCCCATGATATTCTCTGCATCTTCCTCCATATCCACATTTCGCTTGCATTGATCTTCTTCATGTTCTTTGTCATTGTCCATGTCTCACAGCCATGTAGTACTGTAGGGAAGATCATTGCTCTCACTAATCCTTTTTTTTGTGTCTATGCTCACATGTTTTTTATATAGACACAACATTTATAAGTGGTCCTGGAGACTCAAAAGGTTGAGAACCACTGCCCTGGAGCCAAGGTTTTGTGAATTCTTAATGTTGCCATAAATGAATTGCACTGTTATAAATCTCTTGGTTTCATAATTCATTTATCAGAAACTTCCTTAACTCACTTCCTCTGACCAAAAAGTGCAGCAATATGTTACCCCTTGGAAATGATTCCCATTGCATCCTTTTGTTTCTGAATGCTTTTCCTCGTCCCAATTAATCTATTTGATTAGACTTGTACGACCTTTGATTACTTGGCTGCATATCACTGGTAGTTTTAGTAAATTAATCTTCATCATACCTTGAGAGGTTATTAAAAGTGCTCTATCTAATAAGCTCAGATACATAATTGAACATGGCCGATTGGCATTGAGCAAGGGACGCTGCCAGTGGAAATCCCAGTAAAAACTTGTCATCTGTTAGAGAAGTCAAGGTGAATGCTGGCAGAACTGGGTGCAATTGTTCTTAACACATGTTTGTGGGCACCATCAATATCATATTTATACAGTTGTTATTTCATATGGGCCTACACACAGAACCTTTTAAGAACGTCTCAACATGCTAGAGATTGGCTATATAGCAGATCTCAGTGGGTGTGTCTTCAAGTGGGTTATACATATCAGAAGATACAACAAACAAATGCTCATTGATGTGGTCTAGGTTTCCTTTGACCGTCATGTTAAAGATTGGCATTTGCGTCTTGTTGGGCTGGCTTCTGCAGTACAGATCAGAGACGACTCTCTCAGCGAACTTTGCGGCACCTTGGAATATGCTCCACCAGAAATGATTCAGGGACTCTGGTTCGATGATAATTTTAATAAATCTGTAGCGTGGCGATAAGGATTGGTGATAAAATAAATATGGCATTGATTAATGATGATGTAGCAATTATTATAAGGGTGATAAATGTGATGATAATGGTAATGACTTTCATTGTTTTGTGGATGCTTACGTTGATGTTTCTGATGATAGTTATCTTGAATATAATGGCAATTTTTTGACGATTATAACTGAATGTGACGATGATAATGCAGATGATGATGGTGATGATGATGATGTTTGGGGTGATAATTATAGTAGCAAATGTGGTATTGACGATGATGATGTTGATGCCTACTACAATAATGGTGTTGATTATGATAAATGATGATGATAAATGATGATGATAATAATGATGATGATGACGATGATGATAAACGACGATGATGATAAATGACGATGATGATGGTAATGACTAATTAACTCTTTAACTTTTTTATGATCGGGTTCTGGTTGACTATTTGTTTTGATTTTCTTTAATATTTGTAGCTATGGTTCAAAGGTCGACATGTGGTCGGCTGGTGTCGTCTGCTATCAGATGCTCTGTGGATTGCTTCCTTTTACATGGTAAATGTTTCTCTGTCTGACATTTTATTGAAACACACTTGTGTAAGTTGTCCAGATATGTATTTGTTCAGCACCACTGCAGGGTATTTAAAGCACTATGGTAAGTGTTGTGGTGTATATATGCTTACAGTATACTTATTCGTAAGTCAGTAATAAAGTAATGAGCACTTGTGTGAGCGTGAAAGAGAGAAACTATTGTTCAACATGTGTGTGGACAAATTTAACATGTGGTAACAAATGTTATGTAATTGTTCGTGTATTACATGCCTTTGTCAGTATTGGTCCTTAGCAGCATGATCCAGAGCTTAAGGGATATTTGGTTGAACTGTTGAAATGCAGAAAACAAAAGTAATCCAATGAACAACCTTTCCATAATGGTCTACAGGTTTTGTCCAACTAACTGAGATTCAAACCGCAATCACAAGCCATAGAATGGACAGACAAATGCATATAATAATTAGTAATCTAATATGTTTGGGTCAATTCAAGCATTTGGAGCTGGCCTTGTCGGTCATCTCAGCTCCAGTTATATATGTGAGCATATCTGCTGTATTAACCCTCTCAGTGGACCTGCCTGTGGAGATCTGTCCCTCGCTTCCATACGTGAACAGAAGAAAACTATGCACTATCTTACTATTCATTGGAACAGTTTTCCTGAAATGCAGAAGTCCCAAAAGTATGATCGAGCAGAGCCAAAAAGATCATTGTGTGTAAGGGTCTTGAACTGAATATGCTGCTTGATGTGGTGCTGCCTGTGTTTAAACCTGGCTGTATAGAAGTTGTACATCTACATTTATGATCATTAATTGCTGATATATTGTTTAAAGTAGTGAAACCTCAGGGGACCAACAGCAGCTTTTTCAGAGCATCCTGTCAGGCCATGTGGATTTTCCCAGTCCATGTTGGGATCTGATTTCCGATTCCGTTAAAGTGAGTCTTTAATAGCACAAAGCATTTCTAATCTAATGTCTTCTAATGCTAATAATAATCTTTGTTTAATTATATACAAACTGACACAGCTGCAGTATAATTGCAAGTTTAGTATGAATGGATGATCACAAGTTATTATAGGGCATGAATTAAACTGTGCAGCAGCCATGCAAGGCACTCATTATGTCATAAATCTGATTTAACAGCCACCTTGCGCATGTAATACTTGTCGTGCACAGGAGCTTAAGAATTTATTGCCTTTTGCATTTCGGCCCTATTTAGTGTAAAATTTATGGGACACATGTCCTTTATGCTTCAGCTTCTAAATCTGATAATAACATTGTAATAATACAAATCCTCTTGCCTCTTGGTTTAACTAATATTAAATAATAAATTCGAAAATAATAGTAATAATAAATAACAATGATCCACTTAGTTGCCCTGGGTTTATCTTACATAATGCATTCATGCTTAAAACTTTAGGGTAACAGATGCCATAATAATAATTTATGCAATAACAGATGTTTTAGGTATTTTTATCTTTAAATTACATGATAGGATCTGATTCTGCACATGCTGACAAGAAATCCGAAACTCCGGTGCAAAGCGAGTGAGGTGTTCAACCATTCATGGCTCCAGACAACAACGTCCCATTCACCGGTAGTCTTACTCTCTGACTGAATGTATCAGGCTGTTTGGTTATTGATATCTATTTCTGTTCAATCATAGTTTTGTGTTGTTAGGTAGGGAATTGATTGGCAGTGCAACTACAGAGTTTTGGTGGACGTTGTGCAATACCAATTTTCTGTTACAAAGTACAATAACTACTAGGCTTAGGTGCCAGGTACACGTTAACAATTAGAGCAGTACTAATTGGATTATTAATTGATTAATTAGCAACTTCTACCAAACCATTGTCTAATGCATGAGGTACCTACCAAACTAAGTCATGGAGCAGGTCAGTATCCAGAACATCAGTAAAACAGAGAGTTAGCCTGTTATGGAAAAACAATCTGAAAGGTAAGTTGTATGTTGAGAATGGATTGACTCACCAGTAAAAGCAACTGAGCAGAACAAACAGAACACAGAGAGTAGAAAAATGTAGATTCAGAAACCAAAAGAGCTTGTGTACCAAGCACCAAATGTAGATTCAGAAACCAAAAGAGCTTGTGTACCAAGCACCAAAGGTAGATCCAGAATGACAATGTCAGATGACCTGGTTAAATATCTGGTCAGTAATCCATAAGTGGATCAGAGGATTTCAAGGATTGTGGTTTCCAGCATTCATGGTTATAAATACGAACCTCGGTTTGAAATAGATCATGTGCTGACCCATCTGCACTTGGACATTATTTATACGACAACCTAGCTATGTTTACACGCGTTGTTAACATTTTTTGAAAACTTGCTGCTACTTCATTGAGCTTTTTACTCAGAAGTGCACACACACGCCTCGACGGCACAATTGCAGTTGTACTGCAGAGCAATTGTGCGCGAAGGACTTGCTCAAGGTCCCTACACAGCGACTGACGCCTTGGACGAGGGTCAGACCCGCTCACTCTGCGCACACTGAATGTTACGGGCCAACTGCTCTAACCGATCATCCATCGTGCCTCACATGCAAGGGATTATCTAGCATTACTTATTGTAATGTATGTTATTGAGTAAGCTTATGTTCTCAGAATAAGATTCAAAATAAACTTTATATACTGTAATAATAAGATTACAAATAAAATTTGTTTACTATAGTTACGTTCTGTTGGTTAAGTACAATGGGATTGAAGATAATGGTTGTGGTTTGTTGTAGACTTGTCATGGGAAGAACGTGGACCTTCGGAGCACTATAGTCGCAAACTTAGAAATGTCAAATCCGTGGATATCAAAAACAACCAAGTCATGTCACATGTTGCTTGCGGTTGGTCAACAGTTGTTCTCCAAATTATTATTCATTATTTGAAGCTGATCACATAATTCTCATGCCCTTTAGAATCTTATTTGTTCACAGCTTTTAAATAGCTTCAACTTTTGCAGGTTTTCTGAACCTACATTGGAAATCTGCTTGCTTGTATTAGAGCAGATACGTCAGCTATTAGTCTGTTTATTTTGCACTTTCATTAGGACGATGCATCTAAGAGCTAGAGGTGTGACACAGATAAAAAATTGGGGAAATAAAGAGGAATGAATAGGGACAGAAAGGTTATGAAAAAAGTTTGGAATAATGCTAGGTGCTGATCTGAGAGATGAATGAAAGCCTATGGAAAGATGGAACTAGCTGAAATTTATAGACAGAGAATGAAGTATGCACATTATTGACCCCCAAGAGGAACCAACAGCAGGTCTTAACAATACTGGAAAAGTTTGGCAATACCAATACTTCCTAATAAAAGTATTTCCTAATATTTTATCGCAATATTAACAGCCCTGGCCAACAGTATGCATTATTAGTAAATGGTTGTTTCATAATCTTACAGTTAACTGTAAAACCCTTTTTATTAAAACAAAGAGATATACAGATAACTCTGCATGTGACTTTTTAATCTGCAGAGCTCCTTTTGTAGTCCAAGAAAAGCCTATGAAGAGCGTACAAGTAGTCCTGAGCACGAAGCAAGGCTCTCATTCTCTACTCATTCTGCTCTGTCAGGTAGTGACTCAGACCAGACTCCATTCAAGCATTGTGTAGCAACCCAAGGTTATCGATACATCTCCCGTCCGGCTGATGTTGGTGCAAAACAACATGACTTCACCCACATGGATAACATCCCATCTCAATTATCTCTATATCGAGATTCTCTGCTGTCGACTGATGGTGCTCTTCTTCATTCAAATAATGTCGAATCCAATGGGTTTGATTTCAACTCGTCTAAGTTTTGCATAGATCAATGTAATTGCAATCGAATTGACTCACTTAAGACTGATGCAAATGGTGGCAATTTTGAATCTTTAAATTTCTGCCAAGACGTTAGTGCTTCTGTTGGGACGGGCACCAGTTCCAGCAAATCAGACACCTTCTCAAGTCATTCAGTTTCCACTGAGAATACTTTAGCATCCAATCGTTGCTTCAGTGCTGCAGTGAAGCAGCCTTGCTCTGCCTCAACACAAACGACCTCAAGTGAATTGCTCATTCAATCAACTATTTGTCCACCCAAAGTCACAGCAAAGAACATTCACTCTTCATCATCATCATCATCCTTTGCTACCCAATCTGCTGTTTCAGTTGCACCCAATGAAGTCGAAGTAACTCACCCTGAAGTGAATTCTCTTTGTTCAAGATTTCCATTGTCTCTTTTATTCTCCACAGTTCCTTCTCCATCTTCCACTTATCCTGTGAAACCCTGTCCAGCTCAGAGCACACCAGTTTCTTTAAATACAGACTATCAGTTGATGACTGCTCAAATGGGCATAGCATCTCTGGGTCATTGCTTACCGTCGGGTCATGAGTCATCCTCAGGCAGGTTGACTAACGCCAAATCGATATCAACAGACTCGGCTTCAAGCAATGTTAATCCAGCACACATGGAAAACTGTGAACTACTCTCCAGTCAGTCTCTGGCACCTTCTCATGGACAAAGCTTTTCACCTTCAGTCCTGACTCTGCGACAGTCGAAACCTTTGTCTTCCACACACAACCATTCTGACTTACCCACATTGCAGTTTATGTCTTCCACTAAATCTTCTTCATCACCAAAACAATCTCAGTTGAAGTATGCTCATTCTTCGTCCTCATCATCTCATTCAAAAAGTTCTGTACTTTCAAACCTGCCCCTTCCACAGCATTCAGCTCAAGCTTATCAACAAAACCAACTTGCGACTGCTCGATCATTTCCATTTCCGCAGTGTGCGTCTTCCCCCATTCAGGATTCTCAGCCTTTACCACGGACTAGTGTACATTCGTCTCAGGCTCTGACGGCGCTATCCAACATTTCTCCTTCCATCCAAGAGAACAGGAATTATATTGCCCTTCAGCATGGTTTTTTGCACCAGCCACAGGAATCAAATTTCCATCCAGTGCAAAGGCAGAGTCTTTCAGTAAGTCATGCTTCAACGAGCGCAGGTATCAATCAACCCCAGTCACCAGTTAGCTATGCATCTCCTAGCCAAATCCTGACAGCAGCTCTGAAATCATTTGACTCAGATGACCAGGGTCACACAAAAAATGCCAGACGCTCATCTTCAAGTCGAAGACAGAATACGAACTCGGCAAAGGTGGCTGTTGAAACAGTGTGCTGGATGCCCAGTGTAAGATCCTATTTCTTCTTGAGCTCTTAGTTTTCAGTCATCGTGTAGCACTAGATGCAATTTCACTGTTTATTTAGGCGGCAGTAACCTGGAATCACCTTATAGCATGCTTCATTCTAACACTAATTATAACACGATCGATCCGAATATCTATGGAACACGACTTCACTGCTACAACACACTTCGGTATTAATTGGTAATTGATTATGGAGCTCTTAATTGATCACTGTTATTGTAATTAAATCAGTAATAGCTCTGCTGTCACTGACTTTCATGAAATGACAGGCTATTAATGCTGAACAGTTTGTAAAATAATGGTAATTGCAAATTTATATAGTGCCACTTAAAAGAGGTGATATAGACATATACCAGAGTGTGTATATCGAGTGTATGTTAATGCATGTACATGTTTACGTATGTTTTTATATACAACATCTACCTAGATCTTCAAGGTCCTGTCAAAGGCAAAAAGAGCCAGAGTGCATCTTGATGCCAACCAGTTGCAATATACATGCTTGCATGTTTTATTGAAAATAACAATCAGTCTGATTGACCATTTCTTCTGAACTTACTCCTTTGATTCTATAACGTTCTACCTTTGTGATGATAAAATGTACTATTGTGTGGCTGAAAATCCAGCTGTGTGGTAACCCAAACTCATTACTTTCTACGTTTGTGGCTATCATTCTCAGTTTATCATCCCACTTCATATGTTTCTTGCTGTTCTCTGCAAAGAATTTTGTACACACTACAGTTTGCATACCACTTGCAAGCACTACTGCACTAAAAAAAACTGATGGCTTCTGAACCCACAGAAAACTCAAGAGAAAGAGCAGACAGGCAAGAGAGGTGCACCACCATCAATGTCTCTGGCAGACAAGAAAGACAGTTCACCAGCATCGTCATCATCATCACACGATGAATTTCTGTCGCCATCTTCTTCAATTCACGAAAGGTCTGGCCAATCATCTCAGACAGGTTTCTCCGGTTTGTCAGAAGATGACAACAATGACGTGGACTCCACGTCTTCCTGGAGCACTCACTGTAGCATAAAGAACCGAAGCTAAAGAAGACAACATTTTCTGTGCAATCGATTAATTCTGCAACTCCTGACTCGTATATACAACTAATTAGTTTTACTTTAACCAACACTCTTTTTTACAACATTGTAACTGCTTTGTAACATTATTATGATTGCCGACATAAAAGTTTATGCAAACGAAATAAATTTAGATAGTGCGCAGAAAATAGCTAACATTCTAATAAGTTTTTTAGTAGTATCTTGTGAGATTATTATGGTAGTTAACACTAATGGTATTTTTTTCTTGAGAATTAGGTATACCTGGTTTTATTACACCTGTAAAGCTAAATATTACTATTATTTTGTTGCTATTACTGTTACTGTTCCAAATGTCTTAGTACTAGAACCTTACCAGCTGATCTCTAACTACAATTGCAACTTTTTATTATTGAAAAAAATGAAAAGACACATCTCACTGTCAACATAACAAACAAGTGAACCAGAGAAGGGCTAACTGTAAAATACTGTGAAGATAAAAATATCGGAATGGATGTTAAGATTTGTTAAGACCCAGCTACAGACATTACATACAAACTATGGCCACAACAACACACTGAGTGGCTCAAATTTCATAATTATATCAAATGCAAATCAAAACCTGGCAAGCAGAGGCAGGCATGACATGTGCCACGGAAGGAAGACAATACAACGCTTAAGTGAAAATCATTGAAACCTTTTCAAAACTCATCTAGAAACTCACACTGTACCTGCCAATATTTTCACAAATTTGTATACTAGAAATACTCTTTCAGATTTTAGAGTAATTGTTATTACTGATTTATATACGTCACACTAGTCATGCAGTCAAAAAATACTCAAAAGCATTATAGATGGGCATATAGCAGTCCAATGGGGACTTTGATTGGTTCAGGCTGCCCATACATTGTTCTCCTTTCTTGTGCATAGGACCACTTCTGGGATACTTAAAAAATAAATTTTAACCTACATTAAATCCAACCGTTCTAGACCTGTTAGATGGCCATGTGTGTGTGTAGCACCTTTGTCAGGTTCTTGAAGGGCTCTATATAAAAGTCACATACACACATGAGCACCCATCAACTGGCAATTCATAAATTAGCTGCTATAAGATGAGATTACAATGATAACCAAGCACTGTTATCTCTGGTCATTGTTGTTCCTGTCGTCATGGTTATGCTTTAACCTTCGAAAACTCGTGCTCTATGGCATCTTTCAAAAAGATGCACGTTTACTATATAAGAATTGACGTTCTGATAAAGCAATCTTGACATATTAACTGACACTGATTGTAAAAAGTTCACTATTTCAACAACAAACCTTTAAAGCTTTGAACAAATGGCTGCAATTTGGCAAACACATGTTAAAGAAATCAGGCAGTAAAAATGTTGAGGCTCAGAAAGGTGCTAAATAAATGTTCCAATGAATGAAGTAAAAATGAAATGAAGTAAAACTTAATTCAAAATAAGATTGCATGCAGCCTGTGCCTTATGGTGGTTCATGATAGATGACTAAGACTGCAAATTCTTCCTTCCCCACAGTCCAAATTTCACTTTACCCTGCACTCTAAAGGGGTACTAAGGTACTTAGGCTACCAAGTTAAATAGTACAGGGCTAACTATTATGCATAAAGCAAAGGAACTAATAAGATCAAAGGTATTATAGACTGCTGTCTGGTCAAAGTTGTATTGAAATAATTGTAAAAAATATTTTGATGTGGAAGTCTGCATTGGCCATTACCTCTTCCTGTCAAAAGATGTCCTTAACAGAAGATATTACAACAATGAAGAGAGTTAGTTATAGTACTGCATGCCATTAGCTAAACATTCTGTTATAGATTTCAAATAAGGTACCATACTAACAATTTAAACAACTGTAAGAAAAGTAGAGATGCAAAATTACTTCATTTACAAGTACTTGATCTTTCTTGACTGGGCACACAATATTATTCTAACTGCAATGCAAGATATTTGGTCATACTAGACCTCAGACTGCAGTCTTCATGGTTAATCATTTAACAACAATAGTACTAAAAAACGACTGCGAAAACAATGCAGCTCATTGTTAAGGGGCCGTCCACATAGTACGTATGCAGCGAGGGGGAGGGGGTTTCAAATTTCGGCCATTTTGCGTACGGGTGCGTATGGTGGGGAGGGGGTCCCAAACATATGTATGTACGCAAATATAATTGTCTAATTATGATGTACACAATACAGAATATGAAAATCAGAACTGTAAACCTAATCACAGACTATATTCCTGCTTAATCAATTGTATGTAGCATTAAAACAGGTTCAAATGCAAGTGTTAGTTTTTTAATTCTTCATAACAGCTCACAAATTTAAGCTGCTATATATGATGCCTAGCAGATATAAATAGTCTATGGTAAAATCAATGTCTTATAGATGTTTTTAGCTATTTAACCTTTGCAATGGGGGAGAGGGGGTTAGAGCTTAAATGTGCGTACGCATGGGGGAGGGGTCGACGAAAGGTACGCGGTGCAACAGGGGAAGGGGGTCCGAAAATCCGATTTTTTTGCATACGTAAAATATGGATGGGCCCTAAGGTGTTAAAGTATCAATTTCTTTTGTTGAATTAGAAGCACAACAGCATTCCATCAAACATGAGTAAAAGATGGTTCCACTATAAAATAAATATTCAACTTTACACTATACAACAGGATTTTAACATAAGACATTTACAATAAATGGAAGGCAAATTCCTTGGCAAGCTGCCACTGATGGGTGGCAATTGACAGGTATGAGCATACCTCGTTTCACGCGCTTCTGTCAGTTGCACAAACAGTAAATTCTCTGCACAAAAACTAAACATTGTATCTGAGTAACGAAATGGAAAGCATACTGTGAATAACTGAGAAATTAATCACACAAAATACACAGGTTACAAATGAAAATTATGCTTATAATATTAGCCATTTATACACCGATATATGTAGTCAACAGATTGCCATCAGACGATTAAATAAACAGAAAAATAAAGATATACAAAGTGCAGAGCAACAAAAGTGAAAAATTTAGAGACACTAGATTTCATTATGGGTCTGTTGACTAGAAAGAATACACAACAGCTGTCAAATTCAACAGTTCAATAACACTATGGACATAATTTTATTCACAAGGCTTACTACACAAAACAATTGTTCATTACGCCGCTTGGTAGCTTGGCTTATCAGGCAGCTCCCTAAATTCGTCCCTCTGCATATGTGTTGCATTGACTGCCTGTGTGCCAGCATTGCTGCTCTCGTTTCACATTGCATTCTTGGTTGTGCTCCATCTCACAAAAAGCTGAAGTCTATTCTTTAGTCGTGGCTCCAATGGCGCTACATAAATGTGCCAATTAATAACATAAGAGAACTCTGAATATGTCGTCAGGATTGTCGACGAGATTCTGTTGAGGTTTGAAATTATATGCGAGTGAATCTGCCAATAGATACTCTTGTCAGCTATTCAGAGATACATCCCCAGACAGGACAAATCTGTTACTCGTAAGAAGCCATTTTATTACTTAGGCATTTGCTCTGAGCAGGTGCTGTGTAATGCCCAGATACCACCATGCACATACAAATGTACAGTAACTCTCACAACAGTTAGAATTTATTAGTTAGCAGGACTAGGGTACCATTTCACAAGAAATATTACAGACAATAATTATATGACAAACACTTGAGAATTAATTTCCAGTATTTAGAGACTGAGGAGTGTTGTAGATTATATCCATGAGCTTAGCTACTATTCAGTAGTCTTATAACCACAGAATATTGTGTACTATTAACTGAGATATAAGACAGTGTGCATATCCTTCACCTAAAATCTGAGTGTTGTTAAGTTTGCAGCTACAAGGTGCAGGTAAACATAGAATACAAAAAAACAGCTGATTTGCACCATAAGGATTTGAATCTTGCCCAATATACTGAGGATGTACCTATTCCAATGAAGCTTACATGTTCTTAGAAAAATACGGTCATAAAGTGAATTTATCCAGAGTGTATGTAATTGTTCTCAAAACGAAAGTTCAATCCAGCTGGTAAGGGAATAGTGTTAGTAAAGCATAACAACAGTCAGTGACAGTACTGTCCTGTCTTGTAATATACACAGTAAGGTAACAGCTGCCAAATTGTTGAGCCAGTGTGAGCAAGCAATATCCTTAAATAAATTGATCAGTTAATATCTGCATTTCAAGGCAGATTACACCGGGACTATGTGTCAAGTTCTACAACTGACTAAGTTCTCAACAGATAGGGCCTTGGCCTTTCCTGGAGATATCTGATATCAAACTGATTGGCTATGATAGCATGTTCTTGGTATGGGCCACTTGTCCATACAGACATTATACAATAATATACATACAACTGCCTAACAGACACTTCTCCTTCAAGTCAGTATGAACAAGTAAAGGAATTTAATTTTCCTGTCTTGGGTCTTTCAGAATAACGCTTCTACCAATGATGTTTGACAATCAACCATAAGCCATTATGTTATTAAAGAACATTAAACAAATTTCTGATTACATAACATCATAAATGCAATCAATAACACCATGAAAAACTGTCAAGACAAAGTACATCTCATTAAAATGATACAAAACTAAAGAAGATAAAAAATGTACTCAAAAACGCAGTTCCAAATATGCAAAAGATAACTGAGCCATGGAAATCAACGAGAGTGCAAGTCCTCCCTCATTAAACAACAGCTGGCGAGAGACATTCAAGTGTGCATGACAAAAATACGACATGTATTTAAGCACATCAACATTGCACAATAACAAACCGTGGGGAAATTGACAAAGTGTGAACACAGCCCAATAATTAGGCTACAAAAAAACTTCAGCACACAAAAATTAAATCAAATCAATGTTTAAAACACGAACGTACTGAATTTTGGTTAAAATACTTCAAAATTAAATGAATCTATTCCAAATCTTACATAAAATTCATTTACTTTACACAAATTTCAAATCACTTGTGTTTCCTACAGCCAACATCAATACCCTACAGTTTGAATACAATTTCAAATAAATTGTGTCTTCTGTAACTTAATATTATATTTCCATATGAGAATCAAGGAAGCTGATAAAATGCTCATGAATATGGAAATATTCCATGCGCTAGCTGGTCATCCAGGAAAATTTCCACAACTATAATGATGCACAGAGTGCTCATATCCTGGCTGATTAAGTTCTACAAGACAAAGCTGAGGTACCCGTATTCCAGTTAGTCATCAGAGACACGTTCTGAGCTCCTACAGTTTAAAACTTAGCGAGCATTCAATTAACAGACAAGCTAAGCTCACAACACTCACAGAATACCAACAACAGTGCTTTGAAAAGCGTTCATAATGACTACCTTTTGCCTGACGATTGTTCTACGCATCTGCATTGCAAGAAATAGCACAAAAACTGCATAGAAAATAAGACCAAGTGAAGTTTTAAAACAGCAACCAAACCCGTCAAGATATCAGTTAGATACAATCTTCAATCAATGTAACTTAACAAGCTGCCCACAATGTGCGCCGTTTCCTAACGTTTACACATAAACGCTTAGATAACAATAACACAGAAATCTGTATTTAGGAACCTGACCCAAACAGTCTAAATCAGTCAAGTAAACACAGAGAAAGATTTAGACTTCATAAATATTTACACAAGAATCACAGCGAGGTTGAAAAAGTTGCTGATCTGCATGCAGTGAGTGGAGTGAGAGGCGCACTTCAGAAGAGGTCAGAAGAGGTCAGACAAGGTCTTTCCGGAAATAAATAAATAGGAAACTGAACGAGAACAAAGATGTTGATATTGGCTGTGTCAAATGCAACAATCATCAGTGTGGTTTGTGGCTGACTTTGGAAGCAGTAGAACAGTTTTCACCATTCTTGCAACCTGTTAGCTAAACAGCTAACTAGTAGTAAATTTACTAGCTAACTGATGTCTTGTGTTGTGCTTGGCGCAGTTGAAGCAGGCGCGTATGAACAGAAGGAGGTGTAGAACCTAACAATAACAGTGATGCTCTCATTATCAAATCTTCAATTGATGTTACAATTTTATTTCTTTAATTTCTTACTAAATGTATTTCTTTGGATAGGTTGGATAGTACCTAAACGCATGGTAGTAAATGCATTGATATATATATTTAACACTTTAATGACAAGCATCTACTCATATGCATGCAAAACTAATCCCTCTCCTCAGTAAAGGGTTAAATGAAACTAACACTTATTGATAAAGAATCAATAACACAAGCAGCTGCTCAATTGTAACTGTCTTAGAGAATGCTACACATTGCATGTTGAGAATAAAACTTCAATTAATCAGTTAAAATAATAACAATAATATCTTCGTTTAATTTCAAACTGAAGTATCATTATTTGAATAGCATGAATAAATGATAAGTTATTATAGGAGTCGAATTCAACAAAATTGGCAGCCATGCAAGTTACCATCACATTATACATGTATATAAACAGCTTATCACTTGCTAAATTATGTTTAGATTACCAATAACCACAATGCCTACATTAATGATTTACGTTTTATTTATCATCACACACCAACAGCAATTGCGAAATAGTGTTTTAAGTTTTTAACCTATAACCAACAAATTACTGTAAGTGTGTATAAGAACATTTTCTGCACCTAAATTGGTAAACAAAACAGGGTCATTGGTTCATTCTTACCTCCCTGAAGATTCTTGTAAATTTTGCCACGTGTTAACTGAGAGTACATAGGATCTGATAACGCAGAGAACAGACCACGTTTGTTACAAGATACAATGAATTCATCGTAAAAAAATAAAAACTTTGAAAGTTATACAGGACAGTTAATTAAAAGGAGAACAAAGTAATCATATCTTTATATGTATATATTGGGGTCATTGCATAATTACGTAACACTCAGGGTGTGTAAATGGGGTGCTAGAGAACGTTACCGGGGTGGGTAAGTGGATTAGCTGAACATTACGTAACACTTATTGTTTTGAACTAATTACTAATTAGCCAAAAAACTCAATCTAAACTATTCACCAATGATCAACTATTTCTTTGGGCCACAAAAGCTCACAATTGGGAACGCTCTGACGATATGAAATTTCTACAAAACGCTCTTCTCACAATTTCTCAGCTGACGCAAATATTCTTGGGAAGGCAGGGTTAATTTACTAAGTCATACGAAAGCGAAGCGAAATTCAAAATGCAAATCAAGTCAGCTTGTTATGCGTCAATATTATGATCTCCGATGGCTTGAAGTCAAATCAAAATCAAGTTAAAACAAATGACACAACAAATCGTCTACCTTTAACTTCAGATATTTGGACATTTTTATATTCAATATTAAAACAACTGTTAATTCCAATCGCTAAAGGGGTGCCACCTTATGGAAACGTTACGATGTGTTACAGGATGGGAAGGTGGGTAAAAATTGGTCATTTTCAGCATTACATAATTATGCAATGACCCCAATATTTTATATATATATATATATATATATGATTAAACTATAGAATCATGGTACCATTAATTGGACTGAGACCTTCAAATGCTAATGGAATGAACAAATGTGTTCTAAAGCATTAACTGTATTTGCCAGTCTATTATGATGATTATTAATATATATCTCAATGTGGCACAAACAAATTAGGTAAGGTGCAGATAACGACTGATCTCCGAAAAATGAGGCATCATAATAGTTTTCACAGTCATATTGGAAATGTACCACTGAAGACAAAGGAGTTGCACTACTGTAGACAGATGGAAAGAAGTTGGAAAAGGAAGTAAGTTTAGCGTTTTCATTTTCACATACAGCTGAAAAGCAAGGCCCAACTCGGAGAGAAGTTCTGCTGAAATCACTGTCAGTGATGCTTAAGAAGCGGCAAAAGTTTGGACTACTGTGGAGTTCCATGTCAAATATACTGCAGCCCAAGGTGTCAGATGTCTGTCAACTAAGAAATTAAATTCATTCAAGTAAGGGATGGCAGTTCTGATCACATAGAATGTAAACAGTTACACAAACATTGTCATCATCCAGATTGGACACTATAGCAGCCAGAAGGACATCTGAGTATGTATTAGGATCTTCAGACACAGCACCACTGTTGCAGACAACTATATTGCTTCTATTGCAATTATCATTATGTGTCACCTTGAGCTGTCAGTTCTTGGAACTCTAGCGATCGCAACAACAAAACTTCTCCATTGGTTTCTTTTTGAAGTCGCATCTCTTAATTCCTCCAGGTTCATTCCGGTTCTTTCGTGTATCTCGTCCATTCATTATGTGTACTTGACATTAACTTGTAACCTCTTAAAAGTTGTGTCTTAAAAATTTAATATGAATAAATGGAACTGAAATAAAAGTGCACTGCTTACTCCAGCGTGTGGCGACTTGCATGATATCCGCGAGTGGTCCAGATCCCCTGCTGCCATTGAGGTCAAGATGTCCTCCCATGATTTGGCTCGTTTCACTTCCACTCGGCTCCAGTCTCTCCGTCTTTCGTGGCGTTATTCCACTCCCAGAAAGAACTAGATTGGGAGGTATAGCCGTTTTGGCTGAAGAACATGCCACAGCAGATAGGAGTTAGACAGGTAATCAAGACTAGTTAGCTATCTAAATGCCTCTGAGTAGATATCTTGAATGGGTGCTATATCAAGTTTTTTTGATTGATTAATTGATTGATTGATTGAACACTAACAAAGCAGCAACTTACAAAGAGAACCTTCTGGAGATACTCAGAAGGAACAACGTAATTTAATATCATTACATTGCATTATAATGACAGATAATATGGAACAATGCATTCCACACAAAAGAAAACAGGGTAAGCAAAAGTATTGCACAGTAATTACACTTTCCCTATCAATGCTATTAGCATCACAATAAGCAAATCAAAACCAGCTCACATATTTTGTTGCAATGATACACATAATGCCCACTGATGCTCTCACACTAAGGGTCACATTTCTGAGGATGGCGATGACCCTTACCCTTAGCCATGATAGGACTGAGAATTAACTGGCAATCAATACATCATCATCGTCGTCATCACTATCAAAATAAACATCGATATCATCACTACTATGACCACCACCATGCATATGACTTCTACCACAACCGACGACCACAAATGTTTTCTTGAATAAAGGTTAACATTTAAAGAAGAAATGGTCAAACACGAGGTTAGTACGAAAATGAAACTAACAGGAAGAAGTTAGTAACAGATCACAAATGTCTGCTTACTGGAATTGTGTCATGCCACCCACATCTATTCAAATGTGCAACAGTAAATTAGTATAATCTATTTGAGAAAGCTGCAGCTGTCTTTAGTAAATTTTAACGATACATTCTTCCTGTTTTTGATGCAGCAAATTATTCATGTCGTTGATTTCCAAAAAACACAGTTGGGCAACTCTATTACTCTCTGACCAAATTATAATGCCTGTGCCATTTACTAATACTTTGCACATCTTTATAAATGGCAGTCCTACTAAAGTATAAGAAGTTTAATGATTTTTATAAATACACTTGATATATTGTTACAGTGGCAAGTGGTCACAACCATTAAACCTGTCCAATGCATTAGCAATGTTATTATATGAGTGTCTAAGTCTCTTTTTGTAGATCATAGATAGTTGCCAACAATTTAGTCGAGTTTTACATGCAGGTGGAGAATAGTAATACATTCAGAAGTTCAAAAACCAGCAAGAAATCACGAGTATTGAGGCATTCTTTGAAAGTTGAAAGAGTTCTAACATAGGATAAATCATGGTAATTGGTTCCATTTCTAGAGGGCAGCAACATGAAATGCACGACAGTCTGTGCCACTTCTGCAGTGAGGCTCAGCAAAATAACCCACACCCATAGATCACAGGTTGCTGCGGAGAATATAGGGAAACAATAGTCACTAAAGGCAGATATAAGTCGGGATTTTATAGGTCAGAGAAGCCATTTCAAATCTTATTTGGGTCCTGAGCAAGTCGAATACGAATATTCGTTAAAGCTTCAAAAGCCAACTTTGAAAACTTGTACAAAAGTTTCAGTCTTAGATGCTCTTGTGCAGTAGAGATGGTTCTGTGTCAGTTCATCACAGAATCATTGTCTTTCAGTGTTTATTGCAACCGGAATGCTCATTAGGGAAGGAGGTAGCTAGGAAGCCAGACCAACCTGAGAGGGCAGTGGATGGGCGATGAGCAATGCTGAGTGGCACCAGAGAAGTTGACTGTCGATTCACACTCTGTGGAGTATCATTCTGTCAATGAATCAACCAATCGACAGACAATCTAAATTCATTCAATAAAACAATCATCATTCTGTCAATAATTTGTAACATTTTATTACTATAACCAAGTACCTGTATCATTCTAAATACAATCAATCATTAAATCAACAACTCATTCAATCAATCAATCAATCAATCAGAAACATTCTGGCTAACAATCATCACATAGATCAATCCGGTATCATTCTGTCAATCATTTCAACCTATCGAGCAACAAAGCTTCAATCAATCAATTAAGTATTCTGTACATCTGTCTGAAATTCACCAAAAGATTCATTTAACAAACGATGATCTTCTGCTGCTCTCACCCGTTTCTCTGCATTGTAGAGCGTCTGAGAAGTGTTTGGCCTAAAATCAAGCGTTAGAGACGTTTTATCTTTTTCTCGGAATGGAATCTTTATGTTCTCGTGGATTGCACTGATCGCACGCTGTGAACCTCTCCGACTGGCCTGCAATCAACATGAAAATAATGTAACGGAATTTATGTTGCACCCGTACTTGAACAAGAAACTGTACTGTAATATAAAGTAACATAACCAAGAATTTATACAGTACCACTTCCTTGAACCAGCAATTTCAGTTTGCAACATGAAAAAAGTATAACTAAGAAGCGAAAGCTAACTAATCCATTTTGGTCTACAGTGTTAAATCCAAACAAGTAACTTACTAAACAACACACAACAAAAAACAAAAGAACACACAAATGAAGGCAAACTGTTTGAACACAATCACTTTACACAAATACATCATCTTCAATTTACATTTGGGTGATTGACACTGTGCATTGTCATTTAGCGATGAAACTGTTGTCCACTTTCTTTTACAAGGTGAACATTTTGCACGACTAGCAAGTCCTTTCTTAACCTGTAATAACTGAATTTTTTGCAGCTGGAAAAGGTCTGAATGATGGCAAAAATCTCTTACGATGGATAAATAACTTATTGAGTTGGATAATATTGCTCATAATTTGAGTGGCATCTTTAGCTACATCAGTAGAAATTGTACATCACACATGCCTAATTCGTGACTAATGTAGAATTAGGCATCATGTTCCCATATCTGCCTGGATACATTTGAAAATGCATTGGTCACAGATTATTACAACTTGCTTCTAACTTGCTTCTACCTTTGTACCACAAATTCGAATTGGATGAAACTCCAGAGAAGTCAGAATTGAATGACTAGAATCATGACTATGCATAAAAACATGATCATATAACCTCTGCCCTTAATCACTGCATTGCCTAATGTTCACCAAAGAATCTCTTACCATTTGGGGTCTATGGTTAAAGATAGCTGAATGGTAGTATTCCAAATCAGTCCTTATTCCTTAAAACCCTTATTCTTACCCTTGAACAACAGTCATCTGTAGATTGCCTTCTCTGCTCATCCTACCAGGACCTACCACCTAAAACTAGAAGTGTTCTTCGTGGAGGATTGATTCATTTGTCGGATATATATATATTCTGTAATTCCTTATCTGTATCTGTTTGTTCTATTCAACAGATGGCATGATTCCCTTCTCCACCTTAAGACCTGTTCATCTGCTAAAGAGTCTTTCTCTTATTGGGTAGTGAACTGCTCTCTTCTGGATGTTGAGCCAGTTATGCATCTTGGAAGTACTTAGCTAATTAATACTCTCCATCTGAGAGTGAGAGGTAAAGTCTCATTTTTTAGTCTCCTCAGTATTTATTTATTTATTTGAAGGATTTATATAGCACCCGTTCAAGACATTCACTCAGAAGCGCTCCCGACCCAACCAAGTATGCAATGACTTCTGCAGACATTCCAATTCCTTTCCTCCTGATTCACCACTGAGCAAAAAACCCAGACTGCAGTTGTTCGAGTTCACCGTACGACTCGCTAGATAAGAAATTCAAATAATCCTAAAATTATTTAGGAAATCTGACATGTGACCTCTGCTGTCCAGCATAATATCTACTACACCAGAATAACACACAAAAGGTGCTAAATAAACCATGCAAGCAATATCCAAGTACAACTAACTAACATGCACTCATCCATAAAGAAGTGTAGCAGGTATGAAAGTCAAATTATAAACCTGACAAAAACGAGTTAGCGTAAAGGCTGTGAAAGTATTCTAAATACAGACAAGCTAGCATGTAACGTAACAATGAGATGATGCAAACATACACTTATATAGTACCACAATGAGGAAACTCCTCAGCAGGACTCTTGACTCAGTAACATCAATCCTTTATCAAACACAATGGTTTCAACTTGGACACCAACAAAACTCAATTCACAACTAAAATCTTATGCTCTTCTTTGATTAGTTTCATCTACTCTCGCTATTTCTTTATTCAAAAATGTCTATGAAGGATTTTTATATTCAGCTTCAGTTGAAAGGCACTCACAAGCACAAAACGCTTCATTCTAACATAACTTTGGCAAAACAGCTGTAATACAACATATGGTGAGAAATGTTCCCCAACAGTTAAGACTAAGTGTTTGTGTTACACACATGTGTTACCACATGTTTGCTTCAATAACAATGACGACATCATAGTTTAACTTTTTCATCTCTTTTTCGTTTAAAAGGCCTAAAGGGCCCAATGTCAGTTATCCAACTGGGGTCAAAACCAATGCATATGACAAAAAAATTAATTACATACAAACTTCCATTTTCTGAATAATTCCATATTTTTCAAAACAGATTGTCACCTTTGCAAATTCATTAATTCAGACACCAAGTAGCCAAGACACTAATCCAAAACTTAATTAACTCATCATTGCAGACACACACAATATAATGTACATTCACTATGACATTATAATTATTTAAATGGATCCAAAGATAGCAATAAAAAAATTCATGATTTTACAATAACAGCACTAAAAAAAGTTTAGAATGAATAACCCAGACAACCTCCTTAAGAAGCTTAAGTGAAAACAGAAGTTTCTAAAGACGAAAACATAATTCAAAATTTGTTCAGCTGAATGTACTCCACATAGTACTAAGATTTAGTTAGCATCACACAAAAACTGCGAAATTCCAAGACTATAAGTGAATATGAGATACAAAAAGAAACAGCACTTCATGCAGAGTAATCTATAACAGTTGGTTGCAAACTGAGAATTCATATAAGATGCCATGCTGAGACAGTTTCTGCACTTAACCTGAGACTGAATCTGCAGATCGAACCAACCACATCTGTACCTCCTGAACACTCAACAAAGACAAACTGGCAGAAGTTGGCAGAGTTTGGCTCAACAGTTGCATTGCCCTCTTATGCATTTCAAAGCCCACTCCTTCATGAGTCTCAGTTATTCAATCTGAAAGTCATTCTTTTCATCTCCATATCCAACGAGTAACTGACATTCCAATTCACATTTTTTGCTTGTACAGTAATCTGTGTTAATGCACTACTTCCTTCCCATGCAGGACCTGCCTTTCCTGAACCTCTCATGTCGCTGCAAGACCCTTCAACCACTCTCATCCTGGCTCTCATCAAAGCTGCTTGAGACAAATTCATTTTCAAGCCAGAACCAGACCAACAAAATCATTGATGGTTCACAATGTAATACTTTTTGCTGTCTCTTTTGTATTGTGATTCTCTATATCTGAAATCTCACAACTCACACTCAGTGGAGTAGATTAAGAGCATCATGTGACCGGGTGTATCATACTCTACCTAGCACAGTTCACATGGTGAATTCTGTCAAAAGACATTCTTGCAATTGTCTACATTCCACACTCCTTTGACCAGACATCATGCATTTATTGTTAGGAATCCTTATATCAGTTGTCATGGACAATCACATATCTTGGATGTGTTTCTAATATAGAGCTCTCAGTTGCTGCATTGAAGCTTTTAAGACTGCATTACATGAGTCAGATCCACTGCTGCCTCAGAAATTCCCTTTTGCATTCGATGAATTCTGTTACCCGATTCTGGCTTAAACTTGAGAACCGCTGTGCTTTCTCATGCATAACTGAGTTTTAATCCAATGTTTTACAGCGCATTGCATGGTCTTGGAATCTTGCTATGCATCTGCCGTTGTTTCAGTCTATCATCGACAGATTTCCTGCAAAGCATCTCCTTGCCAGACATCTTGAAAAGCTCCAGAAAGGGTTGCATGACACGAGCCCACGACTCAGGAATGACATCTGCAAGCCGAGAAATTTCTGAAAGATGCTGACTTGTTGGTTCTTTCACAGGTCTTGGGATTTTGGAAGAAGAATGTCTGCCATTTTTACAAAGCGTTTTATTTCCTCTACTCTCTGGGTCACGAAATCTGCAAGGCTTTACATGTTTAGAATCTATTGGAGTAACAGAATTCAAAGGTTTGTCAATTTTCCAGGTTCTTCGAGAGGAACAGCTACAAGACCCAATAGCATTTTCATCTCTGCAGTTTATCAGCACAACTAAGCTCAACGGTTTTTCAGTTCTGCCAGGAAAACAAACAGAGCAACTTGACTTAACATCTCGGTAGTTTTTCAGTGAGCCTGACTCATCAGATTTGCCATTCACATTTTTTAGTGTGACTAAGCCATATGGGTATTCAGTTCTCTGGTTCTTGGTCATCAATGAACTGCAAGATTTCTTCACATGACTAGCAGTAACATTAATATCTGGCTTGGTACTACCCACATCATTTTGCATTCGAGAAACATCAATTAAACCTCTATGCGGCACGAGTCTTGCTTCACTTCTACTTGGAAACAAAATACTTTCAGACTTATCAGTATATCTGCCACGGTCATTATCATTTGATCTATTATCAGACTTATCATTTGATCTGCTGTTCACCTTGACAATTAACTTGCTCTGATCTTTATGATTTAAACTACCATCATCGGCTTTATCAATTAATCCACTCTTTGTCTTCTCAGTCATATCAACTAACCTGCTGTGGTTCTTAATAATAAATGGACTATCAGTCCCATAAATTAATTTAGTGTTGGCCTCACTAAATAAGCTGCTATCAGCCTTTCTCTCTGATCTGGTGACAGCTCTGTCACTAAGTCTGCTGCTGACCTTAGACTTGCCAGCCGACTTCCCAAATGATTCATCAGTTAATCTGCAATGGGTCTTGCAAACTGCACCACAGTTTATTTTGTCATCTGGATTAATATTGCGACTGACAAGCAATTTGCTTTTGGTCTTGTCATTTAGTTCAACCTTAGCTTTGCCAATTGATTTGTTATCAACATTATCAAAGATTCCATTGACCCTTTCACCCTTGACCTTATCAGAGTTCCTGTATACAGACTGGACATGAAATGTGGAACCAGCCTTATCCGAAAGACCGACATTGACCTTGTAAACAAATCCACAGTCAGGTTTGTCCACGTTCTTATCAAAGACAATGTCATTTAGAGGTAAATCGCGTCTGGCCTTGTAAAAATATGCACCATATGCTTTCTCATCAACAATCTTATCAGATCCTCTGCTTTTGGCCTTGAGACAGAATTTATCTTTGGCCTTGTCTTCAACAGTCTTGCAAGATATTCTCTTATTGGCCTTGTTAAGAACTACACTCCCAGCATTGTTACCACTGGTCTTATCAAAACCTCTGCTGCCTGTCATACCAGAGAATGCAAGTTTTAGCCGGTCAGAGGATCCGAAATCAGCCATATCACATATTTCACCATTGGTTCTACCACAGAGTCCATCATTGGCATTACACTGGAAATCACTATCAGCCTTGCCATCAATTACTCCACTAAGCTGCATCACAGTACTTCCTATTATTTGGCCCATTTTTCTGTTATTTTGCAATGGATCCTGTAACTTCCAATTAGAGCGTCTATCAATGAAAGAATCAACTAAGTTTCCACAACAATCCTTCTTTAAAGAGCAAGGCCTCGGAAGCTTACTTGGCATTTGATACAAAAGCTTTCTATGCCAATTGCAACCAACTTGAACTCTTCTATTTTGCAACATATGTTCTGTATTATTAAGAGCCTCTCCAACAGAAGGTCTTTGTTTTCCACTGGAAACACTGTCAATTATAGTCATATGACTCGAACTGGAAAAACCTGGCATCTCATGCATCTGAATCCTTCTGGGAAGATCTCCAAGTCTGAGCCTTGGAGTTTCTTTTGGAGTCTTCAGAACTACTTTAGAACAGGGTCTCTGAATATAACCATTGGTGACTGCAGCACATTCAACTGACTTCATGTTTTGAAAACTACCAACAAGGCTTTTCCCGGTCTTAGCATCTGTTTTATGAGATTGAACATCGTGCCTTTGAATATAATCATCAGTGCGTGTTTTCCCAACAGAATTCAGTAGTATTCTATTGCTAACCCCAGCATGCCTTTCCTTATCGTAACGGGTATTTGTAAGCCCATGAGCAACGTGTACATACCCACTTGGATTTTGACTCTCCACCCACTGTGATACAAGACTGTCCACACTCTTTCTGCTCTCAACCCTCACCTGGTTTGGATCACTCCAACTACAATAAGCTCCTGATCTGTTGTGAGTTTCCAGGTTTGATTTCTGCCTATAACCTTCTTGTAACTTGACCGGCAGTTTGGTGACTGGTTGTGAAGCTGAAGGCTTAGTTAAACCTTCACTACATTTAACTGGTTCTCTACTCAGACTACGAGTCTTAGCAATTAGATGGCAGTAAAAGGGTCTCAACAACGGGCGATCATTCCTAGTGTTCTCTACAGAGCTTGGACGCCAATGTTTCGCTACAAGTTTCGACCTTGGCTGACAAAAAAACAATACAAAACTAAATTCAACAGAAAACAATGTTTGTCAAGAATCAAACAGAAACAATATTGTAGATTTTGGAATTAAAGGAACAATCAAAAGTGTAAACAAAACAAATAAAAGCTATAAAATTGAAAAATAAAAGCCCTTAAACACAAAAATGCTGAAAACTGAAATGATAAACTAAATTACCACAGAATGTAAAAGTAGCTTGCAAGACTGCAAAATTGTAACAGAAATACTCTTTTGTACTTGCTTTCCTTTCGTGCTGTGTTAAATCTAAACCTTCTACAGCAAATTTAATGGCCAATTAAATCAGACTCCCTAGCCAATTAAAACTGTTTTCATTTATCCACACCAAACAACAGTTGACTCAAATCATACATGTAGCCAATAAAAAAGTTGATTCTGATTACTCGTAGTAGGTAAATCAAAGCTAATTACTCCAATTAGTCATAGCCAATTAAAGCAGACTCCAATTATCTGGTCAATTAAAGCTGACTAGATTATATATGGTGAACAAAAGCTTAAAACCCCAATTATGACTAATTACAGCTGTCTTTGATTATCCCTGGCCAACAAAAGCAGAACTCTGTGTAAAATACAGGCAAACAACTAAATGAAAACACCTTACAATTATATACAGTGCAAAGAATCAAACATCGAGTGCAAAATTTTACATAAAAATTCTCAAAATGAAATGCAAAATCTTCTTTCCTTCCACAACAAATTAAGACACCTTAAAACCATTTGAAAATAAAAATCCAGAACCACAAAATCAGTAAAAAAATAAATAACTGCCCATTTAGAACAATATAAAACATCTGCTCAGACTTCACCTGCATTGAACGGTTGATGTTTGTGTTGGGAACGTTGGCCGACATGATAGCCCTCTGGTTTTGTAACGGAGGCAACTTGGGCGTTGGGGTCAACGAAGGCTGTGATGTTAATGTTGCCAGACGATGACCTCGCAGCCCATCCAGATTTGTATTCATGACATGATCGACTTCCTGGTTGCACATAATCCACGTACATGGTCAAGAATTATCTGGCTAATCAACTATCTGCAATAGCTAATTCAAATTTTGTGATTCACTGTAGTAAAATTGAGAACATTAATTTACATTTGGTTAATTGATTATTGTTGTAAAATTTTTATGTGACTTTTGTTCCTGACATATTTTTATGCCACCAATATACTGTGATCCTAAAATGCTTAGATGTATTGGATAAATTGGTTATATCAATTAATAATTGATGAATTAATACATAATTAGCTGCAACCCAAATGCAGACAAAAGCTGAGACACTTGGATTAATTGGTTGTTGTAATCAAACCAATAATTGGGGTGGAATGGCATTTGATGATTATATGTGTAGTGCCAATTAAAAAATACTCTAACAACTGCTTGTTTGAAACCAAGTGCAGATCTTTCTGATTCTGACCCCAGGTGGCACTAGCGACTGCAGACGATTGTTTTCAAGAGGTGAAAGCTTTATCCGGTTGAGAGATGACCGTCGATCAGACAGGTGATTGCTGCCAAACATGACAGGGTTGAGGCGTATGCTCGGCACAGCAATTTGGCTGTGAAGATTCTCCGCAATTCCTTCTCTGTAAACAGAATTTACGGGAGTTAAACACAGAATACAAGGCAGTAACTATCTAAGAAGAAAACTCCTAAGAAGTAAATACATTAAAGAGATAGTTAATGAAGAGATGTGGGTCAATTGGAACTCGATCAAGATATAATGCCAGTCCATTTTCAGATACCTTGTTAATACTGGTGGTTTTGCTTAAACTTACTGTATGTGATCGATGCATTACACCTAGATCCAGTGCCTTTGAGATGTTCCTAACTGGTGCTAAATAAACGAATTCATAGTTTGTGTCAGTTAGAAATTTTTATAGATGCATTACAGCTAAATCAATTTGCTGGTACACTTCTGTCCACATACAAGGAATCTAGATCTGTGTAATTCTGCTCATCAGCTCATCCTATATACATTCATGAAATAAAACATCATTTAGCGATAAAGCAGAGCTCACCAAAAAATGAATAAACATAGTTCCCAATGAAAAAAAGTTGTACAATGACACTTAAAAAGAGAGACTCCTCAAAGCTTAAATAAAGACTGTACTACTATAGTCTAAAACCAGCCTACTGGCAAAACTACTCTTATGGTAAATTAGACAATATTTGACTGGTAAAACCATGCTTAATTAGACAATTATTGACTGGTAAAACCATGCTTACAGGAGGCCTAAGGTCCTCTCACGGTTGAGTAGTGTCTTGCTGCGAATCGTCAGCAATCCACCAAGTGGAGTGTCTTCTGGAACCGCACTCAGAACAGATGCCCCGAACGAAGAGGACCTTGAATTCTATCAAAATCATAGAATCTGGTGTTCAGCCAAAAAGCACAATTTGCTATAATTCTGGGCTGATTATATTGTATCACTATCATAAATGTATTCAGCTGAACATGTTATGCAATGTAATTGAATGTAATCAAACATTTATATAGCACCAATTCAAGACATCTTACTCAGAGATGCTCTCTGCACTAAGCGATGCGATGTTAAATGCCAATACGAAAGATTATATTAAATCATTTAACAAAACAATGCACAGAAAGAGTCACCAGCGGTGAGCCCACGCACACATGTGGAAGCAACCAATTAGTATATATTCGTTCGGAAAGTAACATTATTTTGAGATCATCTCGAAGTAAACATAATATGCACTAACGCGTACACCATCTCCCATGAGTCACATTACATGTCATGCATCGAGCAACTCAAACAACGTACCTTTTCTGAATATCGGTTGGAGAGCAGAGAGAGTTCTAAGTCATCTGTTGGCTGTCCAAAAGGCAGCTCCTCTGCTGTTCCTTTCTCACCAGCTGAAACAGCATTAACACGGCTGAACAGAGAAAGAGGTATGCAACTACTAGCAATCATACAACTATATAGTGCCAGAACAGGAAACATATGTGGTGCTGACAGAGGCGGCGATCTCGCTCGACAAGTGGGGGACACCCAATGAGAGGAGTAGGAAATGTGGGCGACACACGTATAAATTGTCCCCTCTCTGTAAAAGGTGGGTCCGCCCGGCATCGCCGCCCCTGGGTGCTGGGAAAACAATAGTTACAATTAGCGCTGTACCGAATATTCATTTTGTATTTGCTACGGAGCCAAATAGTTGGCCAAATTGCTATTCGACCACATAGTAGTGGTCGGACCGAATACAAATATAGTGGTCACGTAACATCTCTTTCTACACTAGCGGCGGCTGCTATACCAAGTGGACTGAAGTAACTCTCTACTACCTGGATCACAGTATTGTAGCCATCTGATTCCTAAGTTTGGTTAAATTGGTTCTATTTCTAGTTCACACAGACTGGTAGAGGATAGGGCATAACCGAGTACACAATTTCCACCGAGTACTGAATACGAGTATTTGGATGAACTATTTGCTAGATCCGGGTACAAACTGAATAGTAGTTGCAACTTTGGCCAGGCGAGTACCATCTGCAGGCGAAGCTCAAACTTTTCGACTTTCGTCACTATCGCCATTTTGTGCAATGAAAAAATAGCAAAATAGATAATTGCACGTGTAACAATCACTAATACGGCTTCAAATTATTAGTTTTCGGCTTAAGATTGTTAAATGTTAATAAAAAATTGACTGAATTACAATTTTTTTCATTATTGGCAAGTGTAATATTTGCCGAGGCGAATACTTCCGAATAGTCCCGAAAAATGGGATATTTGGATGAGGCGAATGAATGTCCGAGGCGATTTCCGGTTATGCCCTAGTAGAGGATGCAAAAATTACATGTAGACAACTGTTTACTTTTAGGTCATGTATTGAATTTACTGAACTTAAACTTTTGCATACATTAGAAATTTTGAAATTTATCGACAAACCTAGTTTGTGCACTATTCATATTCGTATTCGACCGAATAGTTGGTCCAATTATTTGCATTCGGTCGAATAGTGAAAATCACCTATTCGGTACATTCCTAGTTACAATTACTACATAATTTAATATGTTCACCTTTACACTCCTTCTTTCTGAAAAGATGCATTTTACATAAGAAAAGTCTAATGACTGATAACAAAAGACTGTAACCACAAGTGTTATCATCATTCATCATCATCATCTATGCCTGTAGGAGACCATTGCATATTTCATCAGTTCCTTCCACATTTCAGAGTCTTGCATTTCTAAAGTTGTAGATGTTAGTTTGGCACCTGTATTCAATGCTCATTCATCCCGCAAATGAATTTCAAATTAACTCTATTTGCAGGTACAAATCTTAGACAATAATGTTTCCAGTTAACTTACCATGTGCCTGCAATCTCTCAAGTAGAGGCTTTGTCACAGGTGCCACCTGCAACACATACAACTTAGTTAATTAGTTCATTTCATTACAACAGGTGAAATTATAATTACATAGACTGGAAAAAAATAAGTTAAACGTTATATCTCCAAATAACAAATACCTGCATCTTACACAACAAAAAGAGAAACTCAAATTGTGAAATGCTCTTTTGACTTTGAGATAAAGATATCTGGACCTAACCTCCCTTAGGATATGGTTGAAAAGAGCTGAAATGATATTGTCTTTGACACAGTTAAACGGCGTGACTGGTGGTCGGCCATTGGACCGCATGTTTGGCCCCAACTTCTGACATTCATCGTCGCTAAAAGAACACAAACAGACAAAGCAGATGAATAATTATACATAGTGGCGGCGCTGGCCTTGAAAATTTGGCATGCAATTTTTAACTGTAATTTAGCAGCAAAATGAAAACAGAACGTTTTTAAACAGGAGATGTTCAATTATCGTCCGCTATGGAAAGCGGTTAATATTAGCTATTCTGAGTCTCGAAAACATCAATACACCAAAAGTACTACGTAAGTAAGCCTATTTACAAAATATTTTGTTAAATATTCCAATTTCTTTCATTTCGCTAAAAATTGTTGTTGAAATATTTTTTGTGTTTTTCTTATCTTTCTTTTGGTACGCAATTGCGTATTTTGCTTTCATGCAGCGCCGCCACTAATTATACACAAACATAACAAACCGTGCAATACAACCCTCTATCATGCAATACCACTTTCCACTATGCAATACCACGTTCAAAAAATACTTATTGACACATTAACCCATTAATTAAGACCTGAAATATCTGTCAGTCCATAGTCCACACCATTGAGTTTTGGGGCCTGACAGGTCTTGACTGGTTCAGTTCAAAGGATTGTGATTTCAGAGAACTTTATGCTTAAAAGCAAAACTCAGCGCTACGATTACAGTGATACAGAAGTTTCTTGATAAGATAAGATTTAGATGATTCAATCATCCACAGCTGGTCATCTGTGCACAGCCCATCTTTAAGGCTCAATTTTAATTACCTCCTCAGTCAGCCAGTTGACCCATCAAGCCATCAGATGCCCTCCATACCTTAATTCACCCACGCGCTCCATCCTCCAACACAAATGCCCCACATCCACCGTGTCCAGATCATCACCATCCATTATTCCTCCTTCCTTCCTATGCAATGTGTCTAATATTGCACTGTGTTTAATCTTTAATACACATGACATCAACCAATGTAATACCATGTCCAATGTAACACTTGCCAAGACAAATAACTAGAGCAGAGGCACGAACCTCGTTTTGTAGTCGATGGCCAGAATCTCCTCAATGGTGCCATTCTCCTCCAGGATCTCTTCCAGTGGCACCACTCCCTCTGGATGAGACAACCCAAGAGAAGAAACTCCCGTACTCAGCTGCATCACATCGAAATGCTTGCCATGCACCAACAGACTAAACACACCCAGACACAAACACAGCCAAATGATTTTACATCAACAGCATTTAAGATACAATTTGTCATTGCAATCAGTTTTAACGAGTTGGTGGATCGCATTGTTTGAATTTCAAACAGCAGTGTTCAGCCACCGTAAAGAATGGTTGCTTGATTGTTGCAAGATTCTAAAAACCCTTAAATATTCTTCTGAGAGCTGTTCTTGAAACAGGAATACACTTAAACTCATCTTATCTAACTATATACCTTACATGATCTGTTCAATTAAGTTCTAAATAGCCAGTGTCAAAGGCATCCTGAAAAAGTGGTCGCTACAAAGCAAAATGTAGTTTGGACTCCTGGAAGCTTCATAAATCAAGTCAGCTTTTCAAATGTCAGTAAGAAGCGAGTTGCAGTAGTCAAGATGACTGGAGACTAGGAAAAGGCCAAATAAACCAGGATAGAAAATGGAATGTGGCCTAATCCTGCAAGCATGGATGCGATAGCGGGCGGACCTTCATTATGCCTTTGACTAACTATCCTGATTTACCTTTTACCTTTCCTATATTCAGATGATGCTCAGTGCAAAGAAAAGAACTAACTCTTTGGATTCTAACGTTCTGCTGACATCCTTCATTCCATTTGACACTGAATCCATCATTGTGGGGTATAAATGAAAGCCCTCCTCCTGACGGTCAATCACCTGATGACCTAATACCCTGAAATTGCATACACACAAGCTCATATAGCCATAGAACTTTAGGTCATCGCCAGGTCAGTGTACACTAGCGTGAGAAATGATTGTAAGCAAAAAGATATCATAATGCACTGTACACGCAATTTCAGTATATATTGGAAGGGTCAGACATATTAATAATTGCAATATACATCACTGCTATTTTTTACCAATTTAGGAACATGACCAGAGACTGCCAATACCAAATTATGTAAGATAATTATTATCATTTGCATTTTGAAGATTATTCCTCAGGATTCAGCCTAAATTTTAGAATCTCTTAACTGCAAACAGATCACTGATGCTCTCTACATTTCTGTCTGTCTGTCTGTCTGTCTGTCTGTCTGTCTGTCTGTCTGTCTGTCTGTCTGTCTCTTTCTGGGTTTCAGGAGAAACTCATCAGAAGTGCTCTCAACCTAACGACGGAAAATAAGGATCGCACAATCAGTTTTCACGTACAGAGGTAAAGACAAACGAAGCCAGGACTCATGTTGTAGAATGCTAAGCAACCCATTCTATAACGCTGGATCGACCACAGCAAAGCCTGTGGTGCACGGTGAAAATTCTGGCTGGGGAACAAACAGGACATCCTGTGGAGCAAAGCAAAGAAATCAATGGCCAATACAAGACAACACAAAGACACACAACTCCCTTGCTTTGCTTATTGTCTTCGTAGTTTTACTGACTGGGCGTTTAGCAAAACACTACAGAGCTATACTGCAACCAAGCACATGCACAGATAGTGGAATGCCCTTTAGTATGAAGGGTAGCTGCAAAATAAGCGGGGTTTGTCCCCAACGAATAAGAAGTCACAGACCAACAGCGGAACTTCACCAGGGTGCAGTTGGGTGGTTAGTGGCAACAACACCCACCAACTTGAAAAACTGCATATACTCATTGACAAAGTTGAAGCAGATCAGGTTGCCATCAGAATAAACCTGGCCCCCACTGCCCAGAGGGTACCTTTGGAGAGAAATATGGATTGGAGAAGGAAAACTCTGATGTTAAACCACTACCTTGCCTCTGATACTTTACAACAGCAGAGCCGGTCCCCAGTCTGGAAACAAGATGAGGGTCGGCCAAATGGGTGCAGGTATGTCGACCATAAAAAACAAGGCGATAGAAATCCAATGCACAGACAAGATAGACAAACTCAGTTGCAGTAAACACCTACGAGCTTTAGACCAAGGGAGTGTGCAGCGGCCTTCGTCTCTGGAAACAGAGATCAAGAGTGCATTGAACACCTACGGATCAATCATCATCATTGCTACCTAAGTCGATAGGTGCTGCATTGGCATCCTAAACTCAACTCAGTGCCAGATCGTCTATTTTTCAATCTACAGAAGCCAGTTTGGCAAAGATTTGCCCAACTTTCGAATATTTCACTTGATTATCATTATGCCATGTACTGATACATTTACGGCCATTTGAAAATTTACTGTTTGCTTGGGCTGGAGTTGGAAGCATTTATAAACATTGTATAAATTCTTGACTTAACAAAAATTGTGTACATTCCATGTTTTATGACCAATAACACATCTACAAATAACTAGCATTGCCTTTATTATTACTATCTATGCAATTATCAATAATCTTATAAAACTAGTTACATGCAACACCGGTCTGAAGCTAAATGACTTCAATGTATATCTATAGGTTGTCCATTTAAATTCATATGCATCTTCCTTTGTGCAAGATAAGATGCCATACGCTTCAATATAAAAGTCATTAGAATTGATTAGGTTCGGCATAAAACAGTAATTCTGGGATATTTAGCCATTTCTTTCCAACGGCACAAGACAGACCTCAGATGTGGAAACTCCGTTCTCCATTCATGACACTCCTTCACTAGATACGGTGGTCCATTGTTCTCGTGTTCATACAGCATACAATCGATCTCGTCAAACAGAAACCTCGCATGACGAGACGCCATCTTGTCAAAATCCTGAAAGAACACACGATCAGCAAACAAACTTTTTATGCATAATAATAATAATATCATTTCAGACTTTGGTATAAAATAACACCTTAGCGTAACGTGAGATGACTTCGTACACAAAGCATCCTCGGCAAATTGCATAAGTCTGAGTGAGCATAGAATTCGTGGCCTGTAATCCAGTCCAAAGCTGATTTGGCAGATGTGCTGCCAACTCTGCAAACAAGATATATGCGAAGGAACAATGTTAGAAAACTAGTTAAAAGACAAGTGACGAGTGTTACAACTAAGTGAGCCCTAACTGAATCCAGGGATGGGCAGTAATTTAATTGTGTAATTGAAACTACGTAATTTGAATTACAATTGTAATTGTTAATTAGTTGCCAAAAATCAATGTAATTTGTAATTCAATTACATTTTCTCCTGTAATTTGCAATTTCAAATTACATTAGGAAAAACAAATTACTTTGTGTCACTTGATAAATAAAAATCAATAACACAAAAATTCCTTGGTTCAAAAATCATTTTACTTTTATATTTCTAGTAGTACAATTACTTGGTTTTAACAATTCGATGCTGCTCTGCCTTGTGGAAATTTTCATTGCATCATCCTGTAAAAAGCTAAAAATCAGTTTAATACATTTAAAGTCAGGTTTTTTAGTTTATGTCACTCAAATTGTTATGAGTTATACATTAAGCATAAAATCAGTTTTTACATATTTTCAGGAATATCTGTTCAACTCTGTTGATCGATGCAATGAGAAAAATTCATTAGTTCCACTCATTACTAATATTTCGTTGTACTACCACTTGCTTTGATCACAGAGTGATGCAATAATTATTTCCACCACTGTAAATTGTTTGAACAGTTGCGGCTTCTGAAAGTAAATTTAGTCAGTGGTTTCTTACAATGTCATGCAAAATAAAAGGAAAACAAAAAGAATATGGTTCTTGCAAAATTTTTTTGACCTTGGCGATGTCAGTAATCTGTAATTTGGTGAAATTGAAATTACATAATTTTTAATTAGCAATTTCCAGCAAAACTCAAAAGTAATTGGTAAGTTGTAATTCAATCAAATTTTCACCAGTAATTGGTAATTTGTAATTCAATTACAAGTGAGCCTGTAATTTGCCCCTCCCTGACTGAATCACTGCTATAGCAGATTCTACGGAAAAACAGAACCGGTGTAAAAACTGAATCCATCTTCAAACTGAAAAATGATTAAACATAACTTATGCTTGACCTGAATCTGCCCCATAACTTAGGCATTTTTACATGGAAATATACAAAAACAGAGACACTGGTCAATCACAAGAATGTCACCACTTAGGCATTGTCAGATAAATCCTGTAACAGGCTGCACTATACTCTAGTTCTACTAATATAATTATCTATAAGCATAATGTCCAGTCACTGAAAGAAGAGAAGAAAAATCCTCGATCAGACACAAAAACATACAACAAAGCTGTCCATTCGACCAACCAAAGAAAGGGCTCAGGAACCTAATTTTACTACACCCATCATGTCCCATAAACAGAAATTGCTCATGTTGTTAATGTTTGTTAACTGATAAGCAGTACAAACGGACAACAAACACCGAAGAGTAAAGATGTCAGGCCAAGGGTTTTGTCCTTGTCTTCAGTGCATATTCAGTAGCTCAAGCCATAATATTTACTAAATGTTTTACAAACCAATTATAGGAATAGAATTTCTAATAATATTTATAACACTAGTAAAAGTACTTAATAAGAATTTTAGACATTTCCAATGAAAATCTATGGGTTGATGGGTTTTGAGCAGAAGAACGATACTTACATCTTCACTCATAGAGAAGACGCTGCTGAGCTCCGTGACGGTGCTGCCACCAAACGACTGCGACAGAATGAACGAAGAGCCGTCGTCTTCAACCGACATCGAACTAATTCGACCCGGACCAATGCTGCCATCACTTGAGCAAAAAGCAACAGAAACTTTTATTAAAAATACACACATACACACACACACAAACACATGCACATATACATACACACTTGCAATGAATATTCACTGCTCATGTAATGTGAATGTAGTATAAAGTAGGCAACCAAACCAAGTATCCATCTAATAAGAAATGGCAAAACAGGCAAGGTAGGGAAGATAATTGTAGGACAAAAGTAGGGAAGGCAACCTTTGCAAAAGAAGGTAAAATGAAGAAGATAATGTTAATGCACAGAAAGTTAGGGAAAGTCTGATAAAGGAAGCATACAAGCAACATATGGAAGTTTAAAGTACAATACAAGAAGATAAATAAAAAGTACATTAAATAAAGAAAGGCAACAGTTCATTAATCCAGTAACTCTGTTCATGTATCATGTATCCTGTAAATAATGCTAATAGGAATAGTATATTATATAATGATCTTCAGACTGAATAGCAAGTACAGTTCACGTGGCCAGAATGCATAGCTTTGGGACTGCCTTGAACCTATGTACTTAACATAATGTGTAAACTTTGCTAAATGCATTGGTCAAAATATTTGGAGCTTACATGCTACAATGCCTTCATCAACCATTCATTTACACCATCTGCTCACACAGTGCAGCAAAGACAGAGCCCACTGGGCAGCCGGAGGAGTCGGTTGTTGTTCACGGAATGTTCTATGCTGCCCATGCATTTATGCAGCATTGGTAGAAACAGTTGGTATAGACAAGACTTAAGGATATGGGAATCGACTGGGAGGATGTGGAAGAGACTGCTAAGGATCGTACGAGATGGAGAGCTCTTATTGACCAATGTTCCAAGACGAGTGGGAGGAACTAAGTAAATAAGTAAGTAAGGTAGACACAGAGCGATGCAGAATGGATTAATGGGTCTATAATTAGCTATGAACGTAAACAAATTATGCACATATGCCATAAGCACATACCCACAGTTATCTTTTATTTAATACTGGCCAGCTTCTATGCCATAAGTAAGCAATGCCCTTATCCGTTATGCAACTAAGTGGCTGGACTGTATTGAATCAAACAGCAATCAAACACTTCCACATAAGAACGACCTGCCATTATCAAACAATGCACCTGGGCTGAACTCCCGACCACACCACCCCTCATTCAAAGGTAGAAGTACATCTAATCAATATCTCATTGAGAAGCTATCAAATGATTAATACTTCAGACATCTGGACCACTTCAAGCTCTGCTGGAGGTGCAAACTGCTCAGTCAACAGCTTTCAAATACTTTAAAAAAATTAGAGATTAAAGATAGAACAGACAGCCCTCAAACTGATGAAGTCTCTCTCCTTTAGGCTTGAATAATTAATACCTCCTACGGTAGGGGTCAGCCAACCACACCCTTCTGCGCCACTTGATTCTGAGACCACTCAGACCAGTATCTTCTTTTTTAAATACTATAAGTTTCAAGTATGTTTTTATCACATCTCCCATTTTTTTCTTCTCTCATCCTCTACTTCGGCATCCAATGATATCTGCCTTTATAATTCTTTCATATGCCGCTTTCATCCTATCTTCTCTTTACATGACCAAACCATCTCAGTCTCATACTCTGTCCATGAAACATGCCACACTGATGACTTCCCTCCTTTTCCAATCCCTTGCAAAGTCTCCAAGTTTCCACCTCAGCATTCTCATTTCCATTCTCTCCAAAACCCCTTCCTCTCCTCTCCTCAGTGTCCATGCGCCAGGCCTCTGCAGGAGACATCATCACTGGTCTAATCATAGAACTTTGCTATACCAGTCCTTTGAGATGGATTGGCAATTTCTGTGTCACACACACATAATACACACATCAAGTTCTTCCATTTTTCCAAGCTGTCTTAATCCCTAAACACACCTTGACATCATGCTCACAATGACCAAAGGTTAGCATTCATTACTGATTAAAGTCGTTTTAAATGTTTTCGCTTGTTTCAGTACATTTACTGACCACTAGTTAGTGTCTTATCAGTTTTGATGTTTACTTTAAGTCCCTTGGCCCCCACTGCTCTCTGTCAATCAATAAAACATTAAACATATATATGCAAAGCTTTATCCCTGCCTCCTCCTCATCTGTCACTATCAGATCATCCCTATACACCATATTATCCCATGATTAGGGATGAACCAAGTTTGAATTTCTTGCCGAGTCCGAGTTTTACGAGTTCAATTCTGCCGAGTCTGAGGCCGAGTTTCGAATATTTAAAGTCACATTCTCTTGATGTTTAGACTGGCAGTTTGCACAACTTTAATGAATTTTTTAGTTTTGCATTAATTAACACTAGGAAGTAGTAACTTGTAAGCAGTATTTGTGTTTTTAGTTAGGTCAGTTGTCTTTTTACAAATAGAAATAACAGTATTTTATGCTCTTAGGTACGTCGATTGTTGTTCTGTTAATAAAGAAAATCCGATTAATTTTTGAACACAGAAAATCGAAAAGAATAATACTTGGACCCATTGTTTGTCTGAGTCCGAGTCTTGCCGAGTACCAAGAATATTGGACCAAGCCGAGTTCCGAACTGAGTTTTGGTTCATCCCTACCCATGACACGTTTCTCTTCTCATGTGTTCTCATATATAGCATCCATTAGTCCATTACTATGATAAGCAGCAGAGGCAAGACCCCTTCCCATTGCAACCACATCAAACTGCTCAACTGATTATCACAAAATAAAGACCTGAGAGAGAAAAGCTTTCAAGAACAAAACGTATAGAAGTGATTTATGTGAAAAGCAGATAAGATCAAATCTGAAAAGCTCCAAGAAGTAAAAGAGCAAACACAGTCTTTCAATACTCAAATGGCTCTGACAAAAGATCCTGCATTCAAGATAACTCTATGTTTGGCAGACCTGTAAATATAAAATATATTTCAGATGTGCATAACATGAGTAATATATCTCTTATTATGACTAAGACCACCTCAATGATAATCATCATGACTCCCAGAGTCACCAGCTTCGAATCCAAGACATCTGGTCCCTCGTGGGTTATATGCTGTAAAATAAAGCTTGGCTTTTGTACTTCATTCCTTGTGTTAGGATAAACCTCAGGATTGGATCAAACTGCAACATTTGACAAACACACGGCCAGAAGGAATGTCTTCTGGATTTATTTTGCCCAAGGCTATAGACCTTACTGTTCCAGAACGTCTAGTAGAGGAAATCAAGAACTGAATCGATTAAGGATGATCAAAAAATATTTATACATGATGCAATTGGCACTGAATAGGTAGGTTAAGGTCTTATTTACATTTGAATTATTTGTTAATTTCACAATTCTTTCTAAAGTCCAATGTGTTAGTGAATATTACACTTCTTAATTTAAATTGTTTATCAATGTCAGAAAATGAATCATGGTTACGCTTTGGTACACTGCGTTACTGATTACAATAATAGCCAACAGACAGGTTTACTGTAGACATGTGCATGTAAAGTACATAAATATTTGAATACATGCAAGGGACTTAAAACCAGACTGATTAGTATGTAGCAGAAAATGCAGGGCAACTGTGAAACAGATCGATGATTATCATACAGAGGCAGGCAGACAGACAGAGACAGACAGACAGACTCTTGTCATGCAATCAATCTCCCTGTATCCAAAATTCGAGATTTAATTGGTGTTCTATCGACTAAACTACACTCACAGCTGTAAACAAATGCTGTCACCAAAACAAAACAGCACATGACCTGAGCATGACGTGCTGGTCCCAAATGATGAATTAGCTCCATACATAGAAGGGGCAGTGGAGCCAGGACAACCACATAGCACAGGAAAACTGCTACCTGATGTCTGACATTTAAATCCCAAAGCTCATGTCATGCTCATAGATACAAAATATATGATTTTTAGCATTAAGCATCACATAATTGTTAATGGACTTCTACTACACCTTTTGTCTATGTATTTATTTTATTATTTATATAGCAACATCTGTGAACCTCACAAAATGTTTCGACTTGATGATTAGAATCCCAGTGTGTCATGTGCATAAACAAAATATGTCTGATAGCACTTGCTAATGCCAAACAAGCTTATTTGAATTTCTCTACATATTAATACATTAGACCATTGATTCTCAGCCAGTCGTCGTCCGCGGTTGTTCTGGCTGCATCGACAACCCACAACATGACAACAACTCGGATCATTGTTTCTGCAATTACTAAGCTACTATCTGATGTTCACACTCTACATTTGGAGTAATGCATTAGTGTTGGCTGCTTCCAGTCAGTGAGCTCGGTCTCATGAATTTTTTAAAAGCGGATCAACAGTGAAACATGGTCCTTTCTAATAATACCATCCAGTGAGTAAACGAAGAACTGGCCCATCCAGGAAGTAAAAGAAGTACCTACACAAGTACAGCTGCTGCTTAAACCATTATTGCCCTGCCAGCCATTGTCTTCAGTAGGGCATATCTGAGTACACAATTTCCACTAAGTACAGAATCTGAGTATTTGGATACACTATTTGCCAGTTCCGGTTACGAACCGAATAGTAGGCAACTCTGGCCCGGTGAGTACTATCCTCACGTAAAGCTTAAAATTTTCCACTTTCACCGTTTCACATAATTTAAAACTTACCAAAATAAATTTTTTGCTTGTAATAACTACTAATATGGTTTTAAATTAAAATTTTAGTTTTTAGATTGTTAAATGTTGATAAGAAATTGTTGAATAAAATTACTTTCATTTTTAGCTATTTGTGTATGTAATATTTGCTGAGGTGAATGCTTCCAAATAGTCCCAAGCAACCGGATATTCGGCCGAGGCGAACGTCCAAGGCGATTTCCGGTTATGCCCTAGTCTTCAGCTTCTACCTGAACCAGGAAGGTGAGAGAAACTGAGAAAGGCAGACAGACATAGTGAGACAGAAACACAAAACACAGTGAAAGAGAAAGGCAGAATACAACAACCCTGGATACACAGACAGACAGACAGACAGACCATTCAGTACCAATTAACTCAAACAGATAGGTGATAAGACACCTGCTCCACATCATCATCATCACTGCCTTCATCAGTGATAGTACACAAATAGCCACAGCTGTATCTGGGATGATCAAAGCAAATCATTAACAGACTAATGACCAATTAGGGTGTCTCACGCCAAACCAAGAACACAGCTCAAGGTTACCTGTATCTCACCTGTCCCTTACCATATTAAACCATTAACTCAGGTAGGTCATTTTAAACAGACACAATATTGCTGCTTGTTGGCTGCATTCAAAGTTGGGCATAGAATTGAAAACTGGAGGCATCCACCAGTCTCAATGATTACTTTGCAGGTAAATAAGATTTACAAATGTTCATGTCAAGCACAAAGAAGCAAGACAAGAAATCACACATCAATTGAGCAGATGACTACTTACTAAACGCTTGAATTTGTGCATATGGTAAATTAGGGATATCGGTTTTGAAAACGATAATCAGTTTCTGATATTTGCTGAACGATAATCGAATTTTTTCGTCTCCTTATTTATCTCACATGTCCCAGATAAGTTCCCATAGGAAGGGGCTCAAATCGATCAGCTTCAAAGATACAGACGCGGCTAAACGAAATATTTCCCAGCTGTGTCTTCCAACAGGTTAATTAATAGCTGTCCATTGCTAATGAACAGTCCTCCTGTCCAGACAAGCCTAGCGTGGGAAGGTGAGCTAGGGGACGAGTAATCCGAGTACACGAAGATAGCAGCATTCCGACAGAGGAGCTGACTTTATAGCACCCAAATTTGATGCTTACAGAGGGAGAACTCATAGGCGACTGCCGGTGGGGGAGGGACCATTCAATGGTGAATGAATGCAGCATGTAACTCACTAACGGCCAGTGCAGAACCATAGCGGAGAGAGTTTGAGAGCCGAGCGCTGTAGGCTAATGTTTGTTTCCGATTATGTCACCATGTGACTTAAACACTTCGGTATTGAGTGTTGACGGCTGCATAGCGATACGTAACACATAAAATTATGTGCACAGCTGTGTTATATTACAATTTACAATATTTCTTTAAGAACACCAAAATAAACCAATATCCGGTTTAAACTTGCTTTTTTAAATCCGATAATCGGTTTGTCCCAAAAACCAATATTAACAACCCTAGTATAAATACCATTGCAATCAATTACCCGTTGTATTCAATAACTACTTCTCCTCTCTATCTGTTATTAACCCATACAGTCTACGATCCTCTGTCAACTGCAGACCTGTTTTTTCTAAAACTAACACACGAATATTTTCAATAAAATATATCAGCCCAAAGGCTTGGAACACCCTACCAGAGAAAATACGTTCCCTGAAAAGCCTTGGATTATTTAAAAATGAATGTGTGAACATTTGATTATCTCAACACTCCAGGTTATGTGTGCACTCACATTTATATAAACTTATTGTCATCAAGCACATAGTTAATTATTTAAGAATCACTTCCTTTCATGTTTTAATTTTATACCAGCTGCCATGATAATTAATCGCATAAGGGTGACCCGACAATGGGACTGGTGTCCTTTCAGGGTTTTTCTTCCTTATTGACCCCTTAGAACTCTTATTGGAATCTTGAATGTTTTACTTGTTGTGGGCTCAATTAAAAACAGTTATCATGTCATGTTATTGTTATCAAGAACATATTCCAAGTGAAGTTTGGTGTATTGTGAAAATGGCGTTGCTCAATAGTCCGAAGGTTCGATAGTCCGAAGATTCTATACTCCGACAGTAATTTAAATATAAGCTGAATTAATTGATGAAAAGGATGTGTAAAACTGTGAACTGGATTGATGGGAAAAGAATCATGACTAAATGGAAGCTGGATGAGTGAAAAAAAGATGTAATCTAGCTTCCAGCCAAGCATCCTTCTTCACATCAACTACCTTCCGTTAAAACCGCAAAATTATCACCTATCAACCAAACATCATGCAATCTTCGGACTATCGAACCTTCGTACTATCGGACCTTCGGACTATAGACACAGAACCATGAAAATCATTGCATCTGAACCAAATCACACATGTAATGCATGGCCAAAATTAGAATATTTCGAATTTGCATCACAAACCATGGACCCACACCACCCAAGAAATGCTTGAACAGATTTCTTAATCAATTCTACTACATGAATTGATTGAAGTGAACTGAGCCGTCAAAAGTAAGAACAATGACATTGTTGACGTTTACATTGGAACAGAATATTTCTGTCAATATCAATAATACCAGAGCTCTGTTCTGAAAAATATCTGGATAACGAGTATGTTTGACTGTTTGCTATATAAATCCCGATTGATTGATTGAGTTTTATAGCCTTGGACCAAACAGCTGAGGGATTTTAAGAGAGACAAACAAACGAGCACACTATCTTACCTTTTTTTACTACAGAAATATGGGAACAAGGATTAGTAAGAAGATACTTACTCAAAGTCATTTATAAATGGATCCCGATGAGATTCTGAGACAACGTCATCTGTCATAGTCATGGAATTGGAAGAAATGGAAGAAAGATCTGAAACAAACAAAAAACACTGATATCATCTCAAAACTGCAAATAAAAGGATGTCTTATTAAGAAATGTAATCTTATGGAATGACTTCCATGGCACTGTCAAATCAACTCAAATAGATCAATAAGTCAATCAAGCAATTGTGATCTGGCAACACCATACGCACAATGGATAATCAAAAATCAAGTAAGCAATCAAGTACCAATACTTAATGCAATTCTGATCATTGTAACATTTCATACATGATATAATTCTAGTAATTATCCTTTACTTTACCCAGAATCAAATCTGACACAATCCTGTACTCAATACATATAATTTACCAGTTGGTAGTTCAAATAATTATCACAGAGTACACTATAATAGTCCTGGACAACTGCTTCACCAGCGCAATATATGCGAACAAACAACCCATATTTATTTAAGTCACCTGGCATGTGGCCTTTCATTCATACTAGCTAGACATCAAATGATATTCACTCAAATTGCCAATTTTACACATGAATGTAAATTCTGATATCAATCAAATCACAAGTGCATAGTTCAAATCACTGTCAGTGGCCTGTCCAGGTAAATTTTTATATGGCCTTGGCCGCCTGTGCTAGGCACTACAGGCGGCCAAGGGCCTCTGATGAAGTGGTCAGAGAATGAATAAAACAAATTACAATTTTGTTTTCTATTTTTTATTGACAACAGAAAAGACATCAACCACCAAAAGCAGCTATCTCAGTTATGATTTTTGGCCAAGAAAAAGTAAACAAATACCCTCCAGATTTTAAACCTGAAAACCTAGTCAATGCACAATCTATGCCTGGCTTGTTAACCCATAAATCTTGCCATCATAATTATAGGTTAGATATCAGCTCAAGTTTCATTTAACTAATCAATCAATGAAACTTGATATAGAGCCTCTTTAATAAATCTACACATAGGCACCCCCAGTCCAACCTTGGCCAAATCAGACAGATTTCAGAGTAGAATAGAAATCGGATAGAGAATTCCTAGAAAAGAGCCTCTAATGGGAAGCTATTCCAAACAGTCGGAAACCACAACCAAAAAAACCACGATACCACATTATAGAGGTTGGAGAGAAAGAGGCAGAGCTCAGCATAGCATATAACAAGTGGTGTAAGGGTGTCCAGAAGCAGAACTACATTATTTGGACCTTGAAGCTTGAGCTGTTCTGAGTTCCTTCGCAACCAAACATGGAAGACACTCATGCGAATACATCTTACATTACACATGAAGCACACTTTACAAAACCCACCTTTTCTGGCTTTTCTAGAAACATATTTATGTACAGTTTCATCAAATGAAAACTTCCAAGCAGTGCAATTTTCTATATGCATAAATAATTTAACATCATTATTTGATAGTAGATACACCTTGGAAGTGTTAGTTAGCCTGATGGTTTCTCTAGTCATTTATCTTCATTGCACAGCATATAAACTGAATATGATTTTGATTGGCACATGCAAATCTGTTTCAAAGAGAATTTTGCTAAACCTGAAAGGGTTTATACAGATGGTTAATAAATGGGTTGACACATAAAGTGAATTACAGCAAAGTAAAGGGATCAGATAACGCAGCTCAATGACACCACACATATGTTATGCAGCTGCTTACCATTATATTCTTATATATAATATATATATATGAGTGTGTTTGTACACACACATATATATATAATATATATACATGTGCACTGATGTATGTGGCAATCACTATTCAGATAGTACTATCTGATTATTGACTACATTATTTTTAAATTAAAAAGATGACTTTTTAACAATTCACCATTAAGATTGGCAAACACATCTTTTTTTACACTATGAAAAATTTAAGCTTTTGCATATTTGCATTGCAACAGTGCAACTAAAGGCTGTAGGAATAATAATTCTTCAAGTAATTGATTATATTACAGCATGCAGGTTGGGACTTACAGCATTACTGCATGTCATCTCAACAAATGAAAACGCTTTTCATGAAATATACCAACCAATAAATACAGACATTGCTTTAATGATTACATTACCAGCAGTCAAGAGTTTTGATTAAAATTAATTAAAACATCTCTATAAAGCACTTTCGGTAATTCATTTAAGCAGCATAACAATGCAATCAATTTAATCTGCACAGTCAATTAATTAGAATATTTATGTGAACAATTGTAATCCTAGTTGTAAATTTGTGATTCATTAAGTCTGTGAAATGACTTTGCTTATAGGTTCTTCCATGTTTCACAGAGAGTAAATATGTTTCAAATACTGTGTTTCAACTTGAGGTAGTTGAAGCAAGCAAATCACGTAGGTCCAATGCAATCAATTTGTAACTCAGTATGAAAACATATTTTACTGACTAGAAAGGGACGAAGCTGCATGCTTTGGGTTTCAAGTAAACTCTGGCACACAGGTAGTACCCTAGGATGCTTATACCCACCACGCCACCCAGTTGGGAAAAATCGTGAGCTGTAGGCCTATACAAAACTAAGCATTTCGTGGAAGTTACAAACTACCGCACACATCAAATAATGCAACACGCTCAGTAAGTAAATAATCAAAAAGAAAAGCTTTCAAATTCAATTATTATTCCTATATAATTAAATACATAGTTCTTACTTAAATGGTAGTACGATTGAGAACAGAACTTTTGCTTAAACAGAAGTTGGATTGATGAAGCCATTTCATAGGGAAAGCTTGATAGATAACAAGTTAAAATAAAAATATGGGCTTTTTGGGACCCTCTTTTATCTGGTAGATGATGCAATCATGCCATTTCCTAAAGAGATTTCTAAATACATGATTACATATCATTGATGATGTAAACTTGCCGGAGTGGAGCTCGTCAAGGAGGACTCGTTCGAGTGGTTAAACGATAAAAATTTGATTTTTTGCATTTTTGTCATTTATTTACTCGTCTTTTGAGTTATGTCCATAAAATTTGATACATTGCATTGTCATGCAAGCCTGAAATGTGTGCAAAATTTCATCTTTGTAGGTCGACGAGAACATACCTGAAAAAGAATTGATAGATGTCCGACGAACGGCCCATAACAAACTTTACACAAGCCAAGTTAAATAAAAGAAGGTAAAACAAGTGAAAGTAAAACATGGGTTTGTTGGGACCCTATTATGCCTAAGTACTATAAGTACTATAAGACTGTATATAAATATTAAAAGCATTATATATCATACAGCTTAAGAGGTTATCACAAAAAATACATTCTCCTTTTATAAACAATATGGCTCCCGCTGAATGCACTAAAATAGAACGATCTAAATTTATAGCTAGCACAACACTTTCAAAACAAACACCACAAAATAAAATCATCACACTCCCTTTCTGTTTTAGTCATCAGAACACTGTTTATTGCCTTGTTAGATTAAAAAATAGTCAGTAGTTAAATTTCGCAAGCCTAAGTGAATATGAAAAACCTTTCAAGAACATGCTGCTCACAATTTCATAAACGTATTATTTTATTAGACGAACCTTTACAACAGGGGTGTCAAACCTTTTTGTGTTGGCGGGCCAATAGCTATATTTTCAGCAATTTGCGGGCCAGAGTGCCGAAGGCGCGTGAGGAAATTTGGTTAGGGATCTCAAGAGGGGGCCGTACACACAGTTGAATTAGGCTTTGAAAACATGATTCTGATATGCATTATCAATTACAAATCACAGAAAACTCATAAAACCGTTAAATGACATATGTCTAATTTGTCATTTAACGGTTTTATATCTTTATTCTCAATTGTGTTGCCTGTAGACAAGGCTCCGCAGGCCAGAAATTTATCATCAGCGGGCCAGAAATGGCCAGCTCTTTGACACCCCTGCTTTACAACAATCTTATGAACTTTTAAAGAGTTCTGTTTTGCTTTGTAATATAAAGTTATTTGCTTTACTTACTTACCTAGAGCATTGCATTATGAGATGTGGCTGGGTAGGCATCAGTGCTCTGTTTAAGCGTATTCAGAGCCGGCCATATTGTTTACTATGGGTCGCGGACAAAAACCCTCCTGACAAACCCCCCCCCTAAGTAGGACAAAACCCCCCTAAGTATAAGTTTTTTTTACTTCTATTATTTAGAAACGTGTGTATACTTTAAAGTCTGAAGTAAAGCATGTGTCATATATGTCATTTCAAAGTCTGATGCAGTCACTCAGGTATCGTCGTCCAATAGTTAAATAGCAAACAGTTAATTAGTTCTTTGGTCTTTTTGTTGTTAATGTATGATAGGTCTATGTACACTGAAGGTACCACTGTGTGTAATTCATTATAGGCTAAGACACGGCTTTTTTAGACGCATCAGGTGAGTCTATGCAGAGCGTTTGAGTGTTATCTGTGACATGATCTCCTATATACGTTAGACCAGAGGTGTCAATCCCCCTCTAACTGATGGAGACAAACACCCTGGTTCAAAGGGTCAGGTAGTCAAGATATTACTAAGACTCAAAAAATCCCCCCGCCCCTATCTGGACGCCTCTGAGTTAGACTAATAGTCGTACTGAGTCTCACTTGTAATGTTGTGCAGACTTTGTAAGTAGTGTCAATTATAATGGTATGGCTTCTAATTGCAGAACCTAGTTAAGGCAAGAGGGGAGGTTTTGCCCGGGGTGGGGTTAATGTCCTGCCTAAAACTGGGGGGTTTATGTCAGAAGGTTTATGTCAGAGGGGGTTTTTGTCAGAGGGGTTTTGTCCTACACCCGTTTACTATAGGGGACTGTACTCTTCGCGATTACCGCTTAATGATGCGAAAAAGAAGACTCAAGTCAACGAGAAGCTATTACCGGTATCTTTGCAAACATAAAACAGGCTTATATAAATACTCCGCTGAATAATAAACAAATATCATTTATCAGTTTGAGAAATTTATGCAACAATTTTAATTGCCGAAAGTTCGGCATACAATTTATAGTAGTTCCTGGACTAACCTATCTGTATATGCACACGTCAGCATAGAGGCATTTCCAATAGATCAATCATGTAACGTTAAAGTAACAATTCATCATATAATTAGGTTTAGGCAGAGATTAATAATACTGTCTACGGACAGCTGTCAGCTTGTTAGCTTTAGTTATTTTAATCAATTATTATTTTATTTATACATCGCCATCTTGGATTCTATTTACCCCAGATACGCCTGCCCGTGACAATCATATATCTATGGTGACAATCCAACCAAGTTGTCGATGAGACAGTGAGTCCCAAATTTCCAATAATACATCATTATATATATATATATATATATATTAAATATATATTTTAAGACGCGTTATAGGTCCTGTGCTAAATAGAAGCTGCATTTTACCTTATAGTGTAATTAAAAACGTGGGTGATGAAGGTGGTGACGATGATGAGGATGGTATATTTTTAAATCTTACCAAACACAGTGCGGTTTAGGCCTATCCCGATAACAAAAACGCCTACCACTCACAACGACCTCTTCTATTACAACGGGACCACTCGAGCACGTTTATGGTTTCAGAGACAGACATTACGACGGTTATTAGATATACACGAGTAGGTTTCAAGTTGATCGCTGCATTGGTCAATATTTTGGAGACTGCAAGAGTCGTGGAGCATCGCGTTCATTTCATTATTACAAATATAAAATACTTCTGTACTGCATTTGTACTTTCACTAAGTTAGCGCTATTAATGACTGCAATAATTTTCTTAAGTTCTAGGACAGAGCGGAGAATCCTGATTCCCCGAAATCGATTAAACTACAGACTAAACCAGAATGCAGTTTTCTACCAAGCGTTCGATATCCCGAAAACTATCTGTAGACACGATTGCAGTATCATATTCAGGTGTGAGAATATCATATGGTATGTGCTATTCTATAAAAATGCGTCATATGAACGCAAATCGAATCCAGTTCGTGACTTATGGTGACTAGGTCTCTATTTCAGTAACTTGCTAAGTATCCACACTCTATAACTATAAGCATACGCCTATTTATCTTGACACAATAGATATATAAAAGATATATTGCTCCATTTATACATATAGGCCTACATGCACTGTAGGGCATAGGCCCTACATACTGTGGGCCAACAAGTATCTACAAGCATATGGCCCGTATACATATTCATTCATGTATATTGTACACGCATACGTGCATTTATGCACACATACAATGTATGCATAGCCTACACATAATACCTACTTACTTACGCGCTTTCGTGCTAGATTCAGTTTCATAATAATAATAATAATAATAATAATAATAACACTCACTCACTCACATACGAACATACATACATGCATGTAATACGCGCATACACGCGCGCACACGCACACATACACTGAGATCCCAGTGAAGGCAGACAGTGCAGGCGTGATTGACAAATGTATATAGCTGAATGGTCATCTTATACGGCGCTATATAAATAAATTCCATAGACCAGCGACCCAACACGTACGGTCTTTGATACGACATTTAAAATCTGATAGGCCTACCAGAAAATGAACTGCGTGAAATGTCACTGAAATCTCTCCTCGCACTATCTAACAGAGTTCCTGCATGCCTACTTTGTATATTGTACTTAGACAATTTAAACCATTTCTAAACCGAAAGATAAAAATTGCAGACTAACAAGTTGCGTCGATATCGGTTTGATATACTAAATAAAAGAAAATGTGATTGACTTATCGACTGACTGATTGATTGGTTGATTGATTAATCTATACAAGTTGTGCATGTAGGATACCGTCGTAGACCTATTCATGATGGTCGTTGCGCGATGTGTAGCGCATAGGTATATACAACATTAGCCAAATCCTAGATATTTAATTATCCTTGGTTATTGGTCTATTTCTAATTACCTCACGCGCGTAGGCCTGTTATAAATAAGCCGACTTGTGTCTTTCGCGCAGTAAGCATTAAATTAACTAGCCTATGTGCCTCGAACACACATATACAGCATGTAGCTGTCGATCCACTCGGAGTATTTTTGTGCACGCCTGATGAAATTTTGGCAATGGCGTTGAGCGGAATGACGTCATTGCTCGCGGTTTCTGCTGAGAGTAATAAATCCTCGTGCTTTGAATGCGTGCATGCACGGATGGATTTTTATAGTGAGAGGAAACAAACACACTCATCCCTGAGGGAGTAGTTCGGTTATAATTAACTCGCCTCATCACAATATAGGCCTATATACACGCTAAATCTTCTTATAGTGACGTCATTTTGGAAATTGTATGTGCAAATGTAATCAGATAGGCCTATTTGTTTAGCACGTCAGTGAGAGTCTGTGAGACTCGTAAACGTAAACTCCAGAGGTGTAACAAGGTTTTGAAAAGTGGGGGGCATAATTTAAAAAAAATTGCGCGAAGCTCTAACAAATTTTTGTTGCCCTCACTTTTTGAATTTTGTCCCCCCAGATATTTGAAAAATGGGGGGGCGCACAAATTATCGTAACAAAAGTCATCTTAAAAAGCCATTGGAGATACAAAAAAAGAACCGATTTGGGGGCACATGGGGCACATAGCACTAAAACTGGGGGGTGCTTTGCCCCCCTCCAGTTTTGAAACTGGGGGGGGGGGGCAGATGCCCCCTTTGCCCCCCGCTTGTTACGCTTCTGGTAAACTCTACGCTTCAGAGGCGTAGCTAGGGTATTTTGCTCCCGAGGACAAATTACAGAATTGGCGCCCCTTCGGCGGCCGTGCATAAATGACGTCAAGCGCCTAGGGGGTCACACATCTGTGACGACGTGTGACGTGGAGAGGGTGATGGCGTCTAAGAAATGTGGCATCACATCTTAACGTCAGACATCAAAATTTGTAGGTTTATAGAAATTTTTACTCAATTAAACAAGTTTCACTTAATAACAGTGCACACGCGCACGCATCACAATATAGGCCTATATACACGCTAAATCTTCTTTATAGTGACATTATTTTAAAATTGTATGTGCCATTTAACAACAATAACTGTAATTATTGCATTCTTAATTTTTGAACTGTTTACTTTTACGCTCGGTTTCAATTTTGGGGTTTGGGAATTGAGGCAGCAATTCGGTAACACACAAGCAGGAATAAATTATTCGGCTAAAACGCATCAGGCCACAGAGAGTCAATGCACGTCGGCAATGTGAATTAATACCTGTAATCGCTAACGAAGTACATGGAGAGAGAGAGAGAGACAGACAGACAGACAGACAGACAGACAGACAGACAGACAAAGTAGGTTCAATAGACGAAGAAGAGCTGGATTAGAATGGAATGCATTTGAACAGGATGATGACTCATTGATGAGGTTCAAGCTCTCCCTATTATTCCTTGAAGGAGCATTTTGCTTCTTCGTGGGAGAATGGAGAAGCATAAAGTTTGGATTGTTTCAAGTTCCTATTATCTAAACAAATTTAAGGTAATGATTCTACCAGTGCCTTTCATCTTGTGGAATGCATAGTGAGTGTAATAATTCTACTTTCTCCATTTTTCATCGTTCTAGCTATAGTTTTAAGTGCTTGCAAGTAACATACACGTAGTTACTATTACTTCGTTTGATAATTATAAGGAAATGTGCATATAGCATTCTGGACATCTGCTTTCCTGGGGAGGGTGTGCAGAGCATTGTGACGTAATATTTCTGAGGTAATGACTTTTCACGACGTGTGACGAGGGAGGTAGGTCAAGAGTCATCCATAATTGAGTGACGTCATTTATGAACTTTTCTAATTTATTTCACATATCTCAAATATATCTTATACATGACTGCTAAGGCTGTCAACGGGTACCCGGGTACTCGCCCGAGGCTGACTGTATACCCGGGTAATTAAATCGGTTTTCGGGTACCCGTAATTCCGTATAAATGTGCGATTTTAGCTGAACATATGCCAGAAATACTCCGTTGGTCATAGTGGCTGACTACCCGGGCAATGAAATCGATTATCAGGTGCCCAAAAAATGTGCAATTCCCTACATTTCCTAAAAAAATATCCGAGCGGTCTGGTACCCGGGTAACCGACCAGGCTGATCGACGGGCACCTGGGTCGTGATTTCAACATTTTTTTGACAGCCCCAATGACATGTCCATAGACTTCTTAATAGGCCTAATAGCCATCTAGCTATACCGAGGCCCACGATGACGGTCATAGACAGTTTAAAAAAATTAATTTTCTTGACTTAGCCTAAATAACTGTTGCAAATTGGTCAATAACTTGTTCAGAAGCATCAGCTAAATCACGAACGCTGCGTCGTGTCAGAGGAATTGTCCAGATCATGTAGCCTACTAAGTAAGTGATGGTGGAAGTACGGTTGCCATGTGCGCTTGCCAGAAGACCAAAGTGCCAGAGACAGAAGAGACTATAGAGCCTCTAGAGGAGCCTCTACAGCGGTTGTTGTTTAGGACGAGAGAGATTTGAAGACAGGATGGATTAAGATAACAATTAATCGTAATTACAAAATTATAGTGCATATATAAGGAAATTGTGTAATTTAGTTATATATTGGGTGTGCTTTAATAGACTAATGGGCCTAATAGCTAAAGAGATCAATTTAAATTTATTAATAATGGCTTGATGACATTTATAAATTTGTAGTTTGCCAAACTTATGTACTAATTATTTTATTTATATGTATCTAAGTCTCTACCAAAAGGACGCTAGCCCAATGTGGCCCATCCGTTGGTTCACCCTTCCCTCCCCCACGAACCGCAGCTGCGTTGACGTGGGTTCGTATCTGAAAAGGTGATCTTACGTTCGGAGCATCGCGGACAGACAGTACTGTGCCTACACACTTCAGCATTATACCTAACTCATATCGCTGTGTCACCCTGAACACAATAATTATCTAGTGTAATGCAAGGTAACCTAATCATTGTATTGTAACCAATCATTCATTATACACACCTCCATTGATAGTGTATAGTCTTCTAAGCAGTATGGCGTCGATGAATGGATGGATGGATGGATGGATGGATGGGGTTAATCGTACGGATAGACGGACGGATGATACATCGGACGGATGGATTGGTGATCGGATGGATGGGAATAGTTGGATGAATGGATGGATGGATGGATGGATGGATAAACAGATGGATGATCGGATGGATAGATGGGTGGTAGGATGGATAGATAGATGAATGGCTGAGTAGATGGATGGATATGGTTGCTGGATGGATGGTTGGATGGCTGGCTGTGGTCGGTTGTATGGATATATGAATGTGTGGATTAGTAAATTGTCGAATGGATGATAGGAATGATGAACTGGCGTTCGGATTGATAGATGGTTGGATGGACCTACCGATGAATGAATGTGTGGAGTGACTGATCATTGGGTGGTCGAATGGATGGGTGCATTAACGGATGTATGATCGGACGGATGCAGATGATTGGATGAATGGATGGTTGGGTGCATGGATGTAATGACGAATGGAAGGATGCATGGATGAATGCGTGGGTGCTTTGCATTAGCCGAAGCCCAGAAGATGGTAAGAAGGTGCCAATCTCACCTGATAGGAGACAGCTCAGCGCACAAGTGCAAACCGACACAAAGGATTAGTAGGGTGAGTCCGGTGGTGCTTCCAGCAGACAGTTCTAGGACTTGGCTTAAAACGTTCTACAGTTAGACGGACGTCTCATAGGTCCATAACAGATCTGTCTTTGATATGAAATAATTACGGCCGATCTTAGACGCCATGTTCGCTCTGCAAGCGTGAATAAACGAGCGCCACATAAGTTCCAGGATCTAAACTATAGCCTACATAGACGGTACCTGCATTCGTTTATAGATCACACAGATGGGCGGCTTATAATTAATGAAGGCTTGATTATGTGCTCCTTTGACGGAAAAGACCTAAACGGAAGTACGCCGCACTGCTGCCTAGTCCCAGCAGCAGCCAAGGGGTCTGCAGCAGCCTATGGCATGTAGCAGCCAATGGGTCTTCAGCAGCCGATGGGCTTACACACAGCTTGTCGACCGCTTTGACAACGCTTGTAACAAAACAGACCAGTGTTGTGCATGGCAACTCGTTGATGGTAAGCGTTATTTATAGCACACAGAACTAGACAGACAGAAATTAAGAGAGACAAGTTCGGGAACAAGCAGAGCGGGAAATATACAGGCGGACAGAACAGCTTACGAATATCGACAGAGAAAGACAAATGAACTGACAGGTAAAAAGATAGGACGGAGAGACGGAGGTTTGTACATACAGGCAGGAAATAAGTAGACAGGCAGAGAGCCAGACGGATAAATAGACTTTGAAGAGGGTTTAATGTAATAATAATGTTTGAGAGAATATTAATGACATCGGCACGCGTAGTGTTCTGCCACGTTAGCCTGGGTTGCGTGCGACGTGATTGAGAGAGCGAGACAGACAGACAGACAGACAGACAGACAGACAGACAGACAGACAGATAGACAAAGCAGACTTTTGGGTGATGGAAGACTGATGGATGCATCGACACATGTCGGTTGATCAATGAATGACCTGTAATTAGTTGCCTATCCATAGGAAGCACAGACATGTAGGGATTATAATAATAATAATAATAATAATAATAATAATAATAATAATAATAATAATAATAATCACACGTAGAATCCAATCATGGCGGTCCAATCCAAAGTTAACAATTATAAGTGACACAAGGCATAAGCGTAATTTTAACAGTTACGTCGTGTACCGTACTTTCACTTTCTGGATAGAGGTATATATATATATAAATATATATATATATAATATAGTACTGTGTACACCTCTCATTGAGTAAACAATATCTACCAATATCCAACCACATCGAAGTATACTTCTCCCCTCCAAGTATTGCTGTGTCTGCCTACCTTAGCACATGTAGGTATAAAGAGACATAAAGAAAGAAAGATCGAGAGACCTTCAGCCACACAGGCTATGCACTGTAATTGGACTGACTGGCCGGCAGACTACATGCACACTAGCCAGTCGCAATATTCAGAGGCGTCCAGATAAGGGATCCGGAGGCAAATACCTCCAATTTCAGGTAAGGGGGATAATTTTTTAGTCTTAGGGGGATTATCTTGCTTTCCTGACACTGGGAACAGAGGGGTTTGCCTCCATCACTCAGAGGGTGGGAGTATGACGCCCCTGGCAAGATTTGACAGTTGCTGTCTTCAACTGCATGAAGAGTCAGCTCAGGATGTAATACATTACATTACATAATAGACCTATGCACAAGCTTAATTACTTCCAAGGATATATCACACAATACACACTGAGCGTTGTCTCTCCCGCATTTCCTATGCCTTAATGAGAGAAACAAGTTCCAACGTATCGTAATATATTGAACCAATGTTTTAATGAGCCGCTTTCGCGGTCTCCTCCTCCATCTTCTACCATCTGGAAGAAACTGTCTGGTGTTGTGAGGACCGTGGGGTTGTGTGCTGAGAGCCTCGTCGTCTGTCGTTTTTATTCATCCGAGAAATGCAATCCAGTTACTCTGCGCGTGGTAATCTAATAAACCTGCGAGGACATCAGAGTTACAAAGTCCAGGCTCCTCAGAATCAAGGAGTGACTTTAGAGTCGCCGCGGCTTCCAGCGATAAATTCAGTTACATACGACTCTTACATCAAGTTATAAGCATTTGATGAAAAACTTGACGTTAAGAGGGAAAAGGGAACGGACAAGCACCTCAATGGATCTTCATCCAGAAGCATTCCAAGGTTCAGCAAAAACACGTGTCACTTCCCAGTGTGGAAATGCCGTCATTATATCGCTTCTTTGTCAATCCCTGCTTGCTTGCTCTTGTCTTGTTCCCAATCATATATGCCTAATCCTGTCATTCCCGGGTTCGGTCTAAACCGACGGAGAGAGACAGACAGACAGATAGAGAGCGAGACAGAGCGAGACAGAGCGAGACAGAGCGAGACAGAGCGAGACAGAGAGAGACAGAGAGAGCTGACCTCAACGCTTTCATACATATATCTCACCCTTAAAGTCTCCCTGATTTGACGTCGGAACAAACAGAAATCCATTTGACTGCACAGACACGCCCTAACCCCCTCCCCCATACGCACACAGCACACACGCACACACAGACTGGTGCCGATCGGAGTCAATTTTGGCGATATCTCCACGATCGCAATCGGCATCAAAGGAATTTTAGATGGTCAGGACCAATTCCAGAAAACGGTCATCAAAGCAACCGACGAAAGAACAGAGGAGAGTCGCCGCCCGTGCCACACAAAGAGGTTTGTTGTCATGTCAAATACGCCTCTGTCGCCTCAAGCGTATTAAGTGACCCGATTGTTTAAAAAAACCTAGTCTGAACGCGTCATTGTGGACAGAACTGTTCACACATTTCGACGTGCTGCGCGTCTATATAAAGTGCTCAAACAAATATGCACTAAACAAATATATGCCGATATTATATCGTATCTGGTCGCCTATGTATGTATGTATGTCTGGATACATGTTCATTGTCTACACACATTATAGGCACTATATAAATTAAATAAATAAAATATATTTTATATGCACGTAGATACGTAGCAATTTATAAAAAAAAAATTATATAGAGAGATACATGTTTGTGCTATAGACACAAAATATTTATATCCTACACATCGGCCTATATATATATATATATATATATATATGTGTGTGTGTGTGTGTGTGTGTGTGTGTGTGTGTGTGTGTGTGTGTGTGTGTGTGTGCATTTGTAATCGTAATCCTGGCTTTGTAATCGTAATATCCAAACTTCTAAAACCCCTCTACTCGCATGTCTTAATCGATCTTTATGATTGAGCAGTTATACTGAGGAACAAATCGTGAATTACAATTTTAATATTGCGGTTTAGTAGGTTAACCTTTAGTCTATTATTTGTGTATAATTCTCTGCTTCTTTTCTACAAATCCGACCCTACACGTGTAAGCTTATATTACAATTAAACGGAGCTGCAAATGTATGGCGATCGATCGATCGCTTTACTTGCTCGCTTACCCAGCGATGGATGGGCGTGAGCGCTAAATCGCTTGCCTAGCCGAAGGGGTACGACCCTTCATTTGAACCTGAAACCAGAAATGGCGGCAACGATGAATGCGTTTCGTAAATTAATTAACTGCAGTTTGATTCATAACACAATAATGAAATAACGGATTCACTTATTTCAATTTATGTTTGGGGATAGCCGACTAGCAGTGGCGGATCCAGGGGGTGCCATAGGTGCCATGGCACCTCCATTGATAAGTAAAAAATATATAATAATAATTATGTTTTAGTTTAGAAAGTAAGCAAAATATTACACTTTCCCTCAAAATAAGCCAAATTAGCCGATTTTTTAATCGCCAAGTGAAACTAATTATCTTCTTGGTTTAGGCTACTTCGTTCTGCAATATAAAAATGTCAAATTTCGAATTTTTTCACGAAAGAAAACTTTTAGCCTGAGGTCTAGAGTTTCCCGTTAATGTCCGCTAATAATAGATTCACATAATGTAATGTAATGGAACATTCATATAGCGCTATTCAAGAGAGACCTACCTTATCAGAGGCGCTCTCTGCGCTTACCTATTTGGGTGTCAGATGTCATTTCACGCAGATGATTTACACAAGTTAGCAAAACATGAAACAAACAGTAAGCTAAAAGAGTCGCCAGTGGTGGTCACCGGTGGGCCCACTCACAAGCGCGTGGAACCAACCAATTATTGATTAGCCGAGTCCCGAATCATCGAAAATTACGACAGAAGGTGAATTGAATGGTCTGGGCCCCGATGTTTATCCACAGGAAAATGCAAACAATAAATTCGTTCCTTCATTGATTGGGAAAACTTTAGACAGATTCGCCAGAAGTCAGCATAGACGATCTGTTCTGATATAAACTTACTGCACTGTAAACTTACATCATTGCACTCAGATCAGTCGGCGTTTTTAAAGAAATGTCTGAAGTAATTAAACTTTAAATAATTAAAAATTATCTTAGGATATTTAAAAAAATAAGGTAAACCTATCATAAATTAAAGACATGTCGACTTCTCAGACAATTCAGGAATTCTTTTCTTTTTAATTTAACATGATGACCTCCGATCATAAACGAAATAGCCAATGGTCCAATTCATCATTTCATTTTATTTGACATATTTCTTAATTGTGTTAGTCTTGAATCGTTTTTCATGTGACTAGAAACATGTAAAGTAGGAATGAATGTTCCTGCTGCTGTTGAAATTACACTACGCTCCTCCCTAATGTCTAACTGGCCCCGAAGACCCATAGGCCCGATCGGGCGCCATCCTTCATCTTTCACACTAGCAGTCTAGCACCCCATTCCAAGTTCTTGGATCCGCCACTGGCTGCTAGCCTACTATCGCTTTGTCGTTAATTATTGCCAAATTTCAAGCGAAAACTTAATTACAACTATGAAGCGGGATTGATAACGGAATTATTTTGAGATGGGCATACGACAATAGTAGGCCTACAAGGCCTCTGCGGCAACTCGATATGCGATTCACAAAACACACACCAGCACAAAAGCTCTCAATGTCGACCGCGCATCGCTCGCCTATTCAATCGAGCGAGATCGATTTTCAAACCACCTGCTATTTTCAAATCCGCAAATTATCTTCAAATTGTCTGCAACCAGCTAAATAATTTATTCTCCCTATAGGTCTATAACCTCTATACACTACATGCATATATATATATATAAATATATATATATAGTCATCACAAAGATACGGGGTTAATTAGTTTAACCATTATCCACAGTCCTCCGTGCCATGGAGCACGGTATTTATTTTATGGGTCCAATCATCTATTCTCTAGCACATAATTTTATTACCTAGACGCCAAGCACCACATAAATACGCGTCAGTCAACTTGAATATTGACCGGTGTCAACCGGTGCTATGTCGCCTTCTCTAGTTCGCACACTATTAGCCTACCTTTGTTGAATCGGTAGTTGTTGAACTTGGGAAGTTGGGAGCAATGCATAGGCCTATCCGGTTCTCCGCTCTGTTGTTCCTCTTAATAGGCGCACTTCACTGGCTTCCAGCCACGCAGCCTATCTCCTAAAGAATAGCTGCTGCTGGTGTAGCGTTGTCTTTTCTTGGTAGCATCCATGCATAGGCCTACCTGGGTGAGCTCTGTCGCATGTAGGACTGCCGCGAGTACTCGACTCCAAAAGTTACTCGAGTTATTTTTGTACTCGAGTACTCGTTTAACTTCACTTCCGGTCGCAAAGTTGCAACTTTATATATTTTATCTTTTGTTGTGTAATAAAAAATGTCTGTTTCTTCGGCTGTTCAGTAGCTTCGTCGTTGTTACATTGGAGATTTAACTTTATTGGTGAGCCAGAACTTTAATTAGAACCTATGCTATTTCTACTTAGTCTATAGATCTATAGTATATAGTAGGAACCATGCAGCGTGCATTAAGCAGCTTGTATTAAGCACTAGCACTTTCTGTGTTAACGAGTACTCGTTAAGCTACTCGACCGAGTACTCGACTCCAAAACTACTCGCTAGCGGCAGCCCTAGTCGTATGATATTAGTCGCAGCAGCCCGCTGATCCCCTCGCTCACTTGCATGTGGAGAGGTTGTGTACCCCGCTCTATATACCTCAAGTAAGTTTAGCGTCCCGCATTCTCTACTGTTGGTCCCAACTCTTGGGATAGACTTCCCTTGGAGATACAATTGTTTCCTAGATACAATGCTCGAATCCAATTTGTATTGCCGTGGTTAGGCTGGGAACGCCTCTGCAGTGAGTAGGTTTCTAAAAAAAGGCACTATGCAAGTTCTTGAAATGAGTGAATGACAACTGGGTATACACTACACAGGCCTATACATTGAAACAACAGCAAACATACATAGGCCTGATACACAGACCATATTATAAATTTATGATACTATCATTTTGGGTAAAAATAAAATAGACCTGCATGAACGCACGCAGACTATTATAGAAAGCAAAATTCGTCGTTTTGCAATTTAATTGAGTCAGCGCATGGCCTCTGCATAGGCCTAATCGGCGGAGAAGCATAGCTAGGTCTCAATCTAATATGGGCCTATAGCGACTATTGATCTGAACACGTAACAGTCGAGAAGAGCACGGACACAGTTCAATGCCACCAGAAGAATTACAGGCGCTCGACATCAATATAACATCATTATTGTTCAACCGCCTGCCCGACATCAGTGTTGAATGCTGTTCATGCCAGTCACAAGGAGACGGACGGACGTCGTCATGACAGACAGTCTCCGGCGCTCCCATCGTTCGTCGCTATTATGTAATCGTAACCCCAGCGGTTAAGTGGTTTGGGTGAGCAGTGGGAACTCCTAAGTTCGAGTTGACTCGATAGAAGACAGGACCACCAATGTCTACAGTTTACCCCTAACCAGGCCTTATGCAAATTTTAGAATTGTATTCTTCGATGAAACCACATTCCACATATTAAAAATGTAAAAGAGAATACATAAACAATAAAAAAATAAAAATAATCTACATTGACTTTTTAACATGTATAATCTTTCTTTCCCTAAAAATAAATATGAATTCTGCAGATTTTTTGAATAAATAGACAGACATGTATACAGCATAATGTCTATAATGTGTCGAGTTCAAACTCAAAGAGCAAGGGTTCTGATCTTACATACAGTTAGGCCTATATTGAGCAAGTCAAATAGCCAACTGCAGCTATATACATGGGCCTAACAAAAGAGAAAATATTAAAGAAATTCTATTCAGTCTATGATGTTGTATACACATCAAAATCTCAATAGGCAGCTATAACCTGAGTGATGTGCAGAATTAATACAGGCCTATTCATTTTACTGAACCTCTTTCACACTCACCGTGCTTAGCTCACTGGTTAAGGTGTTTATTCAATTCAGCAACTCTTGGAAATGATCAGAAACCCTCCACCTCTACTATCTTAATAATCTCGATAATCTTGCCCCACAGCAGTATATTGACGTAGGAACTTGCCACGTAAATGGACAAGTTATCTATCTCTCACCCCCTCAGGGTCGAAATCATTTGGCCAGGCATTGGGATAAGGGATCTGACACTAGAACTACACAGATCCTTCTCCGATTCTGCCAACAGTTTTTTTGTCATGCTGTCTGCCAATGCTTGGTAAAACTGGCCTCGATAAATTTCCCTCTCTTTCCCACTGATAGTATCAAACTATACACCCTTGAAAGCTTTTGCATCTGCAGCCTGATCAGCACAGTACTGTCCACTCAGTCATTTCTAGCTGCAATGACTTCGATTCGTCTTGTCAGAAGTAGATGACCAACAGGAAGAGTGATATAAACTATCTGCAATGCTAAGGACAAATCGACCAACTCTTCCAGGGCATCATACACGAGTCCAAAATTCTTTGTGAAAACAGGGTTAGCCAGTTTCATGACCGTTCCCACCAATTTCTCCTACTACTCGCTGATCATTTGCTGAAAAAAATCGTGCAAACACACGTCCTGTAGGATTGCCGAACATCCCTAACCAAGACCAAGAGCTTACATTTGCACCTCACATTCACCGTCTCCTGTGTCACTGTGTGATTCATGCTAAAAGTTTCGTCAGCTCCGCACTGTTACTTGCTTGATAACTCCAGACGCCACCGCTACGCTTGTCCACTCCTTCATCAGATTACTGCTGCTCACTCTATGCAGGCCTCCAAACTGGGCGGTTGCGGTGCCTGAACAATCAATGACTTCAGATATAATTCTGTCGTTAGACTTAATTTAACTTGCCACTGATCTGCATTCCGAAGGACAGTAAACGACGGTAACCACATTAGCTAAATTAACGACGCAATGAAATCAAAGTTTGAAGTAGACACTGCTTCGACGTATGATCGTTGCCGATAAAATGTACGTGCGGTAAACTTTGGCTTTGCAAAATACATAGATATTCACACAGTACAACTTCAAAATAGAGATCCCTATAATGTGTGAAATTACAGGATCATCTGCGTGACATAATTCTACAATAGGCAACAAACAATGACTCCAGGAAACTGCAGGACAGGATCTATATACATGACATAATACACCCCATTGTTCTAGCTACACAATAATTGTAGACCTATATACGCTAGCTGTGACTCATAGTTATTTAATATTTAATTCTGCACTTCATTTGCAATTTTTGAAGCTGCCCACGAACTCAGATATACATAATCGAAGAAACAAATAGTGAGATCATAGACATCATATATTACTATATGATGTCTATGATTGAGATAAGCGACAGAGAAAGGCTGAAGTTCAAATGTATACATTGGACAGACGGGAACGCGCATCTCAATCGGTAGGTGGCGTAGTACGTGTTTGAAATTAAAAATAATAATTGGTATTATTGTGGTTGCCTATATATGAAATTTTAACGTATTTATTTGTTGACTAAACGAAACTGCATTCCTTTACGTGCGATGATTGATGTGAAATTAATCTTAATTAAATCTAAAATTGTACACTCCTTTGAGAGGTGCCGCGCAAATGAATCGCTAGGTGGCATCGTACATGTGTTTACTGAATTTACTATAATAATTATGATTGCTATTATTACTTTAGCTTATGTACCATTTAGCACTGCTACTTTCCTTTAAGTCCAATAATTGATTGCCAAAAATAAGGCGCAGCTGACAGTTGATTAAGGTAGTTATACTTTTAGACACCTTTATTTGAGGAGGTATTGATAGGATACTACATAAGTAGTGGAACGCGTATATAATATGGTTGGAAGTGGACGGGTTGATAGCACACATTCTGAGGATAGGCCCTATGGTCCAGTAAATGCACAATTGCATTTGAGGAGGAATGTGTAGCGGTTCCCCGGCTCCCAACTTTTGCATAGCTTCCGTTTTGACGTTTCAATTTCTTGTTTTAAGAAAGCTTCGCTTTTCTGTCCAACAATAATGATTGATGGACAAAGATAGCGATGCTGAAATTAATACTAGAAGAACTTTATTCTGTAGAGTTATTGCGTGGGTTACAACATAGTGCCTGTTTTCGTCCTTTCTCAAGACGAATTTCTTTTATCTGGAAGCGATTGGTGTGCGCTGAGAGAGGCGTTATATAAATAAATAGATTTAAGTAGTAAATACAATACAATGCAATATGTGATGGCCACCGTACCTGACTTCAGGGAGAGTAGGCCAACACTTCTGCCAATGCCCCTCAACTTCCACTCCCTTTCACCATCTACCACCATCTGCCTCTTCCTCGTCCCCTCTTTCTTTCTGTTCTCATGGATTCTCTCCTTCCGCTGTCTATTACTATCCATTGTGTTCTCATTCAATTCCCAAGCTAATCCCCTCATCTTTCCCTCCTCCCCTTAACTACCCTCACAATTTTTCTCCACCTCCCTCTCATTCATTCCTCACCTGCCCATCCTCTCCAATTTCAACACTTCGTCCCATTTCCATGCTCCTCGCTTGATACTCCCATCCTCATTAGCCCTTCCCTCAGTTCTAATCCTTGTCCATCTTCCATTCTCCATCACTCCTCATCATCCTCTGCCCCCCCTATTATTGTAGTGATCCTTTAACATATCCGGTTTAAGGCCTTATACATGTCGTGTCGTTAGTGTAAAGCTGCTTACAAGCGGACAGCAATCATACTGTAGCCTAAGAAGTACTTCTAAATAAGACTGATAAGAGTCATGACTTAGTTGTCGTTACCGAACGACCATTCCGAAGAAGAGTTTTATTGGAACACATGCGTTCCGAGGGTTCCATGCATTGCATTGTGAGCAGTGGGAACGCAGACACAGGATTTCGAGAGCAGTGGGAACGCCGTTCCCACCCACTTTAAACCCTGCGTAACCCCCAAACCTTTAAAGCTCCAGCAGGTTACTCACGAGCTGCTTCAAGGAGGAAGAGTAGGGCATATAATATGTCGCTTAGCTAGAGAAAATTGCAAGGTGGATCGGGTAAATGATTGAAGCCGGGTACTAAGCAGGCAGAACGGAGAGTCAAAAAAATTATAGGCAGAAACACACGTAGGCCTGAAGACAAAGAGCCCGCGATTCCGCGAACACAGTAGGCCTATTTGCCTTATTACAAAAAAACATCAGATTAAGTGACTGTAGAGGCGAAGCATATGAAAATGCGTCAAATATGAGCGGCAAATACTCTGGATTGCAAGCAAGACTTCAGGGAAAGAATCCTCTTGCCAACTACATACATGTAACTTGGTTCGCACATTCCTTAACCTGGTAGACAACGTTTCCGCTGCTTCATAATTCGTTGAATTGGTAGAGAACGTCTACTGTTTTTCAGTGCATAAACTCATCGGTGAGAACTTCTAGTCAATGCTTTTGGTGGCCTGCCTGTTGACAAACGCCTGAGTGCCACTATAGAATAGATGGTTTGCGCACTCTAGCTGATGCTCCAAAGGCACTCAACTGTGAATATGAAAAAGGATGGTTTTAGAACCATTTACAGAAAACCTATGCGAAACATCCAAAGCACGACAAGAGGCAATGAGCATTTATCCAAGTTCAATACCTTGGATAATTGAATCTCACTGGTGCTCTGGTCTGTCGTCTCGGAAAGGTTTCACCAGACAAGAATAAAGCTGCAGAGCACAAAAGTAAGGATCTGAACGAAGTTGTGAATAATTATTATCTCGCCAGTTTAAGAGATACTTTTGAGGATTTTGAAGAGATAGGGAAGATCAAAATTGATCTTGAAAATAAGCTGGCGTAGAAAGAAGGAACAAAGTAGTGTGAAACTCAGGTGAAATGGTGGCAATTCTGAAAATACTGCTTTTTCTGGGAAGGAGAATTATACGGTTACAGCATTTCTCCCATGATCATCAATCACTTGTTAGCTGCACTTCAGAAGATGCTGGAAGCACATGATGTGGTTGTCTGACAAGATGATATTATATTTGCTTGTTACTCCATCTATTACTTTATTTTAAATATTATTTTAATAAATTACACGTAGTGAGAGCGTGAAATTCGTGGGTGGAACTGGAAAGGGCGTTAGAAATGTCAATTCTCAAGGGGCCCAAAGAAGCTCTAAGCCTAGGGGCCTCGCCATGGGTTAATATGGCTCTGTAAGGAGGCATTTAGAATATGTGCAAATGACTGGCTACTTTGGCAGGTATTTGCACATGATATTATGTTAATCATCTGCACAAAAGCAGTGTTAAATCGCATATTTTACTTTTGGAGTATATTACATAAGTGAAAATACCTTCTTTTCGGTGAAACAGAAATTATCATTCTATCTTAGTTCTGATCGAAGTTATGGATAAAAGACTATACTCACAACGGAAACTATTTTCTCGGCTGCTCAAAGTATTCATGCAAAATCTGGGAGCAATCGGTCCAGTGAATCAAGTTTTTTGGAACATAGTTACATACATATTTGTCTTCCTTATATGTATAATATAGATATTTTGGCCATTTATAAGTTTACCCGATGTTAATTAAAGTTGTTTCGATTAGCAAGATCTTAGGATTCTTCTAATTAACAAGTTTAGAGGAAAATGCTCACTCCACTCAGTCTGGAGTCAACTCAATGGCTAGACTCAAAAATGCGACCAAAGTCCATGGCTGATTATCCCTCTTCAAATCACCCTTGAGTTCTCCCAGTTATATGAAATTCCAGATCAATTATTGTAACCTAGCAAACATTTAAGCTTAATAATAAAAAATCTTCCAGCCAGAAGATCATTGGAGCTAACACATTTGGTACTGGTTAAAAAAGTTGAGAAAATAGGGGAACTGTAACTGAATAATCTAAGACGGTAAAAATGCTTCTAAAAACTTGGTAAAATTATCTGATAAATGCATATAAGGAGCCTTTCTGTATTGCATATAATGCACCAATAGAAGGAACCAACAATACAAGCTGAAAAAATACAATCCTAACCAATAAGACAAGCTGAAAAAATAGAAAGTCTATTTAATAAATGGTAAAAAATGATTCAAGTGTTGGCAATATTCAAGAGCATCAACACATTCCGAGATCAGTTTGTGTAATTGACAAATTGTCACATTGTCCCCCTACTCACTTGTTCAGGTTTTGTCCTCTGACAAGCACAGACTCTGACTAGTCTTTGACCTCTCTGTTCTCAACAACCTGCATCAGCAATTGATTCAGTGGTTACTCAATCTGCTTTGATTGCAAATCTTGCTTCTGCCACCACCTACAAAACCACAACACAGTCAGTAAAAATATAATAGTGAAAACTTAAAGATTTTCAAAGTTTTGATATTCGTTTAGAGAAAAAACAAATCAGAAGGCAGTATTAGATTTGGCAATGACATCATCATCATCATCATCATTCAAACAATGATGAGCCCTAGATGCACTTTGTTGTAAACTAATTGTTTTAATTGTTTACTGCATGTGGATTGCTTGCTGAATTGCTGCGTGTAATGTGGTATGTAATGACAATTAACTAACTCCTAAGTCGCAGTGACAGCTGCAATGCAGTATCGAAATGGCCAGTGATATAGCATGCACAGGTTAGAAATGTAATTGGATAAAATATCGTTGTGTCACACATACTCCATTTTGTCCGTCCATGAGATAGTGCCTGCAGTTTGCAAGTTGCTGAAAAAGTTCTAGTATTTATGATTGATAGCTGAATTTAATTATTATCCTACAACTGCATGTATTGTATGCTTTTATTGTTTGACTCTCTCATACACCTTTGGTTGGCTGAAGTTTGCTTTCTGGATTAGTAAATTTCTGATCTATGCACTAGAATGTGAGATGAAATTTAATGAACATGGAACACAAACAGAGTAGTACAATTTTGTGTCTTTAAATAAAACATATTTGTGTCATTTTAATTAACTGAATTTGTTTTGTTTCACTGATGATTTTAAAGAAATCATTAGGCATTCATTGATATATTGATGACTGTGATACGTCTGTGCCATCATGTGCACATCACATTCGAGCGTTTACCTTAACCTGATTAAGTTTAAAACCTGCAAGATTGTTCTGCATGCCTCTCTTTGTATAATAAACAATTAATATTAGGACTGTTAATGATTAATTTAATTTTAATAGTTAACTTTGAAAAATTAACGATTAATTAATAGTTAATTTGGATTAAATCACAGTAATTTGTATAATTACATTTGTCAAACAAATTAATGATATTTCAATTAAAATTCTTAGTTATTGAATTTATTACATACAGAAAATAACACAGGCGGTTTTCTTGCTCATACTGAAGTGTTAGATCTATGGTATGCAAATGATTTGTCGCAATAAACGTTATCAGCACTTTCGATATACTGTTAGCCAATAATTTAAATCCAAAATGTTCATGTAATCGATATGATTACATATCATGTGTTTATATTTAGTATCTCGTTATATTACTATCCGCCGCCATATTGCAATGTATGCTTTATGCTGAAAAATATGTTGTTTCTTTCAGACTTCCGGTACATGTTAGGGATGGGTGGAATAATCGTCAAAAATAATTGTAATTGTTAAAATAAATTAACGATTTATCGATCAATTAATCGTTAATTTCCGCAGCTCTAATTAATATACTTTAAGAATTAAACAATTGGACAAAATTAATGTATTATTGATACCATGTTCACTCAATCATATAAATTAGCACCAAATCAAGAAACACACAAGACATGGATATCTTGTGCAAAGAAGTTGAAAATCAAACAGACACAATACACTACCTTTTTTTACAAAGAAGTTCTTTATCGCATCTCTCATTGATGGTTTTCGTTTAACCTCTGTTGTCTTCTTTAATTCTGGATTTGGAGATCCATCTGTCCTTCTTAACTTGTTAGGTGGAAAAATTCCGCGAAAAATAGACGAAGACGTATAAATGGATTCATTTCTAGAAGAGATATCGACGCACTGTAAAGGACTTTGCACAGAACTCTCATTGTCCACACGATGCATGGATATGCTGGAAATGTTCATAAGGCCACCTGAATCCGACAGTTGTGCAGCAAACGAATCCGCAGAGAAGTCTGAAGACTCAGAGGAGGAGAACGCAGAATTTGAGATCACAGTCAACTCTGGAGGTTTGATCCAAGTCGTTTCGTTAAGAGTTTCCTTTACAGGAACCTCATGTTCACACGATGAAATTCTATCACAGTTTTTGCTACAGATATCTTCGAATGTATCACAGTTATTGGCATCTACTAAGCAGACAGCTGGCGGCTTGGTTAAATCGTTGGAAGGACCAGATGGCCCTTGATTAGCTCTCCTGCGAAATTTACTTAGAAATGCTTTGCGGTTCACTTGTACTCGCAGCGACAAGTCTCTGAAGCCGCTTGTCTGTACAGCCTTGCCAGGTAGAATGTTGGGACTGGAGAAGACTTCGTTTACCACATCCTCTTTAGGGTTGGCACCAGACTCCTCCTCTTCCAATTTCCTCTTGGGTTTTGGTACTTTAAATGGCTTAGGTAGGGCGAACGTTGGGCCACTGGAAGCTGGCTGAGAGTTAAAACGAAGAGGTGTTGATGTCCGTAGCTCCTCCAAAGGAAGAGGATTCTTCTGATTTGGCAAGGAATTACGCTGGCACTGTTCTGAAAGCGCAATCTTATCTTTTGCTCCATTTTGCTTTTTCTGTTTCAGCAGTCCCAGAAATGAGAGATCAAGAGAAATCCTAGAAACCGAAGAAAAAGATAAAGCATGAAATTTCAGAGTCAATTGGATTAAGTAAAATACTTTTCAACCTTGAGCAAAGTATACTAACAGCATTCCTGAGAAGCAGCAAGGTCCTGCAGTTGTAATCCATCAACCATGTTCAACTATCTGTCCCTTTAAAAGCTCAACAAGGTGATTAAGTAGTTAATAAATTAATGCTCAGAACTACTCAGTCAACTCACCTAAAAAAGCTCACTCACAGGTTCAAACTTCAACACACTCAGTCACCCATCAATAACCTTACCCACACACACACACACCCATCCACCATTCAACACCCACTTCCTCATGAGGCACTGCCAAACAGCAGCATCATGTCGTGAGCACCCTCACTTGTCTTCGCTCCACACTTTTGAGGCAACTTGATCTGGAGACTAAACATCCACGCCATCTGCCAATGAGAACCCATTCATTGGCAACATTGCTAACTGATGTAATATAGTCTAGGTTATAATGACATTTAAACATCATACATATAGGCCAGTTCGATTAAAATTAGTTTAGAAGACACTTGCCCACTCTTTCATCCATCCATCCACATTTAATCACTGTATTGTTTGTCCCACCTGTTTGTCTTTGGAGGACTGGAGTTCTTCTGGTGCCTGAAACTCCATCTATGCCTGCTGCCCTCAGCGCTGGTAGAATTGTTTCCACGAAATGAAATGCCAGCCAGATTAAACTGTCGTTTGCGTCTCGGCACCGTGTTTGCTGAGACCAGATCCATCGATTGCTTGATGGACTCATTCAGTCGGTTGAGAAATTCTCCAAGTTTCAAAAGACAAGAATCCACCAGGATGAAATCGGGGTGAACATTATCGGTGCATTTAACGAGTTGCTGAAAAGGGTTTAAACAATAGCTGTACCCATAAGGACTCCACCATAAGTATAATCACTCACTCTCATTCTTCTTCAGACACTTGCAATTTCAATCTACATTGAACACTCAGTGTATAAATTCCTTGATTGTGCAGTTATTTGTTAGATAATCCTGTGACTTTATCCACTGATCAATATTGCACAGTCAAAGTAAACGTTCGCTTGCTTTTCTAGTTAAATATTAGATACCAGCTAGCTGACGTTACTTACATTCATACCTACAATATAAAATAGTTACATAGTTAATATTCAGATAATTATGTGAAATTAGTCAATTGTTAACATGATAACTTAATTGAGGTTTGATAAGAACCTTAAGCAGTAGAACATAGCGTGGAATTCGTTGAATCGGTGTTAGAAGATATGCTCCAACATCAAGTCCTTCACAACAGGTCTGGCTTTCCAAATGCTGGAACAATCAGAGAAATGATAAAGATAATTGCACATTTTTGTAGTGCCTACTGAATTTTTAGTTTGGCAGTTTGCACAACTTTTAATGAATTTTTTTGTTTTGCCTTAATTAAAGAAAGTTGAACAGGACATCAAACCAGACAACACGAAACCACTCAAACAAGAATGGTCTCGATCGCTGAAGATGTATGCATGGCCAATGGGTGACAGCATTACGATTCACAGTATTTGTTGAACACGAATACCTAAAGCCCAGATTAAATTCAGCATATACATGGTGAGTCATTAAAAAGTCTGCCCCTACATAATGCATGTAGATAACCATAAATTTTAATCAAATTTCAGAATAATGACAGTTGATGGTCAAGTCAAGTGCTATATAAATTATTTCTTATAAAAAGCTGGACCAGTATAAGCCCAAACTATAATGATGTAACGACAACCCCAACAAAATAGTGTTCACAGAAGAAGATAAACAAGTCAAAACATGTGTTTTAATGATTAACTGTGTACAACCATACTAATGGCAAAATAATATTCATTTCATTTAGCTATTTTATATTTAACATTTAATACAGTCGCACCACATTAGAAACTATAAATTAATATAATAATGGGCAAAGTGAAAATGTGAAATCTTATTTAATGTAATAAATTCTTAGCAAGTAATTTCAAATGTAGGAAAATGTGCGTGACATACTTTAACAAATTTATCAATGTCTGTGTTGCGTTGGCAAAGTTTTCTGATGCGAAGAAGTGCGACAGGAAAGACATCGACATACGATTTATACTGCACAAACAGTTCGCACTAAAAAGACAAAGCACAGGAATTCCAACTGAAAAGTAACACAATTACAAAGCAATTAACTTTATAATGGTAGAATGATTCATGGGGAAAACGACGAAAGAGAAGAGAGAATTGCAGTACAGCCTTTCTAGAAACAAAAAGACTAGACTTGTATTGAAGCAGTCATCTCTCATGAGTGTCATACATGCGTCAAAAAAAACTGGGTTTAAAGTAAGTCTGTTATCACAATAACAATTTCTTTGTTAAATTAAAAAGAAGCAAAACAGACTTTATAATATGGAATTCAGAATTAAGATTAGTAAGCTGCCTCTGCATTCCTTTTCAATTAAAATATCTTCCACAATTTTATGAGTCCCCAAAACTTGATAAATCAGCCACCATTCTAGCTGTAAAGCCCTCCTCCCCTGCTTTACTCACAGCTTGGCCTTGCACACTGGTAGTGTCACTGAATGGTCTGCCCTACTTTATAAATGCCTGAATACAATACAACAACATTATCTAATATTGCCCTGTCAAAAACAACCTTGCCCAGAGTAAAGTTATTTAAAATAAGCCAACAAAATAATTTAAACCTGAGAATGCTCATCATCTGTTTCAAACAGACGACTGAAAAGGTCAGCAACCGTACTAAACTCTGACCAATTTACCAGACGATTCTCAAGCAGGTCGAAGAACTCGCAGTGGTACGTGTAAATTCGTCTCAGGCAGGAAGGAAATATGACACTGCACACAGAAAAACTGCAGAAAGTGGAGCTAATGTACACAATCATGTAATAAAAATTTCCAAGATTTTCTCACGAAAATATTACCTCTGCGATGCATTGACATAAGAATTGACTGTAACATCTTTCAGATGCTTCAGTTCATACTGATTTACTAATAACATAATAACATGGATTTATCAAAAACTTTTCAACAAAGATCCATAAAAATGTGGAAGACTAGGAAAACTGAACATACTTAATATCCTTTGCTGTAAGTAATTCTGATACAGACAGTGATTCAGCAAAGTGATTTATCAGAATCCAGAGACACGCGCAATACTTCCTCTCAGTCTCCATGATTTCCTCAACGACACGAAACCTTTGGACTGAAATGCAGAAACACAAAACACAGTGATCAATGGCTGCGCAAACATCACTATGCAGTATATCCATCACATGATACTCAACACATATCACTATGCAGTACATTCATCACATGATACTCAACACATATCACTATGCAGTACATTCATCACATGATACTCAACACATATCACTATGCAGTATGTTCATCACATGATACTCAACACATATCACTATGCAGTACATTCATCACATGATACTCAACACATATCACTGTGCAGTATATCCATCACATGATACTCAACACATATCACTATGCAGTACATTCATCACATGATACTCAACATATATCACTATGCAGTATATCCATCACATGATACTCAACACATATCACTATGCAGTATATCCATTACATGATACTCAACACACATATCACTATGCAGTATATCCATCACATGATACTCAACACATATCACTATGCAGTACATTCATCACATGATTCTCAACACATATCACTATGCAGTATATCCATCACATGATACTCAACACATATCACTATGCAGTACATTCATCACATGATTCTCAACACATATCACTATGCAGTATATCCATCACATGATACTCAACACATATCACTACACAATATCATTGCACACTTTACACAAATTTGTCTTTTCTCCCTTCTGTTTCAGCCTTTCTGTCTACCTTACTGTTCCTCCTATCTCCACATCTTCTTCACCCTTTTAAGTCTTGTAGACTATCAATAAAGAATATTCTACCTATATAAATCAACCTCCTCTCTATCCAAACTCCTTTCCTTGTCCCCATTTCTTCCTTCAATCAGTGTTCAATGTTCTCCTCTTTCACATATAATCATAATATCACCAATATTATCAACAATAAATGAAATTGTATCCAGAAAATTAATCAATGCGAATAAAACACTTAGACTAAACAAATCTGATTGCTCTGTATCAGTTCTTAATAAACCACACATAAAGACTTAAAGCTGATATAAGTCATTTCAAAAAGGGTCAGCTAACAACCAGATTATGCCAGTTTGTATTGAAAGACCTGCCTAGCAGGTGTTGGTGAACTTATTAAAAAATATTTGAAATCAGACAAGAGATCATTTCTACAATGACCAAAATAAATGTTTGTAATAATAAATAAATAATAATAATAAAATAACGAAGTTTATTCAAAATCCAGGTTTTACCTGACTTTGGATTATTTAAATGGTCAATATCGATAGTGGTCTTTCGGTCAATGAATGGCGATGATGACCTCTCAACTGTAATATCACAAATAAAAACACAAATCAATGTTAAACAATACAAAACAGATATCCAAAATAACTTAAAGAATAAAAGCATTAAAATAAAAAACATGTATAGTAAACCACGTGCAGCTGAAATTAACAAATTGATATCACAACATGCAATAAATTTTGAGTTTTTTATAAAAAGAAAAAATTACACATTGCTTATATGTGTGGACCAATCCTCTACAGAGGCTTTATAAAATTCATCACTTATTCCTTAATTGCATATATTTTAAAGATTTCTTTAAGCAAAACTATAGAATTGATCAACATACTTACTAGCAGAAGGGTTCAAGTTTTTTGAAGTCACCTAAACAACAGAAAATCAATTTTGGATAAACAAAATTTCATCATTTCAGATATATAAATACAGCCCATTTTTTTTTTCAAATATATTTTAACATAAATTATTAAAGTTGTCAGCAGTTTTTATGATGAAACAAATATCGAATCAATTATGATCGCTTAGAAATAAGACTCGCCAATGTTACGAAAAACTACCCAGCAGTTTAACTAAAACCAACCATTTGAGAAGTAAGACAAACATGCATATATCAACCTTGAGGCTGGTGAACGGTGGATCAACTGAGGAAAAGGCTTTCCACATCCTCTTGCGAGAGAGTCGATCTGAGCATAAATCATTGCTGGAAACAGCCAGCTCTGCCATTTTACAGCACCTGTCTGTCAGCGATCGACTCATATCCAGGCTCCGATTGGCAGCAAGAGTCAGTGATGAGTCAGAAATCTGACTCTCTTCAAACATTCGACAGTGATCTGTAGCAGCTGCAAAAGAAATAAACCTTGATAACTGCTTTAAAAATGCTTGATTTGCATTAGGGATGAACCAAAACTCAGTTCGGAACTTGGCCAGAGTATCGTAATACTCGACTTTAATCGGACAAACAACGGGTCAGAGTATTAATCTTTCCGATTTTATGCTATGAAATGAAAATCGGATTTATTAATTTACAAAACGACAATCGACCTAACTAAAAACACAAATACTGTTATTTTTATTTACAATACGACAATCGACCTAATTAAAACCCATATACTGTTGTTATTATTAGTGCAGACTAGTTACAACTTTCTTTAATTAAGGCAAAACAAAAAAATTCATAACAGTTGTACAAACTGCCAAACTAAAAATCAAGAGAATGAGATTTTTTCTAAATATTCGACTCAGCAAAAACGAACTCACAATACTCGATTCTCGGATTTGGCAAGAAATTCAAACTCAGTTCCTCACTTTGCATGGCAAATAAGGGTTGTTTAATTTGACCTTCTTCAACACACATTTTCAGAAACAACCACAAATTATACTTGTCAGGAGCAATTAAAGGCCAGTCTTGATAAACATACCATTCAATATAATTTGTAGTAGTCGTAAATTTATATATTAAAGTCACATCAAGAGAAACTCATCTACAGCCTGGAATGGATAACACTGAAAAACAACACTCCCTAAGATAAACTGTCAGCAGCATACCATGTACTGCAACTCCAAAGAAGAATCTGGTTTAGTCATCGAGACTGCTTGCCATGTTCAGCAGAGAATTTTTTTTAGTGTTTTAGACACTATACCTTTGCTCATTTTCTCAATTATTTTAAAAGAATTTCTACAGAAAGTCTGATTTAACTGTTAAGGAATTCTTTGAATTAAATATACAAACATTCAAAAGCATAGTCCTATATGGTACTTGGTTTTGAAACAAGACTTTTTATTTCAAGGCAATTACTTATTTACATACTAAGATACTTTGACATGTACTAATCGTTTTCCGTCCATCAAGGTACTTGTCTGTTACAAAATAGTCAAAGTTACTGAAGTTACCATGCTTCATTTCCATCTCCAGCTCTTCCTCATGACCAAAGGCTGAGGCACTGACAGACCTTTCAACGCCCGGAGATGATGGTTCAACTGTATCCATCATGTAGTCCATCTTAAATCCACTATCTCCAACATAACTTGGAAAACTCCTGTGCTTTATTGTTCGAATGGCACGGTCTATATTCGTGCTCCCAAACTGATGCAATTCGCAAGGTTCTCTAGAAAGGAAACGGGTCTCAGTTAACCCACAAAAAGTGATCAACACTTAAACAAATAAATAAACTTTAACTCATTCTTGTTTGGTTTTATTCAACTGCCATTGTAATGTACTGGTTGAAGGCCATACTATACAGATACCAGACTCCATTTTACACAACCACAAGCATGTTCTTCACCAACTCCTACCTCTACTCAATCCAAACGCCAATCACCAATAAGATCTAGTGCACACAATGTTCTTCCACCCAAAGACAACTCTCCATTTATTCTCAGAGTGCCAGACCATTATATAATATATTTACTAACTTACTAACCACAACAATCATAATATACCTCATCATCTAAAATGATTTTGCACAATTCTCTCCCCAAAGTACTAAAAGGAATTAGTTCTATTAAGCATCTGAATCTGTCAGAGAGATTAGAAAGGTGTATAGGTGGCATATTAACCTAGAACTTGAAGGTGATTTTTGCGTTTGTTCCAATTCTTCAAAAACTCTATCACTGCCTTCTTCTTGAAAAGCAACAGATTGCTGAATATCACTCGCTGAGGAGAAGTGATGATCAAATCTATCGATTTCCGTCTGAAAAAAAAACAATAAAAATCAAATGCAGTCACGGATTACACAAAAATTATCCATCACACCCAGGGTGAAAAATACTAAGATACAGGTATCCTCTGTAAGGTGGCAGCATGAGTTAAATGCATAACATAATGGGTGCCTAGCAATGCCGCTGTCAGTTAAATACGACTCCTGTAATAACTTGTCATCATTCGTTCATACTGTACTTGCAATCATATTGTGTTTTGTAAGCCTGAAATTAAATTAAAATGATTATCATTATATGGCCCTAACATAAAAGTTCTTGTAGCTGAAGCAAAAACATGAAAAGAGCAATTCAATCATAGGACAACCTATCCTCAAGGGTCAATTCTAGGTGAACTTGGTGCAATCAGTGATTACACATATGAAAAAAAAATAACATAAATATGCCATGAAGGAGAAATCAGATGATGGATAGTACACAGAAAAGATACTATATAGACATAAACACAACAGAAATTAAATACACAACAAAATAATAAAACACAGAAGAAATAATAACTAATCAAGGAACCAGTTATTTAAACATAAAAGTAAAGACCTTTCATTGCATAATAATCACTGCTATCATACGTTGCAACACAATACAATAAATACTTAAATGCATCACTAATTTATAAATTGAACAACACTCACTTACAATAAAATTGAAGCAGATATAGTTTGAAATAATGCTTCTAAACACAATCATTAACTGTATTAGACCTACACACAGTACACAGTATCAAAATGCAAGGAAACATGAACAGAAAGAACAGAATGGTACAATTATTTATGAAACCTGGTACACACACTGAACAAACATGCAAACCTCTCAGCCAAACTCAGTACCGGGAAGAATTAACAGTTATTGTAGGAAAATCACAACATAGGACAACGTGCAGAATAATGGAAAAACTCTTCTGTAATTGCATTTACGTTGTAGTAGGAGAAATAAAACATAAAATCAAGTCCTATCTGTGGTTCAACTCTCCTGCACTGTAACCTCAGCTACCTTATCACAGGAATGGTTCTCAAAAAATAATGAAGTGAACATCTAGAGGGTTTGGAAACATCTGAAGCATGGCCGACCAGAGTTCTAATCTAGATGGGACATCAAACCCCGGTCTTGCTCATGTCCTATTGTCAGATCCAGTCCACCTGAAGATCAGAAGATGCCCCTATTCAACACTGCTCCAACAGGCAACCATACAGCTCTGCACAAATTGTTATCAGCTGCTAACCAAAACAAAACTTGCCCTTTAGCACATAATGTTCAGCCTTCCTTCAAAAGAGACAGACAGGGTAGACTTCAACGGCCAACTACTTAGGTAAATGCCACAATATTTTAGGAGTCCAGAACCAGATCAGCACTCTTGACCAAGCATAATCTAATTGTAACAACTCTCACTGATTGCTTTAATTCATTTAACTGATAAAGCATTGGTCGATTTGTCCGATCAGCTGTCATCTCATTCAATCAGTAAGAACACCTGTTTAGTTACCTTGTGCACTAACACATAAGAACCTCATTATTTGATATAATGCATATTAGAGCAGTGCATAATGAGGTTTTATTACACAGAATCTTAGGAATCAATTGATCAATATGTCAAATAAAAAGAAACTTGGATTCAGCTCACTAATTAAGCACGATTACCTAATTGCTTTCGAGTAGGTACTTGAAAAGCTTATGAATCCAGATACGAGATTTCTAACAGCTCTCACAGAAAACTCTCATAGCAAAAAGCAGAAAGTCATGGGCTCCACCTATCTTGTCTCCTGATAGCTTCTACATCCAATGGCAAGCGAAAGGTCTGGTCATCAGTTATAATTTTGCCAAAGCTAAGAAAAAGAGAGTTGCCACCAATTCCTACTCTTGACTTAATCATGAGGCTAGGTCAACATGTAGTAATTTCAAACCTTTTTCAGAGCAAGGCACTCTCACTAAATTCATTCACTAAATGGCACCCAATCCTAATAATTTTTAATTTTTCCTCCATTTACTTTTCTAAATCACTGACGAGCAATGTTCCTTGTATAAAACTGAGTTATTGCAACTAGAACTACACAACTTTAAGTTATAAATACTAGATACTAGTTGGGAGACATTGGATAAATGGATTTCTATTCTTGTTCTTCTGCTTCTGCACACAGTAAACAGAGAGAAACCAGAGAAAGTTATTTATACCTTCAGCAAGAAAGCCATCTGTAGAATGTTAGAAGAAGATTTTTCTAGCTCCATAACATCATCGTCTTCTGTGGTTTCCATCAGCATTTCCTTGGTCAATGGCAACTCTTGACATGTTCTTTCCACTGGCTTCTGCATCTGAAAGTAACACGCACATGACAGGATACACCAATTGCAAAATATTGTCAATGTGCCTTTGAGGTTGTCCAATTGCCTAAACATTTGTGTCATGCAACACTTCAGTGAGAAGATTAACCACAGGACAAAGCCTCTGAGGACTTATATTCATAGAGGTCGGTTACAACTGCGCAATCACCATACCTGATGGCAGATTTCCTGACTACAGTGATTTTTGACATCAGTATAGTCTACACTCCTACAACCAGTGCGATAATCTCATCTAATCTCAGAATTTATATAGGACCACGGTAATAGCGCACCGCACATTAATCCACAGTTGCTGCTAAGTAGAACTCATTAGCAGGATTGGTGAGGTCAAAATTTCAAATGAGAAAACACCTAATTTACTATGACGTTCGGTAAAGAATTTAAACATCTTCTGACATTCCTGTCATAAGTAAGCCTCTCTATTATGCAGATTATCTGGTTCATCGTTCCTTATGCCAACTTAAGTGCATCATACAGTTCCATGCATTGATCATATACACTTGGAATAGTTTACAATCAAACAAATCTCTACTGTTTCATCTGACTCAGCTAACGCTAAATTTTCTATTTATCTCAAGGCACACCTAGTTAGAGCTCTGACACAGTCACGTTCACATTGCTCTAAAGAGGTCCTTAAAAGGCATAACATACCCACATCCATAACTAGCTGCTACCCACATACATATAGATACAATAATGAAAATTGACCAACACAAATGACACCTTCATGACAAACTAACATCAACCTACCTTAGAACACACTTATAAACACATCAATGGTCAACCTGGTGCTTTAGTCTATAACAACATATCCAAAATAAAAGATTGCTCAGTTAAGTCACCCATCCAACCATTCATGCGCACAAACACACACACCCTTATCCAATTACTCGTCCTTTCAAAAAATCCATCCTTCCAATACATGCAATCACCCATATGTACTATGCGATGACTGCTTGCATATTTATAGGAAATTTTTTAGAATTGGTCGAACTTCACAAGCACTGAATGAGAAAAGTATTCTTACAGCAGAAATTAGTAGGGTGTGCACTGTGCAAAATTATAGGTGTTTCAAGACTGCATAAAATAAGAAGCCGTGCCATAAAACAATCAGTAGGTATCCAAACAGCCCTGCTCGACAAAATCATTCAACAAAGACTCCCGATGGTCTGGACCTGTACAGAGGATGGGAGCTGATCAAATCAAAATGCACTACATGGACGAATCAAAGACAAGAGAAACAAAGACAGGTCAAGACAACGATAGTATTAATGAAGACATAACATCACTGTGAGGAGCATTGGACTACCAAATCATTTCTTCATACACCAAAAGTTGCCAAATAGTCTACATCAGGAACTGATGCTGCTGATACCTGCCGGCTAAAGCTGTCAAAAAATGGTGAAATCATGACCCGGTTAACCATCAATCTGCGCGGTCGGGTACCCGACTGCTTGGATATTTTTTTTAGGAAATGTAGGGAATTGCGCAATTTTACGGAATGCTGGGCACCCGAGAATCAATTTCATTCCCCGGGCAGTCAGCCAATATGACCAATGGAATATCTATGGCCTATGTTCAGCTAAAATCGAGCATTTTTACAGAATTTCAGGTACCTGAAACTCGATTTCATTATCCCGGTAGTCAGCCTTGGGCGGGCACCCGGGTACCCGTTGACAGTCTTACTGCTGGTACATGTTCATGCAAAGCAGTTGATGCTCAGCTAATTGACACCCACCTGTACATGCTGCCAGTCCGGACTATCTGTACTCATAAGAACAGAGCTGCAGTAGCTGTTATCACTCTTCTTTAAGTGTCCTTCGTCCATTTCTCTTTGAGAGACTTAACCCTGCACATGAACAACTGGCTGTTTGCAGCAGCAGATTTCACTTGAATTAGGTCAAGAATTGTATGATTCATCCATGGTCAACCATGCCATATTTATTGGTGGTGGATTGTTAAACAGTGAATAGAACACTAACTAAAGGTCTAAAGAAATTGGTAAATTCAAACCTCATAGATAATATATAAATGTTCTAAATATTTAGCATAATTATATTAGGGAAAAGATGTAAGGGAGAGACTAGTGGTTCCCACCATCAGAGCTATAGCACCTAAGGGATATGTGATCCTGCATTAGGAAGTGCCATGTCAGGTACATAATAGAATTCTTGAAAAATGTCCTTATGAAATGCATTACACAAAACAAGTTACATTGGAAATAATCTGGAACTTGTGAAAAAAAATTTCTTTCAGATTCACAATTTTTAACACACATTCCAGAGTTTTACACTTTACAGTGTTTTGTCAAATATCCCAGTTATTCAGGATGTTGACTGACCAAGACTATGCCAGGACCTTACTTTTGGTCCTCAGAGGTTACAAAAGACCTGCTGGGCACCCTCACCACATTTCAACTAGAACAATGGAAGCTGACATGATTCAACTGAACTTTGATTTGCTCATGACCTAGAAGTGCCCAGAATAAAAAAGAAATTATTAAATTGGGGGCTTACTTATAGTTTCGGGGACTCCAAATTACGCACAATAATTTGATCTTTTGATCTGCTGCCATTGGTCAGAAGAAAATAATTCCGGCACATGATTGACACAAAGGAGTAAGTAAGCTTCGTATATGTCTAAAATCGACACTAACCCTAACCCTAAACGACCCTCACAACGCCTAAACTGACCCTAACCGAACCTCACACTGCTTAACCTGACCCTAACGATACATAACTATAAGAAGTCATAGATTTTTTTAGAGTGCGCATGCGCTAAAGGTTGCGCAGAGGTTTCCACACAAGCCACGCCTAAAATATGCATAAGTTGGAGTTCCCAAAACTACAAATAAGCCAAATTGGGTAAGGTTCTGTTAAACACGTAACAATGGTGTTTGCAAAATGTTTTCAAAACGAAATACTCTTCGAAGTACAAAGGACTTTAAATCCACAACTGTGCACACGCCTTTTCCGATTGCATTTCGTATACATACACAATTTTTCCACGTTTTTAGTGTATCTCATCGAATGCACAAAATGCCGTTGTTTAGATTGGAATAAGGGCGAAATAGCAGTTTGGAAGGTATTTCTCTACAACATATATTTAGTATCTTTTTTCAAGGCGTGAGTAATATTAATAGCAGCATACTCTCTCAAGTGTGAGGATTATTAATAGCGGTGTACTCTCTCAAACTCTCTTTCCTGATGCATCGCGAGGGTCGGTTATGGTCAGTTTAGGCGTAGTGAGGGCCGTTTAGGGTTAGTGTCGTCTTTAGACAAACGAAGCTTACTTACTCCTTTGTGTCACCTCATGTCTACGAAGGAATATGACAAGCCATGGTACCCTCCTTGCATTATACTGTCATTTATGCCGGAAATATGCACTGTGGAAAAATACCCCCTAAACTGCTATTTCGCCGGAATAAGTAGGACATCCATTGGATATGAACGGAGCGTACAGTGGTCTATTTTCTCCCCGCCATAATGATCGGCTTTAACCCGTGAAAGTCAACGAAACGAACATGTCAGTTCGCATCCTTGAATTTTTGGATCGTGAAGAAAGTTATATTGGATAGCAAAACCGAAAGAAAACTTATAGCATACCTTTGAACAAAATAAACCTGCACAGATCTGATAATTCATCTGTTTGCAACCTCTTCCATATATCAACTCATGCGTGCTCGCATTTGATTTTATAAATCATTTCATCAAAATAGAAATAATTTAATATTTTAATAATACCAAATTCAACATCGCGCTGATTCGTATTTATTTTCTAGTTGCTACGGCTTCAGCCAAAAAGCCGCAATAAATACATTAGCCCAATATAACTTATTGGTAAAATATGGTTTTAGTGTCGGTAATTATTTATCAATGTATATTGAACTGCTAACATCAACACGTACGGTAAAAAACGGTTTTAGTGTCGGTAATTATTTATTAATTTATATTGAACAGTTAACATAAACACTACATAGAATGTTTTAATTTATGAATTTAAAAGTTGGATGTGACGAAAAGAATCACACATAAATAGAAGCTGGATGTGATGAAAGCAAATCCGTATGTAGCCTGACATAGAATAATTACCGCCGCTAAAAACATATATACCTCTTACGTCAAGCACACGTAGAATAGTTACCGACGCTAAAGCCATTTTTACCAACTTTTTTTCAGTTGCGCGTAGAACGCCGTTATATAGGTCATTGCATAGAACAACTTTTGATTCTCTGTTCTCCTATAGGCAGGTCTGAGGTTCCGCACATCCAATGCCACCATTCGGCACGTTTTCCGGCACTTGTCTTCACTCTTCAACTTCCCTTCTTCTTACTAGACTGTACCGTTAGACCTACACCTTGCATACATGTCATAGGCCTATAGATAGGGGCCGTAGTGTAGCCCTAATGGATAACACATTGGCGCACGGAGCTGAGGAACCGAGTCTGCCTGATAACCATACCGGCGGAGTTGGCTGAATTAAATTGTAGGCCTATGTATAACGTAATGGACGCCTTGCATGGCTGCCGAGAGAATATCGTCAACTGAACTCCTGCTGTTGCTTAAGTTTATGATGTGCCATGTTTACAGAAATAAAGAAATAGTAATTTTGTGACTTATTTTTCCTAAGGATATTTATAAGAAAATAATGGGACCACTACGGTGTTTCACCTTGAAAAATTACACTTCTATCAGATTAAAACGTTCAAAAAAATTATTTAAAAAAAAATCAGAGTTTCAGTCCGACATTGATACTGTTGTTTACACTTTACAGGTAGGCCTATAACAGTTTGTATTGGAATACCATGGGGGTAAGACACTCCGCTGAGCAACTTACCCTTGGAGCTGGGTAATTAAGTTAGGCTTCCTTGATTAAAATGTTTTTAATTCAAATATCTTGATTATACCGTTCTTTTGGGCAACTAGCAGTCTTCAATTGCCTAACACTTCAGTTTATGGTTCTGTTGACATAGGCTACTGATTATAAATCTCAAAAATGGAAAATTTGTATTAGAATACCCTATTTACATAGGCCTACTGACCGCCTAACCCATGAATCGGGCCTATATGTCAACCTAAATTACCAGCCACGTAGGCCTAGGCCTACTGTTGACTGTTCAAACAACTAAGTGTAGACTGAAATTATACATTGCACGGAATTTGTTGTCAGAAACTTTCAAAGTGCACTTACCGACTTCTTGTTGTTTGTATCATTATCGAGTTCCTGCTGACAGGACATTACTTAGAATGAACTATTTAATTTCATATCGTAAAGCATAGGCTTAACTATATCAGCAGAAGAGCCAGCAGCACCTTCGTTCCTGGCGAGGAATGTTTCTTGCGTAATCTGTCCAGACATGCAAAGGTTTGTTCAGATAGCATGTATGTCATTAGCCAACTATGAATATCATTTCAAAACAGATAGTAATGCGTATCAAAGGAGCAGTCATTAACGTCAACACTGTGGGCTAAGATTATTTACCTGCCTTCGTGCCTGCGACAGAGTGACATGTCTGTCTGTCTGTCTGTCTGTCTGTCTGTCTGTCACTCTCGTGCTCTATTTCGCGCGCTCTGTCTCACACGCACTAGAGGCACCGCGTGTTTACTCCAGGATCTATTGAATTGTGCTTAGGCCCAAAATATTTTATAAGACCGAATCTGACCGAATTGCTAGCTGGCAAAAGGGCGTGGGTGAGCCGCAGCTTATCACGCATGCCTGGTTTTCATTGCAGCATAGGCCTATGGCAAGGCGCAATGCTATCATAATCCTAATCTCCAACTTTATGAGGCGCTACCCAGGGCTAAGCGCTGGGCACAAACTTATTCACAAGCTCTTCGTATTGTTAGATCAGTTGTCCAGACCCCAGAGATCCAGAGACTGTAGGCCTACACATGTTCCCATTTCTTCATAAATCCATACCATTAACGATTGAAATTTGACGTAGGCCCTAAAGCCGCCCTATACACAAATGAGGTGCACATTTGTAATAGGTATACCAAGGCTAATTTGGACATATTGTAACGGTTCTGGGGTACGCCTACCTGGTGTCGACCTGCTGTAGTGTCTGCCTGTTGTGTACGCCTGTCTACTGTGTTCTTTCTTCTGTGGTATCTACCTGCTGTATACGCCTATCTACTATCTACTGTAGATATCTACTATCTACTGTATCCTATCTACTGTGTATTATCTACTATCCACTGTGTAGTCTCTACTGTCTACTATCTACTATCTACTGTAGTCTATCTACTATCTACTGTAGATATCTACTATCTACTGTATCCTGTCTACTGTGTAGTCTCTACTGTCTACTGTCTCCTATCTAGTGTGTATCATCTACTATCTACGGCAAATTAGTATAAAAGGATCAGAGAGTCGTCATCGGAGAGTCGTCATCGGAGAGTCGTCATCGGAGAGTCGTCGTAGGATCGTGGTCGTCGCCTGGAGATTGTCATCGGGGAGCCTTGTAGATTCGGCTTCCGCCTTGCAGTCTCGGCGCCTAGGAAGCACGAATAGTCGTCGTGGCTTGCGATAGTCGTCGTGGATATAGTCGTCTTAGTTTTGCGATGGTCGCCGTCAGCCATTGACGTAGCATAGTAGTCGCCGTCAGCCATTGACGTAGCGTTGCAATTACTCGTTAGTTATCGACGTAGGGCGTATTGAGGGAGTGAGAAACGGACTGTTTCCGAATCGGCGCTACAGAAGTATTGTATTCCGTTGTGCATTAAAAGAAGATTATCGAACAAGCGTGTCTTATTCCAAGTGTCATCCAGAAAGGAGCTATTTAAACCTTAAATGGTTAGTCTTCAGCAAACCACTGAAGCCTTACTCAGCGGACTGCAACACGAACTACCCCCATATCGGACGGGGTGGCAAGTCGTCATCCTGGTCACTGTCGAATAGGCCCCGTTCCTTTACAATATTCCTACTTGCAGGAATTCGCACACAGTACAAGAAGCAATCGGTCAAGTGCGCGAGTTCCTTGGTTTGGGACAAGTTTCCTTGCGAAATGACGCAGCTTGTTAACTTATTCCTCTTTCAAAAGCTGATTAAGAACGTGTGATAGACCATGAACTGAAATGAACGAAGGTTCGTCAGTGTCTTTCTCTCTTCTTGTGTTTTCTTATTTTCATCCCTATTTTTAGCTTTTCTCCATCTAAGGAGTCTGAAGACTTCACCAAAGCGACAATTTCTCAAGACAGGCAGACTGAATGCCATGGCATAATTGTCACACCTCACATTCATCAGAACATAAAATTGAGCATTGAGAATGAAATTAAGACCAGGGTCACCTCTGACCATAGCAGAACATAATTATTTGATATACTGAGCGAAAAATTATACAACAGCATCATGAATGAGATGATAAAAATATTCGTTTCACATTCTGATTTTTTATTGTAACGTCACCTGTCAAACCTATAGCATTAAACCTAAGGTTTCATAAGTGTCAAACGGAACTCAAACCTATAGCAGTTAGCTTAAGGTTACATAAAACATATGTTTACATAATCGAGACTCCCATGTTCCGTTTTCACTTTTTGTCGTAAAATATTAAGAACTAGCTGAAATAACCGGTTTCGCCCGGGTATAATTCTTACAATTCTTAAATGTGTTGAACATTGCTTCCCCATGCCTGCATATAAGAAGGCATTTACAATAATTAATTAATTTAATTATGTGCAAATGACTGGCCACTTTGCCAGTTGTTTGCACATGGTAAATGCCTCCTTACGTGGAGCATGGAAAAGGGGTACCATTTCGGGATCGCGAACCCCCTCCCTATGTTTTTACTCAGCTGATAAAAAGTATTCGTGCAAAATTTGGGAGTAATCGTTCGAGTTGATCAAAAGTGTTTGTGGAACACACATATCTAGTTACCCCACAGACTTTTCTACTTTTATACGTATAGCTTAACGTGTGGCACGGTGGCCGATTGGTTAGAGCGGTCGGCCCGTAATGCTCAGTGTGCGCTGAGTGAGCGGGTTCGACCCTCGTCCGAGGCGTCAGTCGCTGTGTAGGGACCTTAAGCAAGTCCTTCGCGCACAATTGCTCTGCAGTAGGCCAACAACTGCAATGGCGCCGCTTTTGTGTGTGACCAGCTTGGGGCAATTTATGCCACAAATTGTAGACAGAGCACTAGTTCAGGCAGCCTTGTGACAGAGCGCACGACCATTGCATCATGGCCATGCTTTTAAACACCTTTAGCTTTCCTATAACGTCTCGATTTGATCGAATGTCAAGACGACTGAGAAATTTCACCGTTGCTATATCAGTTTCAAAGATCGCAATGCGATTCAGACCTCTGCTGTGTACAAACACACCTCCAACCCCAGATAACAAATCTCCAAGTAACAGTCATCACGATAACATGAGCTGTATGACGCAGAAGGATTATATCAAAGCAGGATCGATTAACATCATCAATTCATCATGCAGAAAGGCCTTCCTTTCTGGCGTCATCACTTGGCTGCGGTTCTCGTCTCCTTAGTTCGCTTACCTCCTATCACTGAATCACTTGCAACTAGAGCTGCCGCTAACGAGTAGACAGACATGTATTTTGGAGACGAGTACTCCGTCATCACATCATTAATGAACTGTTCCGTCCCGTGTAATAAGCTGTCAACAGACTTTTTAAAACTGAATGATCGAGCTATCCGATGAACTCACCAGAACTTCACTGCCACCTCTGCACACGTCTTTCACTCAAAACTGGAAAAACAAATTCCATAAATCGAATCCTAATTCCATGTCTACTCTTAGGCTAGTCTTAGTCTACTAATATATAGATCTAACAGATTCAATTCTAAATATTTTCATCGTGTCTAATCATCTGCTTGCCCAACCGATATTGACTTGACCGATTTGACCTTAGGGGCCGTCCACACATTAAGTACGCAACGACGGGATGTTTCAAATTTCGGCGATTTTGCGTACAGGTGCGTACTGTGGGGGGGAGGGGTCCTGAAAATATGTACATACGCAAATATAATTGTCTAATTATGATGTCCACGGTAGGATATATGAAAATCAGAACTATAAAACCAATCACAGACTATATTCCTGCTGAATCAATTTTTATGTAGCATTAGGGCTGTTTCAATTGCATGTGTTGTTAGTGTTTTATTTCTTCATAACGGTCAACAAATTTAAGCTATTAAATTTGATGCTTAACAAAAATATATAGCCTGTGGTAAAATCAATATCTTATAGATGTTTTTAGCTATTTAACCTTTGGAATGGGGGGGGGGGGTAGTGCTCAAATGTTCGTACGCATAGAGGATCCAGTCCACGAAATGTAGGCCCTACGCGGTGCAACAGGGGAGGGGGTCCGAAAAGCCGATTTTCGTGTGCGTAATATATGGATGGGTCCTTATCGATCTGCGTGTGTATCGATCTTACTTTAACTGAGACTCTACTGGGTGTATGTTAAAAAGCTGGTTGACGCAACTTCATTTTAAGGGCGCTGTAGGCTATCATGCGATTACTTCTGCAATGACCTCATTCAACTTTTAACCCAAGTCGTGCATATAATTATAGTCTTTTAATGCATGTAGGAGTTCAACTCTGAGCCCAAACGTACGTTATGGATCTCACTGAGGCCTGCAGGATGATAGCCACAATTGTTGTTTCATTAGCGACATCTACGATATTATTGATAACCCCATAATCACACTACTTTGACGATAACTGGCCGGCGCATGGTATAACTGACCAGAACAACCTTTTTCAGGCTTAGTATATATATAGCCACTGTGTTGGGATTTCCTGCGTAGGCCTACGTGTAGGCCTATACGGTTCCAGTAATTGTTGTCTCTCAGACGACCAAGTCAATGGAGATCGTCAAGTTTTGACTTCAATTGCTTCGAACGTGCAATTGACCCTAGCACCTGCGTAAATTCATCGAGCATCTCCCGGTCCTTGACGGATGGGTCCGCTTCCGTCCAAGTTAACTGCTAGATGGCGACGTCCAAAGAGGGGATATTTGCAACATTGACTCTTCACAAATAAACCGCCTCCAAACAATTCAGAACGCTCTTTCCCGCTCAGTCACCAAAACCCCAAAACACCACCTTAACCACTGTTCTAAAATCACTTATTTGGCTTAAAGTCCCTTCACGCATCAACTGCAAAATTGTAGGCCTATCTATCAACTACAACGTACTTCTAGCCTCTCAACTCGCTTACATTCGTCAACTACTTACAATCCAGCCGCCCGGATCAAATCGCTCATCGTCATATATTTCTCTATCGCGACCTCCAGTCTCATCGTCACTGAAATTCTGCGATCTCTCCTTAGTCTATGGAAGGAACGGACTCCCAAAAGAACTCCGTCAGTTGGCTCACTGCTCATACCCACATTTCACCTCCAAATGTAACCTCTCCGTCGCTTATACTATCCTCTGCTACTTCCATTCACGACTGAAAACCTAACCCTTCAAGGTGTCCTATCAAGATTCTACTCCTGCGCCACCACATCAGGGGTGTCCATATAGGGGGGGGGTCTTGATTTGGTATAGCGCCGATGCATAAGCTAGTCTCTCTGACGTGGCTTTTGTGAGCGCTGAGAAATTTTCGAAGATTTACATCACATTAGGCCTACACTACCTATCCTAGTATCTTACCCGCAGCTTCTTCCGATTTATTTTTGCGCGAGACTGCTTATAATGCAACCAGAACTCTGTTTCTTGAAATAAAATCATTTCAATTCATTTTTAAGTCACGATATCACTTCAAGCTAAACTTATCAGTCACACCAATGAAAAATCAGAATTATTTTCCTATTCTATCACAATAGTTAGATAAAATACAAAACTGATCAAACGATTTAGGTCTAGAACCAATTTGACACTCACTGCCTTACTTGATAGGCCAGTTGAATCGTATCCAAGTGGATTTAAAAATCACGCATTGTCTTGTAAGCACTTGCCATAATTACTATTATGCCAAACTACAACTATTATAAGGACTACCACCAAGCGTATACGATTTAATACCAGTGACGGATAATTAAGATATTGTAACTAATAAAATAGAAATGGCATTAGCTAGAAATAGGCCTACATAATTAAAGTTAAAATTAGAAATAGCATTTATAGGAGAACGAATTTGACTTGCTACTCAACTAATTATTAGTTAAAATTAGTTGCTAACGTCCAAATACGAAACAATAAGCATACCAACAGCGTTCAAACTATAAACAAAAATTATTCAATATGACGAAACTCAGCTTTCAATGGTCCTCAACTAATTTATTCTAATTTCTGTAAAAAAATTGATGTTCTAATTTAATAGAGATCTGAGTTGCACTTTGGAAGTTGGAACTATCATTAGTAAGCATACCAATTAAAATATTGTCTTCAAGTTCAAGACTAATTCTTCACTCATAATTTGTCACAAATTCTGCAACACCAAATGTTCGCTACATTGCTACATTGCTGATGATGTTGCGGGGACAACATGATGTCTCAGCTGCAGCTGGATAACTCTCAGATAATTTTCTTTTTAGTAGCCAAAAATGCTAGTGCTGAAACATGCCTATCAATTTATCTTGCTGATGGATTCGTTTACATTCTGAAATTTTTCATGAAAGCATGTTATAACTCTAAATTCTTTCAAAGACATATTTAAAAACACTAAAAGCCCTAAATATTGCCGGATGTTCATATTAAAAGAAGTAATAAATAAGCAGCCAACAACAGATAAGTTAATTGTGAAGTTAATTATGCGATTTTAATTGGAAACCAGATAAGCACTATTAGAATTAGAATTAGGAAAGTTTTATTACTAAGTAGGTCTTTAATTTTGATTAGAATTAGGCGAATTAGCTACAAAGCAACCTATTATCATTCTAAATAATTTGTACTTTTGTAATTTGTAATTTGTAATTTTTATAATTTGTAATTTGTACCATCACTCTTTAATACCAAGGCCTATAATTATGTATGTATGTATATTTAATACTACATGAAACAGTCAAAGCAAAAGTCTAGCAAAAGTCTGCAGGCTGTAAGCTATTTGTCTGTGTGACTTCTGCTCAAAGGTTCACGATATTCAAAAAGGATATTAGGCCTACGTCGAATTTTTGTGGCTAAGGCCTTCTCATCCCTGAGCTGAATCACGTTTGACGCTTTGACTGGTTTTAGCCGGGGAATAAGAGGATATGACCATTTCGACGTTTAACCCTTGCTGAAATAATTTCTCCCTGATCTTTCTATCGAGGTCAAACAAGTGCTCATCGTTATCCTGTGGTAGATTGTCGCGTACGTATTCGGCCAGTCGTACAACGTATTCGATGTTGTGACCGGAACATCCACCACTTGAAATGACATCATCTGCCAACCGATCGACATCGATTGGCCCAAGGTAAAGGGCGTTGTCCACCAATGCCGTAAATGCGAGCACTCGACTTGCGGCGGACAGTCTTCGCCTATTTTCGTTTTTCTCTGATCGGCATGGGTCAGAATTATCGACGGATGCTAGGCAGATGTCAGAGGAGGCAGAGGAAGTAGTGGGCGAAGGAAGAGGACAGGTGGAAGACGAGTGGAATGAATGTGCTGTGCTGTGTATAATAGTGAACGGCAGCATGCTGGCAATGTAGCCTCCATCTTTGCATTCTCGTATAGCTAGATGGTCGAGTGCCTGCGAAATCATCGCCGTGCCCATCAGCTGAAAGGCCACGCCCCAAACACGACCCTGTGACGAAAAAAACACGCACAAATCTGTTAAACTTACACGAGACGCGCAAGAAAAAGAGAAGGGCTAGAAGAAGCACTCTGAGGATTGATAATATGCTATTACCTGAGCAATAAAACAGGACGGCAACAGAAAACGAGAAACGAATGGAAAGTCTCGTCTATGGAAAGACGGATATATAGAAAGGAAAGCGGAAGAGTAGATGACTAGATGGAAACTGAATTTGAATGAGAATAGAATGCAGCCTATTGAGTATAGTTCATGAGCAGAGATTTGGTCTAGGGTCTGGGGTACAGATGGATCAAAATATTGCGGGATATAAGCACCCCAGCTTCAAATTCAGAAGACGCACAAAAATATTATAACCAGTGGAAAACACTGTAGAAATTCATAATATTTATGAATTGTTGGGAGGATATAAGCAGCTCCGTCCCCATCTCAAATTTAGGGGAGCACGAAGAAAGGGATAAATATTGGAAACGTTAAATAAATTTATAATATGCCTATTTATGAAACATGTCCGAAATACTAAGGATATCATCAGCTCCATCCCCCACTTCAAATTTGGGGAATAGTTCCATCCCATCCGCCAAAGTATCCGCCTATGGTATATAGCTTCCGGCTTCCCATGCAGTTTGAATTCAAAAATTTCCTATTAGCCTATTTGTAGGCTAATATGAACATAGTATACCAGCCTACGTTGCGTCGTTTATATGGGTGAGTGTGTGCGTGTGTGCGCGTGCGTGCGTGCGTGCGCGCGCGCGCGCGCGCGCGCGCGCGCGTGTGTGTGTGTGTGTGTGTGTGTGTGTGTGTGTGTGTGTGTGTGTGGTTTTTATCGAGAACGAATCAAGTCGTCGAAAATCGACCCGGTTGTTGGACCACCACACGGATCAAGGTTACAGTTTAACGCCCGTCTGAAGGATACAGCGTAAATATTGTTTGTCTATCACCACGTGCTTTTTCTGTTGTATGGGATGCCGAAGGGCCAATAACCTATTTAAAAATGCCACTAGGCCTATAGTATATATTAGACCCTGTATAATTTATTATAAGCCAATATAATACAGCGCAAACTTAGGTGCCTGGATTAGCATAGGTCAGCTGGACAGTGATCCACCCTTGGCGTGTTAACATTGGTTTGATGGACTCTTATTTGTCCTATAACGAGAGCCATAATGTTGTCCGTGTTGTAGACATCGGCCCATAAAAAATATTATACTTGTAATGCGTTTATATATATTACCTACTCTTACAATGTAGATATTTTTCACATGGGCGAAGAGTGGAAGTAGATGCTTAATATTGATCACAACATAGAGAATTTACTTTCTTTCTCTCGTCTTCCCCTTCAATCTCATCTCCTCTGAAGTCCCTCTACTGCATACCTTCCATTGACCTCCAACTTCTTTCGGTCTTACCACTGTACACAGTGATGGGCATCAACTACTTGACTAATAGTTAAAACTACATCCTAAAGCTACTTTCAAAATATGTGGTTATAACTACTATTTAACTATTTTAGATGACAAATAGTTATAACTACTTTTGTAACTACCACATAAGTAGACAGTTCTGAGGTTGAAACTGTAGAAGTCCTTTAGACACAGAATCTAGTTCGCAATGTTTGGATGTAACTTTCATTTACAGGCCATAGATTTAGTCGGATGTAACAGCTACAGACATGTAGTTAAAACGGTTGAGTTAGTGAGGTGGCAGAATGGGGACAGGTAAGCCTATCTGAAGAGGAGTAGGAGGTGGAGGAAGAAGAGGACGTAGTGATTTAACTGTGCCATGTTTACACTGTTGACTATATATGTATAATTATAGCCTAATTTTTATTTATGTAGCCTATGCGTCATGATAAAAGAACATGTAATAAAAGTTGAGATCACGCTTCAGACGCGTCCAATGCTGTTCGTTGCTGCATTTACCTGTGCACAATGAAACGTTATATTGAAGGCTACATCGGCAAGGCCCTAGCAGCATGACCAGGCTTAAAAAATCTTCAATGCATGCGCCCTAAATGTAGAGTAATTTCGTTTGAACTTTGAACTGCGCTTTTGCACACAGCAGTTCTCTTCTAAAAGTAACAGTTACTCAGAAAAGAGCTGAGACAAATTGGTCTCAACTAAACAAATTCTAGAGCAATAATTATAGTGAATTTGTTCGGGTAGTTTCGTCCGTCACGTGCTCTGCCTTCTATTTTGTACTTTTCTGTTGATATTTGTACAACTCCACCCAACCCATCCCTCTGTTGGTCACCCCATCTATGCATCCATCCGTCGGTTCATCCATCTCACTTTTCGTCCATCCACCCGGAAATATATTCATCCATTCATGACATCCATTCGTCTGCTTGTCACATCTAAAAGTCATAAGCTCAATCCATTCATCCACCCACCCATCCACCCATCCATCCATCCATCCATCCATCCACCCATCCATCCAATCTAGTTGTCTGTCTGCTTTTATTTATGTGCCCGTCCGTCCATCTGTTCACTGTGCGTATATGTGTCTGTCTGCTGTCTGTCTGTACATGGTTGATAATGAGTCGTACATGTATTATTGATCGCATAATTATTATCTTACCTCTTTGCTGGGAACCAGAGTAGCGACTCGTCCAGGCTATAGCAAAAGCAGATACGACAACACAAACTCAGTTTCTTTCCCGCTGCCAATGACGATATACTTAATATATCTATACAAGGGCCAAGGCTCGTTCATTTCTAAACAGATACTGAAGTGAAATCCACAATAAAACAGTGCATAGGAATTCCAGTCGTGGATAGGCTACAGTTCTTGTGCACAATTTAAAGCTTTAAAGGTTTCACAAACACACACGGTTAGTGGTACGTATATGCTACACTTCTTTGAAACACAGCACCTTGTCACCTTGTGCTGTCAGTTCCTGGAACTCTAGCGATCGCAACGGCAAAACTTCTCCAAATCTTTCTTTTTGAAGTCGCATCTCTTAATTCCTCCAGGTTCATTCCGGTTCTTTGGTGTATCTCGTCCATCCATTTTTTCCTTGGCAGCCCCCTATTACTCCTTCTTTCTCCGCACTCCAACATCATTTCCTTTTCTAATCCATCTGATCGCATGACATGTCCAAAGAATCCCAGCTAACTTCTCAACGCTATTTGTTGTAACGTCTAATCATTCTCCACTCCAATGTTCCTGCGCACCTCTTCGTTTGTCTTCTCCGTTTATGATATTCTCTGCATCTTCCTCCATATCCACATTTTGCATGCGTTAATCTTATTCTCCATGCTCTTTGTCATTGTCCACGTATCGCAGCAACGGCAGGAAAAATACACAGGTGGAAAGGAACGGACATAAATGGCGAATATAAATTTACATATTAAATTTCAGGTCCACACAGTCTGAAAAAGTTATTACATTCACACTTTCTCAAACCTAGTGAGATTTAAATAGCCATCTAATAAGTACGTACACTACATTAGTGGTGAACCAGATCACTAGATTAAGCCAAGCACAGGATTCAATCATAAAGAAATGGAGCGCTGGCGACTTCATTTTCTCGTCCTCGGCGCTTACCGACTGCGGTGTGCCACGGTGTCTGATGCTACCCTGCCAGAAGCGACGCACGTGACCATCGACGTATCCGATGCACTTCGACTTGTAGCAGAAGCCTGTCTTCCATAGAATCGACCCGTACCCGAAAACCCACAGCTCCTCCTCCTCTTCTTCGTCCTCTTCCTGTTCTAGGCCTTCGTAAAGGTCATGGAGAAAAATCCTCTGCAGTCTTGTCGATTCCATTTGTCTTCATCTAAATAAGCCATTTATATCTCAATCTGTTCGTTTTAACTGTTCCGCTATTTTTATTGATGCTCTCCCTCCCTAAGTCAATTAGTCGAGGAAATCTAGCTCAAAAATAGGGTCAACCTATAGACAAAATTGCTTCAAAGCTTTTTGAAAGGGTTCTTGCTCAGAATTCATTGCTGAATAACATACTGAAAATCCCACATCCGACCATGGGGTCACCCTAAACAATGGACTTTTAAAGGTCGAAAGGTCAACATAGAAGGGAATGGCCATTACTCAGCCAAATATTGTTATATTTTGGTGATTCTTTTTTCTGTTAGCTCAGGTCATCAAGGGCTTCATTCGGAAAGACCACGGAGTCAATGGCTGCTTGAATACAAGGTCACGTCAAGGTCAAAAGGTTAACTAATGACAAAATAGCCATAGCTCAGCCAAATATTGCTTTTTGGGGGATTTTTTTATCCGTTAGCTCGGACCGATAAGAGCCACATTCGAGAAGACCCAGTGGTCAATGGCGGGCATGATTAAAGGTCATTTCAAGGTCAAAGTAATGGAATGCTGGGCATAACTCATCCAAATACTGTTCTATTTAGGAGATCATTTTATCTTTTCGCTCCAACAAAAACATATACATTGATATTATAATTTTGAGTGTAAAATGTCGGCCTATGCAGGGGCGTCAATACCCCCCTGAGTGATGGAGGCATACCCCCAATTCCATGTGTCAGGAAGGCAAAATACTCCCTCTAAGACTTAAAAACCACCACCCCTACCTGAAATTGAAGACATTTGCTTCCGGATCCCCTATCTGGACGCCTCTTGGCCTATGTTAGTTAGGCCTTTATGTCAATGACCTCACACGTTGAAAGATATCAACTATAGAAAAGGCAATTGATGCATGTATCTAAACATATCCTACATCAGCAATCGCAATGTTTCATTTGAAGCGAGTTCAAGCGACCATCGACTGAAGCATTATGCATTACGGCTATGGCGCTATAGAAGCATTAACAATTTATTGGTTTAGATTCGAAGCTCGTGTTTCGCTGTGACTCGAATACAAAAACATAAGCGACTTTTAGTCACAAACCGTAAACAAAGTGTAGATAACCTGTGCACGTTAACTTCTATTATGTCAATGGTAAGAGAAGCGAAACCAGTGAACTGCCTTCAGTGACGACATTCGCAAATTCTAGGGATTCCGCTTCTTACTTCTGCGATACATAAACGCATCGGAGCTCGATAATAATATTGCCCTACACCGTCGATTGGGGTAGCCCGCAGTTTATCCACGCATACATCGGACGGCTACAACGCACAGCAGCCGAACTACGTATGCGATGATTGTGGCTAGCAGTGCACTGAGGAAGACGTAAAGACCTTAGCAGAGCCAAGGCCGCGGCTGCCTCTCGGTCGGTCGGTCGGTCGATCCGTTAAAGGTGCATAGCCAGTTGGTGAAGGCAATTATTTGAAGGCGAAAACAGTTCCGAAGAATATCAACATTGGTTCACGTGATCAGGACGTGGCATACATATATATATATATGCCATATATATATATGCCATATATATGCCATATATATACATATATATATGCCATATATATATGCCATATATATACATATATATGGCATATATATAATATATGGCATATATATATATATATATGTATGCCACGTCCTGATCACGTGAACCAATGTTGATATTCTTCGGAACTGTTTTCGCCTTCAAATAATTGCCTTCACCAACTGGCTATGCGCCTTTGACGGATCGACCGACCGACCGACCGAGAGGCAGCCGCGGCCTTGGCTCTGCTAAGGTCTTTACGACCTTTAAGGACTATATATATATATATATATATAATATTATATATATATTATATATATAGACCTATGTGCATGAATCTAGGGTTCCAGCAACATTGGACCATTACTTGCACCCTCCTGACAGTGCCAAGCCTGACTAGAGGAGGAGTTTAATGCTATTATGATCCTTGTTATCACTCAGTGTTGTTAAACTGCTACTATTAGACATTGCTTCAGCACCGTTTGCTCTACTTCGTGCGTCCATTTCATGTTTTCTCCTATTTCCAATCGCCAAAGTGTACAGAATGCCTAAGCGATTGCTTAGGTTACTAATTTTGCAGTTGCTAAACTTACGCTTCCTATAGCAAATCTTGCTATTAGCTATAAAGTCTATATACGGTCGCTAAATTATTACATTTGCGTGACCTTTAAAATAGCCTGCATCGATTGATCTAGTGCTATAGAATTGGATGCAGTCGGAACCATTTTCACTCTGTGAGAATTTGGCCTCACACTCCCTCCACTTCGCTGGTAGGTCTACGTTGCGCGGCGGTTGCGGATTTTGGTGTAAGCGCATACCATGACTATGGAAAGTCGATTGCAACATAATTCTCGCAGTTTTAAATGGGAGGCCTATCCCCATTGCTAAAATGTACCGTGAAGCCGTGATCAAGAACAACCCCAAGTTCTTCATTAAGTAAGCTAAAATAAATCTTATGATCAATTTATTGAAAATGAGCAGGATCGGAAACATGCGGTCAGTGTAAGACTGTGCTGTCCAACACGTACTCGCATAAGGCCGTGATTATTCATTATGATTATCAATAAAATTTCAATAGGCTTACAGTCAATAAGTTTAAATAAACTTTATTCGTTGCTTTTCAGTTCACTGGTGCTGGGTGCTGATTCGGTGTCAATGAGGTTGGACATCACTGGTTTGGGTTTGGGTTGGGGACCAAGGGTATATCAAGAGGAGGCTCAAGAGCAAAGCATGACACTTTAACATCTTTACGTCTTCATTCTTAGTAAGTTCCCTCGCAGGGCAGAACAGACAGACGGTAGGTAGGATACTTCACTGCTGGTGGCAAATTTTCTTATAATTGTCAACATTTTTTATTATAGCAATAAAATATTTAAAATGATAATAGTAGAACAAAAAAATGGATAGGAGAGGTGAAATAAGTAGCCTATAATGATCACAATCTTATGCATTCCTCAGGATGAAAAACTATCATAGTCATAATTAGTGTTGCTTAATTGTGGTAACAACCACTGCTAATTAAATGGAACTTGTTTAAATGAGTGTAAGTTTTTAATAAAATTACGTATTTTGATGTGATGATGTGACGTCACATTTTGTCGACCCCTCTCCCCCTTGTCACACATCGTCACAAATTTTTGACCCCATCCCATAAGCGCGTGACGTCATTTACGGACGGCCCCAAGTGTCAAAAAGTTAAGAACTGAAGATTGCAAAGGCAGAGCACCAACATATTATGTCGACGACAAAGGGTTCGTCCACTGTGGTCCTCTGTTTTCGTCAAAACAGAAGTTGGATTTATGATATTAATGATGCTGGAATAGAAGTTGGATAGTTGAACGAAATTCTTCCAAAACAGATGCTATTCAGATGCACATAATGCCTCGAGAAATAAAAGTTGGATCATTGAAAAGAATATTTGCCTAAATAGAAGTTGAATTGACAAAAATGGTTCTTGCTGAACCAGAAGCTGGATTTGCAGACATTATTATTATCAATTCAACTTCTATTTAACCAAATACAATGGCCGAAAAATAGGATTTGTTATCATTCGTTAGGCTTTTTGTCCATCAACCATTATTTAGTCGTCAATTATTTGTTGGCGAAGTATTTGTTGTAATTTAAAGCATAGGCCTACATAGGATTGCTTCCCTTTGTGAAATTGTCGACAAGGGGCCAGTGGCGCCGGCATTGTTTTGAAAGTTGTAAAATAAAGTTTGTAAACACGCGAAGCCCGAAAATTTTTCCTCCTCTTTTTCCTATTGATAATAACGTACACACATAGACGAATTGCATTGCTTAAAGTGTGCCTGGAACGTCATGGACGGCGTCCAGGCTCTGCAAGCCAAATAAGTGGCAGGAAGGCGTCCAGCCTCGAAAATAAGTGCCTGGACGCCGTCCATGACCGTCCAAGCACATTTTAAGCCCTGGCTATAGGCCTTCAACATGTTTTACCTCAGAGAATCTATCTTGCTAATAGGGTTGCCAGATATAAGAACAGCTAAAGAAGGGCACAGCAAGTAAAACCTTCAGGAAGAAGGTGTAGAATTTTTCACTCCAGATTCATGGCATCTCCTAAAAAGACCTAACCATTGCAAGAAGCACGGGCGGAGACTAAGGGGGGGGGACAGCGGGGGACGATCCACCCCAAAATTTGGAGTGCGGGGGATGGATTAGCTTATATCCCCCTCAAATTTCAGACGATTGGACGTATGCTTACTGTTATATTTCCTATGTCTGAGACTGGTTTCAAGAAACTATAGGTTTTACAGATAGGGCAAAGTCAAATTAAATTAGTAACTGGTGATTGTACGCTCAAGTGGGGAATACAAGTATAATCGGATTTGAGGCCACAAGGTTGACCGATATGACTCATAGCAGGTCACCTTATACCCTTAACAAAGACAGGCAGCAAACACAGACCCCGGCTGTTATGCACCCTGGGTGATGCGGCTGATGCAGATGCTGCAGCCAACTGTTGCCACTTCAATCCAACCATGAGGAGGTCAGAGTTCACGATATTGGCCAGGTCGCAAGAACAGTACTGAGTGGGTGCAGTAACCTCTAGTCGTCAGAAAGGGACTATGCCAGTTTGCTGATCAGAAGAAAGCGGAGTTGCAAGTGCCGGACCATCCGATTTTTTTAGAAGAAAGCTGTTCGATAGTTGTTGGAGACCCCTACCGCACATCGCCGCTATATACATGGATGGTATGAATCTGGGATTATATGATGAAGCACAACACCTGACAATAGAGATAATCATAGAAGGCCTAATAATTTGAAAGATAAAACCCTTCAACAAAATTTAAAATAATTGGGAGGAGAGAAATCGCACAGTTCTTTGACTACTGCGCGAGTTAGGCTCAAGGTCTAGGAATAAGAACTGATTGTTGAATGTTATATTGTACGATGCCTATTTTCTTTTAATAATGAAAAGAATAATATTAGAATTTCTCTGTGCAGAATTGGTCAGTGGCGTCACTAGGGGGGGAGGGGGGGCGGACATCACCGGGTGAAACCATCAGAGGGGCGACACCAAATAACACGAAGACTATCTAAAAAGCGTTTGTGCAGAATCTCAGCAAAAATTCAATGATTTTAAATTAACAAAACCGGGTAAAAAATATTATCATACAATAATAATGATCAAGGGCGTCAAGACAGAGGGGTTCGGAGGCAGATGCTCCAATTTCAGGTAGGGGGGGATATTTTTGAGTCTTAGGGGGATATCTTCAACTTTTTTTTAAAAACTTTTCAGCGATTGTAACAATGTAACTAATTATAACGTATTTATTTTAATAAATGAATTACAAATTACTCACAGCTTCAGATTATGAAACAAGTTAGTAGTCTGGTACTACTACAAAGAACCAGTTATTGGTTACATATCCACTTTAAGTTGTCTATTTTCTTGCTTTTGGTTCCTGTTGCCATCAGCTGTTGCAAAGATTGCTAATTTCTCATCTAAAAAACTGTTAGCTACATGTTTCCAAAACGAGTGCAGGACATTTGCCCCCCCTTCCAAACATCTGACCATGGGACGTTTGTTCCCATGTAAATGTTGAATGGAAACTATATTTATCATCAATCCAACATAATAATAATAATAATAATAATAATAATAATAATAACTACTTGTTCCAACGATTGTCAGTTTGTATCCAGCGCTTCAACGCAGTTGCCTTCAGAGGCTCTTTTGTGCAGCTGTAGTTTAACCAAACAATAGTAATAATAATAATAATAATAATAATAGGAGTAATAATAATAATAATAATAATCTAGTTTAATTTCACACTGAGAGACTGTGGCATGATTACAAGAACAGTATGAATGGACGATGACATGATTGTTATTTATTGAACTTCTAATAAATTAAGCAAAATATATTTGCGTCAATCAAACTTCTTTTTAACCACAAATTATTTTTAATCGATACAACTTCACTTTAAACAAAATGTATAGACTTTAGACTAGTAGACAAAGCGAGGCAACAATCACCAAGCAATTGTATTGTATTTAAGTATTTATAATGCGCCTCCAGTAGGGTGAACCATTCAGAAGAGCTGCCAGTGTGCAAGGTCATGCAATAAGAAGTAGGTTTTGAGAAATGTAAACGAGGATAAGAGATAGAATTTTAGAGCGAACAGATGGAGAAAGCGCATTTCACAGACAGGGACCCATTGAAGCGAAATATCTATAGGTTGAACCGCTGCTGTTGTAGTTTGGGAATTGAATTTTTTTACGACCTGTCCACTACCAAAACTTTGTCGATCTGTCCCCCCCCCCAAACTCAGAGCCAAGTCTCCGCCTATGGCAAGAAGGAAGAAATATTAGGGCAGAAGATAAGCGGGTTGAAAGGAGTAGTTGGATTGTAATTAGAATTGTAAATGGTGAATTGACTGATAAAGCTTTATAAGTCTATCACTAATTGTGATTTAACGTCTTTTCGAAAACATGAAGAAACGCGAAGAAACACCTCGAACTTCATAAGACATGTTTTATTCATTAATCAATCGAGATCTCTTCTCCTCCAGCGATAGTTCCGTGTTGACTTGACTCCATGCCTCCTTCCTTCTATAATCTAGTCTTCTACCATCCTCCTTCTCATCCCTCGGCTCATTCCAGTACAAGGGAAAAAATAGGGCTTACGGGAGTTTAAGCCACTCCAGGGGCCCTCCTGCCTTCTAGGAGCTTACGGGGTTTTACGCCACTCCAGACGCTAAGCAGGTGAAGAGGATATCTACTGGCAACAAACATATACAAAACGAACGAGCAAGCCCCATGAGCTATGGTTTTTAGGCCATAGACCCACGGGGGGGGGGGCAGTTTATTTACAAACAACTACTAACACACAAACACACACAGCGACACAGAGCCACAGTTCAGCCGTAACATTCAACCCAATCCAACCCATCCTTCCCTCACAATGAAACCTCGCCGCCGGAAAACCAACCCACAGCTAGGAACCAAGCAGTGCAAGCACCTATAGAAACAAAATAAAACAACGACGTTACGACAAAGGTACATAGGCCTACTGAAACAGGATTATGAAATGAACGAATCAAATGCAAATCAAATCAAACGTCTCTTATAATTGGGGCAAGTCATGTTGATCGGTAACTCACTGACATACATCAATAACGTCAGGACGTTATATATATATATATATATATATATATATATATATATATATATATATATATATATGTTCGATCAGGGCAGCAATCGCTGCGTTCTGCTGCTTGTGGAGACATGTAGGTGTCGGGTATTTCATTTTATGACTATGACCAGGATCTTCTTCTTGGAACAGTCTCTAGCTTCACATGCATGTTGTTGCATCTAAAGCTTCATGTATATAGTAAACATTTTTTTAAATGGCTCAAAATGCACTGAAATATCTAGATGAGTTAATGAGTTAGACAGCCTTTGTGAGACAGCCGACTTTAAAACTGTAGAAGGCGGATTTTTAGAGGACGCAGTAAAGCCTAGTAAAATGGGAACACGTGAATCTAATGAAGAATATTCGACGTCTGACACAACTGATGATAGTTTGATTGATTCGTCCGGGGGCATGTTAAAGAACGAACTGATCCAGTTCATAGAAACTCTTTGCAGAGGAAAACAGATAATTGTAGTTAGTCCATGATAAAGTCGCTTTATTAAATCTCATGCATGTCACAACGCAGCAGCGTTGGCTGTGATGTGGTACGCAGATAAAACCTAACTGCAAGGTGATGCTGGGCACATAATTATTATGTGACCATTTTAAGGATGAAAACTCATGGAAACTGTATAAAAGGGAAAATACAGGACTTAAAGAAGTCAGAAAATTATGAACGATATAACTATAGTGCAACATTACTAATAGTGTATACATACATGTATCTCATACATGTATCTCTGCTCAGAAATTGGAATTAACTCCGTAATTGTAGGCTGATTAGAGTACTTATATCACCCTATATGCAGTGTCTAATGACTATCAGCTGATAGCATAATATGAGCTTATATATATGTAGGCCTACACATTAGAGATTACGCATTGCTAAACATTGCTCTTACCATTTAGCGAATGTCGCCAGCAAACAATGCCCATCTCTTGTAGGATACGAGATCATAGGCATCGACTTCTTCTGTCTTTGAAACGTGCTGAATCTGAGGCGTGGCTTTGGAATGTAGTGAATCGTGTGTTGTTGTCCGCTGAGAAACTTGACCCAGTTCGTGGTGCACATGGTCCTGAATGTCGAGAGCTGAAAGTTTCTCGGCGATAATAGAATGTATATGCCTAATTGTTAAATGCGGGAGAAAAATCCAGGGTGAAAATGGTGACGTTGTTGACTTCGATTTCTACTTCTTTCTGGCTAATGATTATCGACGATTTTGCGTTTCAATACAGCAATTTTGTACCGATAATTCGATTATCGATCGATCTGTCTTCAACAGATGCAGTTCCTGCGTAAGTACAAATGTATATGCATTGAAATTTTCGTTAACGTTTACACTTATTCCGATTGACGATCTTCTGCTATAGATGGCAATTTCGTGTCAATCATCACCTATTTGTCGATTAGCGTCTTCAGCAGGTAACAGTTCCTAAACTTGTACTCTCTCCTTTTCTGCTTTTTCATCGACATATTTTCGATGAACATCTGTTCGAAATGACATTTCGTGACGATGAACATCGATTGTTGGTCGATTTGTCTTCTAACGACATCGTTCTATGTCGAAATTCGGTTCTTTTAACTTCTTTACAACGTTTCGATCGAATATTTTCAGTGAATTTATCGATGCGTCGTGTCTCACCCCAGCAAGTTGACTGTCCAAATGAACAATTCGTTTACAAGACGACAATAGCTTCAAAGATGACGTCATCGAAACGACAATTACAAAATGATGTCGTTATCAAAAATACTTATTATTATACATGTATTCTCGTTTTTAGGACTGTTAAGTAAGTAAGTAAGCAAGCAAGTAAGTAGGTAAGTAAATAAGCACATTCCTTAATCAATCAACTGCTGATCTACAATTTGGTGCACAATAAATTTGAAGGCACAGCATTCTAACGAAGAAGGATTTTCGCGCAAGATTGTCTGCCTGTGGAATAACACGATCATTATAGATCAGAAACGGTCTTGGGCTTTGGGAATAGAGCTTATACATAAGGAGGTCGTATTTTTTGGAGGAAAGAAGCGGCTCAAGTGTTCGAATGCAGGTTCATCCTCTGACAAATATAGTTCACGAATGAGTCGGTTTATCACTGACTGCACCCAGGCGATCTCCTGTTGCCCCACGTATACCCCTTGATATGAAGACAGAGACCTGTCTGATGTTTTCCGCTAACGCAACCCTATACCTGACTACCGTAATTTTTCTTTGCTTGGCTAACGTAACTCAAACTTCATCACTTAATTTATTAACTAATCTATTAACTTCTTCATTCTCGCCTTTTAATCGATTGATTCCTCCATTTATTCTCTCCACCTTATGTACCCACAATTGGAAATTGACAATCTCACTGCATGGTCCTCATTAAAATATCAATTTTAATGTACTCAACCTGTTTTAATCCACCCAAGATAGCAACACCAAGTATACAATGCTCAAATGAACACTACTTTGCTTGGTTTACCCAAGCCCAGGTTCAAATCATCACCGAAACCGTTTGGCGTGCAATTCGGTGTTGTATCCAAACACGCTGTCGAATTGTCCCAAATATCATTTATAGGAAAATTGTAGTAACAAAAGACTACTTTGGGCAGAAACTTGTTGACTGCCTGTTCTGTTATATTTTTTGACTGTAGGTCTCTGAATCATTACACTGAATCATTGTTGATTCCTCTGTTAATGCACCGTCTAAAATTGGTATTTTCCAATTGTTGGCTACACGTCATCTTGTGAAAATCCTGTGACACTGTCGTCTAAGAGCAGGAAGTGACGTAATGCTTCTGGGAGCGGTAATTTCTGAACAGACGTAACCGGATTCGTCACCAGGTGTCGTCGAATGACGATTCTGCAAGCAGAAGCCATTTCAATGGGAGAGCTGAACATCCCGTTCAGCCAGCGATAGAACCCTCGCTTTGCCTCGCTTCTCCGATACTCATATTTCTCGAACATGTCCCTCTCGTCGGCGGTCAGCCTCGTTCCCACGCGACGCAGCAGACGACAGGAGTTCCTCTGCAGATGCAGCATGGCCACATAGAGGGCGCTCTGTCCACTTAAGTTTCGCACGTCGGTCGCAGCGCCGTGATTCAGTAGCGCTACAGCAAATGCCGTCTGTCCATGTATCACTGCGTTATGCAGTGGAGTGTTGCCGTATTCGTTCAAGCAATCCAGTTCGGCCCCAGACGAGAGGAGTATCTCTCCGGCAGGCGTGTTTCCACCGACGGCCGACAGGTGGAGGGCCGTGTTTTTCTCAACATCCCTCGCGTCTATGTTTGCCCCGAACTGCACCAAGTCGGAGACGAGGTTGACGAGGCGGATCTTCCGACAACACTCGAACAAGACGGTCTCACCGACCTGGTTCTGCACGTTGATGTCCACTCCAAGGGCATAGAGGAGGTGGACGAGTTCTCGATGTCCCTCTGCAGCTGCCTTCCACAGGGCTGTCTTGCCAGAGTTGCTGCGGTGGTGAATATTGCAACCGGTGCTCACAAGACACTCTACAATTTCTACAACATTCATGATACTTTTGTTTCACTTAATGTATTCTGTATACATTTCGCTAATCAATTAGGCATTGTAATTAAGAAACATTTCATTAATCGATTAATCATTCATCATGGTGTCCAAACTGCAATCGTCCAGAGTCCAGACCCGACTCACATCAACGAGATCACTGTCTGCTTCGCTTCAAATGCTGGCTAATTTCAAATCTAATCTAATTTAACGCTGCTGAGAAAGCAGGACTGTCTGCCAAAATACGGGTTGAACCTTGTCATAAACAAAAGAGAAAACCCATATAATAAGCCTATACAAGAAGAGGCCACACGTATAGTAGTAATTATGACGAATCTAGAAAAGCATAGATGCCAGATTTGTTTGCATCAGGCTGCCACATTTCAGATGGATCGTGGGAACGGATTTCAAGATTATAAGCCTGTAGACGGCAAATAGATAGGCTGGCGGAATAGACAGTGGGAGGCTGAAACCACCTGACTTCGTAATCAGAAGACCATTACTTCAAACATGTCGTGCATTATGAGTTTTATGACAGCTGCGATCAGTTTTCGATTGCACGATAGAGTCGTTTTGGAAATCCGGTGCCGTAGGTCTTTCAGTACCAAGCTGAGATTATTATGGTAATTAACCGAATAATGAGGTCTTTGTGCTCGGTATACGATGCCGACACATGTTCATCGCATCTGCTGAGAGTGCATGTATAGGCTACTAAGGCTAGGTAGCCTACACGACAAATGTAAGCTTATTATGGACAACACTTTCAAAGGTCCTGACAGGCGCTATGTTAAGTCTCGATAGATTCTCGATAGATACTAATAGACTATAGGTCTACCTATTATAGAGCTTGTACGTATGCATAAGGCCTACTTAGACGACAATAATAATTGTCATGAAAGTAACAATGATGTGCAATCCACATTATGCGTGCATTAATGCATTACAGTAAATTTATACACACATATTCCTATATCGACAATGCACAATGTGCACATAGGACTATACAAACATGCCTACATTTATACATGCGTGTGGCATGGTGGCCGGTTGGTTAGAGCGGTCGGTCCGTAACACTCAGTGTGCGCTGAGTGAGCGAGTTCGACCCTCGTCCGGGGAGTCACCGTGTAGGGGCCTTGAACAAGTCCTTCGCGCACAATTGCTCTGCATTACAACTGCAGTTGCACCGTCAAGGCATGTGTGCACTTCTGAACTGATTGTAAGAAGGGAGATATCAGATTACAGTTGTATTGTATTGTATTGTATATATTCATCTTTATCATCTTATGCCATCTTATGCCATCGTAATCGTCCAGAGCCTCCCTCTCTCATGATCATCACTACCAGGATGTTGAATGTTACGGAATAGCACAGCCCTGTCACAGCCATTTCTTAATAGGGAACCATCTCTATAGCACACTGATCAGTATTCAGTGCACATCCCCTCTAAGTCCAGGTGCATCGGAGTCAAACAGGGATGCTTCGAACTCAGCATGGTGGGAAGGTTTTGTGTGGGCCTCAAACCGAGAGTGTCCCAATGTTAAGGGGCCGTCCATAAATGACGTCACGCAATTTTTGACGATTTTCGACGCCTCCTCCCCTCGTCACACGTCGTCACAAAAGTCATGACCCCAAATATGACGTCATAAAACTCTGAACCCAGAGACATACAGACAGACAATATACCGACCGATATGTCCGGAGAGAGCAGCGTGGTGAATAGGTGTAGAACCGCCTTCATCTTTGTCATCCACGTCCACTCCGCACACCTCGACGAAGAACCTCACCAGATCAAGACTTCCGGACGCGCATGCGTAGTGAATTGGTTTCCGGCGACACCCGTCTACCCGGAAGCTATCGGGTAGATTGACATCACTTCCGCTTTCGATGAGCATGCGCGCTGCGTCGAATGAGCGATGCGCAATCGCAACGTTCAGAAACGTCGACCCGTTTCTCAAGATGGTGTTGACGATCTGCTTGCTGCAGCAAGCGGAAGAGGTCGTCGACTGTTGGAGCAGCTCACTGAGGACCTCGACATCTCCAGAGATGATGCAACTGATGAGGGAATCTTCTTCCATTGTTGATAAAAGTCGATCGGTGACCGATCTTATCAGTTCTAATGATATCCAGTGTCACCGCTATTATATAATGAGCTCACCACTGTTATGGGGCCGTCAATAAATGACGTCATGCGTCTAGGGCGAGGAGGTCACACATTTATGACGATGTATGACGAAGGGAGGGGTCGATGAAATATCCGTATGATGCTTATGGTGTGGCACGGTGGCCAATCGGTTAGAGCGGTCAGACCGTAACACTCAGTGTGTGCTGAGCGCGCGGGTTCGACCCTCGTCCGGGGCGTCAGTCACTGTGTAGGGACCTTGAGCCAGTCTTTCTCGCACCGTTGCTGTGCAGTGCATCTGCAATTGCGCCGTCGAGGCGTGAGTGTGCACTTCTGAGAAAAGGATGTTGGAAGAAGGGCGATATCAAATTTCGGTAATAATAATAATATTGGCCCATCACATAATACTGTCTAACATATGTCTGATGTTAAAAAAATTGCTATTTCTCATGCATATATGCATATAATCAATACATAGTGCAACATATGTGTATAGGCCTGTATATATTAATATATATTAAACTTTTCAGGCTCAGCTGGTTACTCTCGCAACCTCGACATCTTGTGTAAACTTCGTTACTGCAGAGAGCAATCGCGTTTTTTTCGAAATGCACCCTGAACCGACTCAGTTATGAATGCCTTCGTCGTTCCCGTTTACCATCTATGGCAATTAATCGTCATGTGGAGATTACATGACTTGATACATCATCTAATAAAAGAAACTTACAGATTTACCACAGTGCTTCCATAGATCCGCCGATATTCGACCACGTGACCATATAGGCGAGCAGCCGGGCAAGAGAAGCTATCCCCATTGCAGCAGCAACAGAGGCCTATAGCAGAGGAGCTCATATCAGCAGCTGAACCAGCAGAGGAGTTGGAGATCAGCAGCTCTAACAGCAGAGGAGCATTGGCTACTATCAGCGCTAGCAACAGCCAGCTTTATCTGCAGTATACGCACGCACTTATTTCAGGAGTGCGTGCACGTTAGACATAGACTTTTTGTATTGTTGTAGGTCGAAGCGTAGCAAGCGTAGCCCTATAATACATCTAAAAGGCTGCACTATTCGCTTTGTTGTGCTGTTCTTTACCAGACGGCGAGGGTTTATACATTGCCTATAGTGGCTGTTGCATAACCACATTCATATACTACAATCTGTTACCGGACTTCACTTCACCTCAGACTGTATACTAGAGTGCATGCACCTTTTTTTTATTCGAAACCACTTTATATCAACAGACTATTTACCGAATTTTTATGAATTTTACAATTTCTGGCATGTTCACTGCTTAGTTATAGGGCCTACGCCATATACGCCATCCGTTGAATGGCGTATAGTAGGCCTATATGTATTTGAATTTGTTACATCATCAAAATTTCCAATGAAAAGCCCTGAAAATAGGCTTATAGACTTCACTGTATTCTGCATTATCATTTTGTCTATTAAATATTGCGACGGAAGCTTTCTGCTATCAAAACATGAACTGAGTTATATCCTACGTAGGGACCGTCCACATATTACGAACGCTGCGAGGGGAGGGTTTCGAATTTCGGCGATTTTGCGTACGGGTGCGTATGTATGGTGGTGGGGGTCCCAGAAAATATGTACGTACGCAAATATAACTGTCTTTTATTCGAAAAGTTTAGCACTACACTGCACAAAACGAACGATAGCTTCTCATGGTTGGCTATATGACTGTCACCCATTGAACCCTTTTGCCGTCTCACAAATTGCAGACCACTTGGTCTTTTAGATATTTTGAACCGAAGTATTTAGCTATTTAATATCCTATTATAAAATTTATGGTCAAACGTGGAGAGACAACCCACCTTCGGCTAGGCCTATACACATCTTTAAATAAAGACCACGAACACTCCGACATCTGATTGTGCCGACACCCTTGAATATTATGTGAAATGTCAAAAGCCTGATTATTAAACATAATAAAACGTCAACGTGTAAAAATTATAGTTTCGTTTAATGTGTAGCTTTAACGTAAGAGACTAGTAACGAAGTCTATATAAAAGAGTTTACGAAACACTGATATCTAAATAGATCCGGAATATGATGAAGAAACGTCATTTCCGGTCAGAAGTATCGCTGTTGCTCTCTAATACATCCTGACGTTCTCTCAAACACGTATGGATGACTGAAATTGCAAACATGTCGCATATAATTAGGCCTACAAGGTAATGGTAATGTGTGAATAATTATTAAAGTCTAAATAAGTAGAGCAAATGCATAATGTGCATGCACGAGAACAGAGTATGTAGACCTATCAGAGTATGTAGACCTATCAGAGTATGTAGACCTATCAGAGTATGTAGACCTATCAGAGTATGTAGACCTATCAGAGTATGTAGACCTATCTTGAAGGCAAACGCCTTTTGTACACTTAACTCACTCTCTCGCTCGCTCGCTCGCTCACTCACTCACTAACTCACTCACTCACTCACTAACTAACTAACTCATTCACTCCCTCACTCACTCACTTGCTCGTTTATCATTCTCTTGCTCGCTCACGGACGTCTCTCTTGAGTGAGGATGCCATTTCGCACAACGATGGTAAACTATTTAAGAGATTTATAACTTAGGCTATAGTATAATCCGCATGGCATTGGCACAGAGAGATTTACATTATATTTACGCTACATTACATTACACGGAAACCTTAAATGGTGCTGCACAGTTGCACCAACTTCAACGAGCAACGGTGGTTAGGGTTCTCATTCAATCAATTCATTGGAAATTAACGAACATGCGATCGATGTCAAACGGTCGCTATGGAATGCTACCTCTTTCTCTTCGATAGCTCCGACGCATTCGACACAATCGATCACAGCCTCCTCCTTTCTTTCTGGTTTGGCCTCACTGGTTACTGCTCTCAGTGCTCGACGTCCAATCCTACTTGTCCTCCAGATCTAAGCCTACACCCACTGCTCGTAACCTATCCCACTCTCCCACTCTCTTGTCCCTCAAGACTCAGACCCAGGTCCCCTCCTCTTTATTTATTAGCCTAAACCATGTTCTCGAATTATCCTCTTTTGATGACACGCAACTCTCTATGTCCTTCTTCGAGTTCTCGCATACTCTTTCTCCAGTAATAGCAGCAGCAGCATAATATAAATAATAATAATGACGATGATGATGATGATGATGATGATGATGATGATGATGATGATGATGATGATGATGATGATGACGATGACGATGACGATGACGATGACGATGATGATGATGATGACGATGAAGATGACGATGACGGGAAGAATATTAACAGCGGCAGCAGCAGCAGCAGCAACAACAACAACAACAATTATAAAAATAGTGATCACGATAATAATAATAGTAATAATAATAATAATATTATTATTATTATTATTATTTTGTTAGTGGATTGTAATCTTGACATAGTGCCCTGAAAAGCCACTGCATTGAAACGTTGGATCAATGCCGACAAGTTCTGGAAAAGGAAGTTTGTCTCTCGGGTGTCACCGGTAGTTGTCGAAAGTCGGCGTCCAGTCTCAGACAGAAAAAGTTATTATTATTAATAGTAACAATAATGATAATAATAATGATAATAATTATTATTATTATTACAACAACAACAACAACAATAACAACAACAGTAATATAAATAATAATAATGTTACGACATGTCAACATCGCATAAGCGTAGGGCCTATACAAAGTTGTCAACTCATTAGGACTATGATTAGATTATTGCTTTGTTTAGAAGCCAGTATACATGTAGATATGCTTTAGTTACAATAATAATCATTGACGGTGAGCATCGTGTTACGGGCATTTCTTTCAAACTGACTGAATGGCGATGCGTGCTTCGCCACAAATAGCCTAAACTAGAATTATAGTTATATATTATTTGCAACAATTACAGATACACCGCCTATGGGTGAGCAATATCACCTCTGCTCGCTCACTCGCTCATTCAATCATTTGCTCACTCGCTCGTTCGTGAGGAGCACTTTATATTAACCTAATTATAGTTCCACCAGATTGCTGGAAATGAGTCCTCAAAACAATAGTTTCTTGGAACGTACAGTGTATACACATATCTATTTATTACAAAAATTTGATACCGCCCTTCTGCCAACATTTTTTGCCCAGAAGTGCACACACACGCCTCAACGGTGCAATTGCAGTTGTACTGCAGTGCAATTGTGTGCGAATGAGTTGCTCAAGGTCCCTACACAGTGACTCTTCGGACTAGGGGAGTCACTATATCGAAGCTGCTCCAAAATATGCTGAACTATTACAAGGCGTTGATCTATCGAAGGACATCCGCATTCGTGTTTATATTGTTTCCCTACCTGGTCGTTGGAGCAGTGCATCGCACCGTGTCGTCTGTGAGCGAGCAGACGAACGGTGACGTATACGTGGTAGCCTGGTAACCATGGAACCAGATATCGCTGCCAGTGCCAGCGATGTACTCGTCCTCATAGCAACGGGCGTAATCGTTGCCATGGCATCGAAAGTACGACCTTGGCGGATCATCGGCTTCTCGTTCGTCCGATTCTATCAAGGACCGAAGATATCGGATGTATCGGACTGCGCTCCACAGAGTATCGATCTTCGATAGAGGCTTCCGTCTTGCGCTGCTGCCAGTGCGTCCTCTGGTGTCCGCCGCCGACGACAACGGAGGGCAGTAGGACTCATCGTGTTCATCGGAGGGAAGTAAGCAGCGCAACCGGGCGAAGGCCTGACCGATCGCCTCGACGCGGCGTCGCTCGCGCTCATTCCTCCTCTCGGCCGAACCACTTCGGCGACCGATCCGAAGGCTTCCGGAAGGGACCGAAGGCGGCAGACGGAGATCCTCGTCGACCTGCGACCAACCAACGCCGGCTGACTCCGATGTTGCGCAGCACCGGATATCTGATTGCTGCTGGTGATGATTTCGATGTCGTCGTTGATTCTGCTTTTGGTGCCAATCGCCTTCGCCTCCATCCATCATCCTGCTCGACCGTTCAGCAGCAACCTTATGATCCAGTTAATTTATAAACTCAAACAGACGGGCTTATATCGCTGGACGAATTGCTATCGACGACTCTTAATATCTAAGAGTTTCCCTCAAGCGACATCTATGTTGAGCGAATCCGAAGTTTTGACAAATATTTCTAAGCTTCCTTAAAGTCGCGGCTTTTCGTAGTATTTGATCTCTATTGGAAGACGTCCTAATTATATGTTCCATTATACATCAAAGTAACAAGATTGCAGACCGTCAAATATATTCGGCCAGAATTACACATTTACACAAATGTCATATGCTAAGATGAAGAAGGCTCAGACCTGTATCTCGTCACTATCGAACCGCTCAAAAAAGTACTCAAAGACCGCACAGATCGACATTTAAGCACAAGCACAAGAATGGTCGTAAGCGAAGACGTCAATCTGTCCTAAAACATTCAGTAGCCTACATTAGCCAACATATTCAAATATCGTGACAGATTATTAACTCGTGTGATGAAGCACGTTGACGTAATGGAATATAGCCTTCAGGACAATATATAAATATATATATATATATATTAGTAGAAACCTATTGAGGAATTTTTAAATAGAAGCTATCTGTATTAATCGTTAAACATTGTGAAGTACTGATTGGTTGAATACCGTTCTGTTGACATCTGATTGGCTGACGATATTCATTCTGTTTAACTGCGAGAGGCATTTACATTAAGTCGAGTAGCTCCACCTACTGACTCAAAAAACGATTCATCGGCTCTTTTTATAGGCTTCCAGACTCAAGCATGCATTGTAGGCCTATATGAAATAAAAATCTTAGAGCGACATTTATTGGATGCAGAACACTGCCGATAGAACTCTGACAGAACAGCTATCCTGTCGTCCGGTCAAGTGTTCAACATCTTATGGCTGCCAGAGGAGCATACGTCGCCCTCCTCCTTTCTCCAGGCTTGAGACTGTCGCCACACGATTGCAGGTAGTGGAAGAGTTCATTGGCTATCAACCGTACATGATGATGGCCTTTAATGTCGTGGAAATAGTCTACATTCAAACGGGCAATGATGGTAAAGGTTGAAGGCAATCTTGAATTAATTCATTGAGAAACGAACATGCGGCGTCAAGGCTATATTAGTCCCCGATACTTCCCTCTATAATAGTTATTGAAATGTAATATAGGCAGAGGCGGCGACCTCGTTTGACAAGTGGGGGAGGACCCCCAATGAGAGTGGTAGGAATGA